>OZ008341.1:6482934-6865313 GCA_963931975.1 Cataclysta lemnata | reverse complement strand
CGAGCGCGCGCCCTCAGCGCGGCCGGCTCGTCGCCGAAGGCCGCGTGGTGGGCCGCGCGGTCGCCGTCGCGGTCCTCCGCGTCCGCCTGGGCGCCGATGTCGACGAGCGTGCGGATCACCTCCACGTGGCCGTTCTGCGCTGCCGCCTGCGATTTATAATTGCCTTACTGCCGCACTCAGACGCGTCAATTAACTTTAGTGAGTATTTAATGTCAAAAATTTTCATTCAAATCTAGACCCGGCATGAATACCGACTAGTTTTGAATTGTCGTTTTTTGACGTTAAGTAGGTACTCATTAACGTTATTTGACGTCTCTGAGTGCGGCAGTTAGGCCTCTTGTCCGTACGGCGTGTTAGCCGTACGGTTGAACAACCGTGACATGGACAAGTGACCATAGACCGCCATACAGCACTGAAAAAGTCACGCCGTGCATAGACGAGGCGCCGTGCACGTCTACAAGCTTCCAAAGACAATACTGACGACCATGTCTACACACGGCGAATTACCCGTAGGTGTTGACGGCGAGAAACCGTGTGTGTACCTACAAAAGGCCTTCTGCTCGAATTTGGTAAATTCGAGCAGAAGGCCGAAACGATTAACAAGCGATTATTATTTAGTCGTTTTTAACATTTTACCGTGTGGAAGAACTGTCAAAAACTGGCGGTTGTTTTTGAATCACTTGTGTTACGTTTTGGTGAACTAGAGTCGACCCCAGTTAGGTTGTATGTTTTTTTATATTATTAGGTTGGGGAAAAAGTCTTTTCGCATTATAGTATGTATAAACTTGTAATAAAATCTCTTTGGCTATACTATTTGTATCTGGCTGGTTTTGGTATCATTGAAAGTTTAAATTTTAAAGAACATAATTCCAAATTCAAATTAGGAAAATGTGTGATTTTCATTTGTTTTTCGTACCGCCAAGATGAGTGATAGATTCACTCATCATGAAGAAATTCGATACATTTTAAAATGTTACTACAAAAAAGGTAAAAATGCAACGCAAGCCGCGAAAAAAATTTAAGATGTTTATGGACCTAGTGCAGTGTCTGTGAGAGTAGCACAAATTTGGTTTAAGCGTTTTCAATCCGGAAATTTTGATGTCAAAGATGCACGTCGCTCTGGTCGCCCTATTACAGATAAAATGGATGCCATTTTTGAAAAAGTGGAGCAAGATCGGCATGTCAGTAGTTACGACGTAGCTGAAGAACTGGGAATTGACCACAAAACAGTTTTGGCGCATTTGAAAAAAACTGGGTACACAAAAAAGCTCGACATTTGGGTACCTCACGAGCTCACTGAAAGAAACCTAATGAACCGTGTACTCATTTGTGATTCTTTATTACGACGTAATGAAACCGAACCATTTTTGAAGAAGCTGATAACTGGTGATGAAAAGTGGATCACGTACGACAAGAACGTGCGAAAAAGGTCGTGGTCAAAGGCCGGTCAGGCTTCACAGACTGTGGCGAAACCCGGGTTAACTCGCAACAAGGTGATGCTGTGTGTGTGGTGGGATTGGAAGGGCATTATTCATTATGAGCTGTTACCACCAGGCAGGACCATCGATTCTGAACTCTACTGCAAACAACTGATGAGATTAAAGCAAGAAGTTGAGAGAAAGCGGCCGGAATTAATCAACAGAAGGGGTGTGGTTTTTCATCATGATAATGCTAGTAATTTTTGCTATGATAAAGCAAAAATTAAGAGAGTTTGGCTGGGAGGTGTTAATGCATCCGCCGTATAGTCCTGACCTTGCACCTTCAGACTTCCACCTGTTTCGGTCTCTTCAGAATTCTTTAGGCAGTGTCAGGTTAACATCATGAGAGGACTGCCAAAACCACTTGTAGCGGTATTTTGATTAGAAGTCCCAAAATTTCTATAGCAATGGGATCATGTCCCTACCTACAAGATGGCAAAAAGTTATCGAACAAAATGGTACCTACATACTTTAGTTAAATGTAAATAAACTATATTAAAAAATGTTTTGAATTTTCTTAAAAAATGCGAAGAAACTTTTTCCCCAACCTATTATACAGGGAAGCTCTTGACCTTGATCTCGCTTGATGGTAAGTACGATAAGGCGAAGATGGAATCGAGCTCATCTGGAACCCTCAACCACAGAGGGTCCGCCTATCTTATCATAGATTGTCACAACACAATAATGGTGTTAACATTATTGTTATGGCGATAGATTAGATAAGATGGTGGTGGCTAGCTAGGCATACTTGTAAAAGTCCTACCACCAATTAAAACGAGTAACTAATTGGTACTCGCCTGGGGATCGAACCCAGGACCACGGACTCGAGAATCTAACTCCGGTGGGCGAACCACTAAACCACGGAGACAGTTAAAAGTTATAATATTTATAAATATATAATAGGTAATCGAGTAAGCGTTTCTTATAAAAGATATTTATTTGTGAATATGTTTATGAACTAGCAACTTTACAAGTGGGACAATTCACTCCTCGGGCAGGAGTAGAGAATTGCAGAATTAAATTATAAACAAGGATTGGTTTCTATAACCAGCCGCCAGTCAGAGAGGGATAGTTTTCTTCCCTTATACGTACAGGCCCAGAAAGATCTGTCATTATTATTAACAGGGTGGTGAAAACTATACCGTGTCCATGCGGCGGCTTGTATGTAATGGGTTGTTATTAAAAGAAAGATAATAATTATACATCCTTTATTATTAATATTATTTTTCATTTATTAATGTATCAGTTATGACATGGTACTATAGTAGATTAAAGGGCGATTAAACAAGTAATGTCTCAGATCGCAAGTTATTGATGCGATAAATATGTGATCAGCAGGTCTACTCTGAAACTCCGAACGATTAACTCACATCTATCCGTCTTTCGCACGCCACTACGTATTAAAATAAGAGCAACAAAGACGCAAAGACTCGAACGAACAAAATAAACTTCCAGAGTAACGCCTCTGAGGCTTTCTTTTTAATCACCGGAGGTAAGATGATCGTTTTATGCCACCCCCTGACCAGAGCCCCGATTATGCAAGCCTCTGTCAATCGCTTTAGTCTACCTGTCACTCTCACACTTTGCGATTATACTGAATGAAAGCGATTGAAAGAGGCTTACATAATAACCGCGCAGGTAGTGGGATTTTCAGTACGTGTATAGCGGGCGGAAAAGCTCACTTTATGATCAGGGCCCGTAGCCAAGTGGCAATCGTTTCATAACGATAACGTGTCGAAGTTCGTTACGATCGTCCATATTACTTTGATATCTACAGTGTCTTGGCTTGCGCTACCAACATTACAAGAAACTTACGAAGACGATTTTGGTCACCAGATTTCACGACGACTTACGTCAAATCCCATACATTTTGCTTTATCGAACTTCGTTATCTTTATCGATATGTTCCTTTGTCTAGGCCCCCTGTTGTGACATAAAAGTACCTACTTACGATGCAGACCGTACCCCCTCGCCCAACGAGCGGCATACCTGCAAGGCGGTGTGGCCCCCATACACGCCGTTGACGTCCGCCGGCGCACCGTCCCTGCGAGCGAGTATTTCCGCACACCTGGCCGCGTCACCGTTGGCGGCCGCTTTCACTAGCTCCTCATTCGCGTCACCAGTCACGTGGGATTCAAACAGTTTCTTCAACAGTGCTGATAGACGCTCGCCTAAAATTATTACGGCAAGGTTTTATTTTAAAATGTCAAGTAAATATTCCATAACTTGAACATACTTTGGAAGCCGTGTGGTGACGGCAGAGTAGAATACAATTGTCACCACCCCAAATCTCTCTCATGGGTGTCGTACAAGGCGACTAAGGATAAATCAATGATGAGGAATGGGCAGCAGCGTTCCTCTTATACCACCTAGCAATAGCAATGTACTGCGACTTTTGTACCCGATAAATGGCAATAGGCTGGGCACCTATTACATAGGACCACCTTTCACCTCTGCCTACCCTTTCGGGGATATAGGCGTGATTTATGTATATATGTTATAAATGTAAAAATGTCAATTAAATATTCCATACTTATTAAACACGATTATCACATTTATTAAAATACATGTGGCCAACGGTGCTGGTCTTACAATGATCTATTTTTTGTTAAGCCTTATTTAGGACAACATACAGTCATACAATATGTGGTGCCTTGTTAATATCTATGTGGCTTTGGGATTTTCGTCAAATACCAAGACAATCGGCCGACGTGTGGTGACGGCAGCGCAGAATACAATTGTCACCATCCCCATCTCTCCCGTGGGTGTCGTACAAGGCGACTAAGCAGCGACAATCTAACGTGCCCGATAGATGGCAATAGTCTCGGTCTATTATATGGGACCTAACAAAATTGGCAAAACATGGGTGCTAATTCACCCCTGTTTACCTCTTCGCGGAAAAATAGGCGTGAGGTGTGATGTATGTCATACTGAATACGATGTCATTTTATTAACTTCTAATCTACATATATACTTCTAATACTTCTAATCATCTAGGTACATAATTAAGGCTCGAGTTCACCAACACGTAAATCAAGTGATTAAAAGATAACCGGCAGGTTTTGACAGTTCTTCCATACGATAAAATGTCAAAAACCTTGTAATAATGTATAACATAAGCAACATATATTGTATGACTTTATGTTGTCATAAATAAATAGAGAAAAAAAATGTTAAATAACTTTTTTTTGTTAGCCTATAAGATCCCACTGCTGGGCAAAGGCCTTCCCTGCAGCCCTCCATCTCAAGCGATCCCGAGAATACCACGCTACGCTCAAAAACATGTACCTATTACAGATGTAGGAGCTAAAACCGCAACGCTCAAATGGGACTGGATATGTATGCCGTATAAAGCCAGATCGCTGGGCAAAGGTCACCACAGAGTGGTTACCCCAGGATGGTAAGATACTAAAAAAAAATACAAGGAACATTACAAAATAATTGTCAAAATGAATTGTCACGTCAAGGCACAGAAGATTTTATTCAATGATCATACCTTAACGATAGCATTAGTCATAATCCGACAACGCAATATGAGGAAGAACAGTTATTGTTCGATTTATTAATGAATCGCCATATTTTAACAGCAATCATTCACGATGCTGCTTTAAATTCCGGCCATTCTAAACAGACCTAAGCGCCAAATGACGTTATAACTATGGCCGAATGGCGAAATGACTGTTCTGTTTCGTAATAAAACAATATTTGTAGTCACCATAGCAAAATATAGAAAGTTTATTATTTGTTCTGCTCTGTCGTCACCACACGGTGCAATTAATCTCATAACAGCTCAATAAATATGGATTTTGCAGACAAATGGAGAAAGTGAAAATAGCCAAACCCAAGGCCTGTTTACCTGAGGAGTTTCCCGAAATGCTGCCGTCAGAAGACGCCACTTTAGTGACAGCATTTGGATTATAGGTCCACGATGTATTGCACACTTCCACTTTCAAATCGTTGTCATGGTAAATCTGCTGAACTCTGCCAATTTTGCCAAGAGTCTGAAAAAGAATAGTTATTTGTTGTACGTGAGTGCAAAGTTGTTTTTTAACCGCGTGCTCAATTTTGATGACCGAGCTAGCGAAGGATTCTAAAATTGAATCACGAGCGTAGCGAGTGATTCAAAAATTAGAATCCTGAGCGATAGCGAGGGAATCAAAAGAGCACAAGGTGAAAAATCTTTGCACTCGAGTGCAACACGTAACTTTTCATCCCCCCCAACGAGGAAATTGCAAATTACAAAAAAAATACAATCACAACAGTTTCTGTTTTCACCCAGAAACTTCCACAACACCCTCACATTAACCCAAACACACTCTCAACACCCACCCAGAAACACCCACAACATTCACACCCGCAATACACACCCATCCACTCAGACACACCCAAAAAACACCCATTCACCCAGAAACACCCACAAAACACCTATTCACCCAGAAAACCCCACAAAACACCCATTCACCCAGAAACACCCACAAAACACCCATTTACCCAGAATCACCCAAAAAACACCCATTCACCCAGAAACACACACAAACACTCATTCACCCAGAAACACCCACAAAACACCCATTCACCCAGAAACACCTACAAAACACCCATTCACCCAGAAACACCCACAAAACACCCATTCACCCAGAAACACCCACAAAACACCGATTAACCCAGAAACACCCACAAAACACCCATTCGCCCAGAAACACATACATAACACCCAATCACACCTAAAAAACACTCAATCACCCAGAAAAACCCACAAAACACCTAATCACACCCAAAAATCACCCAATCACCCAGAAACACCCACAATACTCTCCCATCCATTCAGACACACCCACAAAAGCCCAATCACCCAGACACACCCACAAAACACCAATTCACCTAGACACATCCTCAAAACACCCATTCACCCAGACACACCTCCAACAGCCACCCATCCACCCAGCCACACCCGCAACATTCATCCAGACACACCTGTAAGTACCTAATAAAAATTACCGTCCCTAATGGAGTTCCGAGACCGTCAATCAGCTTGAGTCAAGCACGTTGATTTTCTGTATGTTTTTGTTCCGTTGCTAGCGTAAACAAATCAAACACATCTAAAAAGATTTTAAATGCTTGACTCAAGCATCCAGCAAGCGTTGTAGACGATCAAAATGTTTAAAGCAAGATTGACGTCAAGCTGATTGACCGTCACGGAACTCCTAGGTTTTAACAAATTTATGACGTGAAAAGAAAATGGCGCGCGCAAAGCAAATTACAAAAAAAGTTCACCAAGAAGGTTCCGAGTCTGAGTTTTTAACAAATTAAAATAGGTTGCATGACAATTTCGGCACCATGGAGGTAGAAATAAATATGTATAATGATGTTTTGAATTCACAAACTCATTGCACACGATGTTCTAAATTCAAATTTACTTTAACCTCTAGAGGATAAAAACGGCTTTTGCACTCAGATATCGAAGAGCAAAAACGCTTTTTCCGAGATGGTGGGATGAAAAATATTTTATCATCACATCCATCAACATTCATGTCCATAACTTTCTTACTCACATTCAGGGCATCACGTCTCATAACATGTCCATACCAAGCTAAACGGCTCCTCTTCATCTTATCTGTTACTGGCGCCACTTTCAGACTCCCTCCTACGTACTCATTCCTTATCTTGTCAATTTTTGTTACTCCGCACATCCATCTCAACATTCTCATCTCTGCCGCATGCAATTTTCTTTAATCCATCTTTTTCACAGCCCATCATTCCGATCCATACATAACGACAGGTATTACATACATACATATTATTATTACTAGTTAATTATCTATTTGAAAACAACTGTTTATGTTCTTGTTGGAAACAAGATACTGACCGGTGCCATTGCTTCAGCCCACTCTCCGTGTCCTCTCTGTAACACCTTGACGCGCTCCTGGTCAGAACAAACTTGTACAAGGTCACCCACTGCGAACACTCCCGAAACGCCGCTGGCAGACGTTGATGCGCTGATGTTACCACTACACACCTTAGAAAAAGAAAAACTTGTGAGTGATTCATAGGGTTTAATGTCTTTAATAATCATTAATAATGTTAAGTGTGAACGTGGAAGGACATTGAAGGATAGGAAGACCGAAGTAAAGATGGATGGATTGTGTAATGGAGGATATAATAGCGAGAGGGGCGGATGAGAAATTGGTGAAAGATGGAGAGGAGTGGAAGAAGAAAACGTCATGTTGTGCCGACCCCGCCTAAAGCGGGATAAGGGCAGGAAGAAGCACCTTGGAGCACCTTTGGATTTGTTGTGATGTAAGTAGCAACCATAAGCAATAGTAGGTACTATTTATATGCGATGCTTTAATACTCCTATTCTACTTAGTTATTATGATATAAACGCATACCAATTGTTTCCAGGTCTTGGAAAATGCTTGTGTGAATGTTTTGGTCGTGAAAATTTACGTGTTTATGTAGGTTATGTATTTGCAATGACATTGGACAAGGGCAAGTGGATGATGATGATAATTTTATTAATACATAGGAAATGTTGTATCCCACTTGTGCTTAAATAAACGCAACTTGTTATATGATTGGTCTCCCGTCTAAAATAAAGTTCCATCTCACAATCTCGATGCCTATCAGTTAAGTCTCGTTTATCAGAGTTTTTGTATCTGTGGTTAGGCAATAGGCAGTCAATACAGCCAGAACTCTTTGGTAAGTAGTAGGTAAGGGAGCTAGTAGATGAATAGAAGCATAGGTACGTCAGAAAAGTCTTCTCAAGAAAGTCTGACTGTTCAAGCCACGAGCCAACCTGAGGAGCAGAGTCAGCACCGAGGCCACCTACATAGAGGTGACGTCGACCGAGCGCACCGTCGGCAGTTTACACCCATTGGAGACATACGAACATCCATTAATGTGTACAGACTATGTGAATCATAATTATATAAACTGTATTATTTATTCAATAAATAAGATTCCAATCGACCGTGTTGGATCTCACTCCTACCTCCCCGCTGCTAGCCAGGGCTACTCCCTCGGATTGTTTCCTATCACAAACCAGCTACTTGCCAGGCCTACTCCCTGGAGTAGTTCCTATGTGACAATCCTGTACCTGTGGGTAGCGGCGCTTTACAACCGCTCGCTCCTCGCTCGTACACTTACCTTGGTTAAGACTGCAGGGTTAAAAGTCCAACGGTTACCGCTGGCATATGTAACGACAATATCATGGTCTTCATCAATCCCAACCACTGTTCCTGTGGAGCCGAGGCATTCAAACATACCATCCGTCCAGCCCCCGTGACCATGTTGCAAAGATTGCACTATTTCCAAGTCCAAATCTACATTAACCTGGAGGGAAAGAATGCAGATATTATTCGTCAATTCGTGAAACCCAGCAAAGCGAAGAGTTGTTCAAGAACTGCTTTTAGTATAGTGCAAATAAATACAAAGCAGATTATATTGTGACAATAAAGAACAATATAAAAACGGAAAATATTTGAAAAATAAAATGCTTATGCAGTATCCAGTTAATAATCACCGTTTTACTTTTCAGTCATATTAACTTGACTATCACGTAGTTACGTATCCGAATATTTGTCTAAAAACCAAAGTTTTCCAAATGGCTGGGCAAAATATTAAGAATTAGTTATAACAAGAGTTGCTTTTGGATTTGGTCCAAATCCTATTCCGAGACCAAAACATTGTTAAGTTTAACTAAAAAGTTCGTAATCTAACTAAAATAAACAATATGATTACAAGTCTTCAAACCACATTCTCATAGTTATTTAACCTGATCGAATATTGGATTTAAATTACTTATACATATTCCAGTTTTATATGAAAGATAAAATTTATGTTCCATAATAAAACTATTACTACATACTTGATCTCCAACTTGCAATCCATGTGGCCCTGTTCGTCCAGGACCTAATTCTCCCAAAAGCGGCAAATGCTCTTTGTATACATTTTGACCCTTGACATCATTCACTACCTACAACATATATATATATATATATATTATGAAATAATAAAAAATATATGCCACTCTTATAATATAAAAAATACAACATTGTTTGTTATTCAATCAAACAATCACTGGATTCATTAATTTAAGGAAGATTGGGTTTAATTAAAATGTAAATAAAATAAATCTTAATTTTACAGCCCTATCTCCAATATTATTTGGGACCAACAAAATATGTCTTCCTCAATCCTGACACTTATCGGGACATTGTTAGTATACAAATTGTAACATAACGTATGCACAGCTTGTTTGAAATAGACATTTTAATAAATTCATAATGCCGTTTCGCCCGCATTTTTAAACAAACAGTAGTATTTTGAGTACCATAAGGATATTAATAAATAGTATTTTATTTTTTAGTGAAATAAGTATCCAAAAGGATAATTTAAAACTATATCTATAATAGTATATCATTGTCATAATGATGGGTAAAACTTCCACTCAAGGTTAAGTGAAAATAATGTCTTGGATTGCCAAGGCAAACGCATATGGAAAATCCCACATCCTGGTCAGGGGGTGAATTAAAACTATGAATTTACCTCGGGCGGTAAACAAGAAAGCCATTGATCGAATATTTATCACCCGAGCTGAAAGAGAGGGTCAAATACTTGCAATCTGAGACAATTCTTTGTTGAACCATCCTTAGTAATAAATGTACATATATACCTTCAAGTCAGCCATGCCTTCAAACCCAACTCTGTATAGATTCTTTGTTCCATTATCCCATACAACATAAGCAGCTGAGCGAGGACTAGCTGCTGACCAGTCTTGAATCTCATTAACTTTACCCCTTCTGCCATTACCACCATCTTGGTCTTCCCATTGCCAATCAACCTGAAAAATATGCACTTTGTCATTAATAAACAGTTGAATTATCTCCTATATAATTTAAGCCTAAAGGAGTTGACCTTAAGTGAAAGTTTAATTTTAACATTATATAAATGTTAGAAAAATTAGTACAAAGATTTTGGTGGTTAGAAAAAGAATTTCGAAAAATTATGATCTTGAGCTCTCTTGAGGTGGCCGAGCGGTCAGGCACCTGCCCGGATAGCAGCGGATGCGGGTTCGATTCCCGCCTCAAGACAATTTATTAGCTGGTTGGAAAAATTTGAGAGCTAAGTCCAACTGTGAATTTGAGTATTTTATTATTTACTTTCAAATATACAGGTAAAACCATAAACCTTACCCCTCGCACAACCCTAGCTCCAGGAAAAATTCCTCTAACAGCTTGTTTTTTACTTTTTCTTCTTGGCTCTACAAGACACCTCTGAGCACCAGGTGCACTAATACGATAGAACCTGTGACGTAGATGATGTTTATCTCCATGATAACAAACTGAACACAGATCATAGTTACAACACTCAGCACATTTCCAGCGGATACCTAAAAGAAAAAAAAACCTCAATCTAAGAAAATTATGTAACATAGCAGTGAAATATAAGCAATAGAAAGTTTGTATTAATTATTGAAGTGTGTCTCATATAACTTTATACTCAATTGTGTAATAACAAATAATGAAACACCATAATTGCTTACCAAATATTGGTTGCTGGCGACAGGTATCACACATAGTGCCCTCGTGTTTTACACCAGTAGGTGCACTGTCCAACATTCTCAAATCATAAGCACCTGAACATCTATAATTTGCTGCAGTACCATTATCCCAAACTACTACGACTTCTTCAGGTGATTCAAAATTTCTTACTGTACCAACATGTCCCTCTCCACCATCCTGTAATATTTTCAAAAATTGTATATTGAAATGTGATCATGACAATTTATAGCATTCGCATAAACAATAAGATGTCTTAACTTAACAATAATTGAATAATTTAATCATACAGTTTGTGGTTAAGATAATTTCAAAAAATAAATAAACAACATTTACAGAAGTACCTGTTTGCCCCACTTCCAATCTGGCCCTCGAATTACGCGGGCTCCAACGCCTTCCATCATAAATCTAGCGGCTCTTGATGAAGTAGTCGATACAGATGCATTAGCCTCCATTTTAAAAGTATTTTTACTAAATAAATGAAACAAAATCTAAAATGTTTTAGGTTCTTTAAACTTTTGCATTAGTTTTGTTTGACACTTTGACTTTACTGACATGACAATGACACTAATTATACTGACAGTTGTGACACTGACAACTGCAAGTTGTTTTTATTTTGTTTTCGTCGTATATATATATTAGTAAGACAACGATTTCTAGCCCGTACAGCCATTTATATTCAGTATTTAATTATTTCGTGGATAACATTGAAATGTCGGTGTTCAAGATTTTGATGTCGCTAGTGGTGATCAAATAAAGCAGCCAGCCACCGTAGCACGGGACGTGGACACATCTCTTTCGGGGGAAAAAAAAATCTTTTCCTCTCGCTCTAACTCCCAATTAATCCCGAGACCCCATCCCCACCACCGCAAGCCCCGCCCCTCCACCACCGCATTATTTTTGTGGAGGTATATCAAAGAAAATATTGAGAAAATGTTAAGAAAATGTTAAGAAAATATTAAGAAAATGTTATTGAAATAATAAGAAAATGTTAAGAAAATATTTTAAAAAAATTAAGATAATATTAAGACAATTTTAAGAAAATATTAAGAAAATGTTAAGGAAAGTCAAATTTTATTAAATTTATTAAAAAATATATAAATTTTGTAAATAATTGAAATAAGTAAACACAAGCATAATGTGCCTCCTCGGCTAAGAGATTGATGTAATTTTTTCAGTGAGTGACTATCTGCCGCACTCAGAGACGTCAAATAATGTTAATGAGTACTTAACGTCAAAAAATGACAATTCAAAACTAGTCACTATTCTTGCCGGGTCTATGGTCTAGATTTGAATGAAAATTTTTGGCATTCAATACTCATTAAAGTTAATTGACGTCTCTGAGTGCGGCAGTATATATAATAACTGACAAGCCGCCGGCAAACTGGAGCGGTCAGCGGTGACTGTAGCGGCGGCCATTCATTCAAAATATATAAGAAAAGTAAATGAAAATGCAATGAAGAATGTTCCTAAAAGACTTTAATTCAAGTACGTTAAACTGATTAAAAACTGTTTCTGTCAGGCTGACATCGACGGACAGCTGAGTTGACAGACATTGTCATTGTCAGCCGGCCGTCAGCAGCGATACGGGACGGGATTTCATTTATTTTTTATCGTGTTTATTAATTCGTTTGGTTAATTAGAACGCGAAGTGCTTTTATTAAAATTGAATTATAACATAGTTAAACTTAGTCATTATGTCTAACAATCGAAAAAAATATGAAAAGGCACGTAGAAGGCTGGCTGCAGTTACATTTCTTTCCAATATATCGCTCGATGGTAGCTTCAAGGACACGGAATTATGTCAGTTATCGGAAAAATCTTCGAAAACTGTTGACAAAACAGATAGTGACATTAAGAATGGTGATACATCAGTGAAAAATAATATTCGTAATCGACCGAAGACTTCTCAAGTCAGTCCAGTCCATAAACTGGTTTCTGATAATCAATCTCTCAGCTCTGATTCTGAGTTAAATAACATTGTAACTCCTGTTAAAAACAATTATAATAATTTATTTAGAGAAAGGTGCACATCATCCCATCACTTCTTATGAACTTTCAATTATATGTAGTTAATACATGTTAATTCTAGCCACATTTTATATATCATTTTCAGATGTTCATCTGGAAATACTGATTCATTTAAAGACAGGAGTACATCCAAAACTAAGAAAGTGCATGTAGTATCACTGACTGGTGTCACTGCAGATGAAAAAAGCAGTTCTGAAAGTTTGAATTTTGGTAATTTTTTTTAGTACTTACTTATTTATAAAAACATAATTAGTCTAAAAACGAAATTTATTTCACCTCACTTATTGTTTCCAGGTCGTGTGCGCACAAGTAGTACCTGTATCCCTGAAAAACATATACTAACTAAAGAAGTGCGTTTAGTTCGTCCTGCAAAAGGTGTTTCTTTCAAAGATGAAAGACTCGCATTTGCACCTTCGCAAGGTGTACCCTGTGTGATATTCAGTACAATCCCATATTCAAAGACAGTTCGTAGCACACGGTGAGGTGCAACTGAAATATTTAATCTAGTAATTGTGAGTATACAATACTGTAAATTTTTAATTTAAATATGTTTTTCAGCTTGGATCTTAGAAAGGATGGTGTTCGTAGGCGTAATACTTCAGGGCCAAGACCTCTCTCTTCTATTACTGATAATGGTCTGGATCCATTTGATCTGCTTGGCTTGGAAAAGGAGGAACATGGTCAGGATATTTCTTATTCCAAGTTACTTGTGCCGTCAAAAATGTGCACCAGAGAACAGTACAAAAAGATGTATGAAAGTGACTTCAGTGACAAAGCCAATTGGAAAATTTTAAATAGACATCCACATGTTATTGCTAGGTAATATTAAAATTGTTCCTTTATATATATAAATTTGGCATCAATCTATCACTGTTTCTTGTGCATGTTCTTAGATTTTACTTATTTTGAACTTTAAAAGCATGTTTTTCATATCGTCTGTATACAGTCACTTTGTAAGAATAACTTGACTATAAATAAGGGCAGATTCTGATCATGATTATGATTATCAAAGCTAATAAAGCAACTTCAATATTTATTCCATATAATTATTAGTTGGTTAACTGCCGCACTCAGAGACGTCAAATGAAGTTAATGAGTACATGTCAAAAAATGACAATTCAAAACTAGTCACTATTCTTGCTGGGTCTATGGTCTAGAGTTGAATAAAAACTTTTGACATCAAATATTCATTAAAGTTAATTGACGTCTCTGAGTGCGGCAGTAAATCATTAAATTTTATCTATGAATATTGATATGAAAAATATATTACCATAATAATATGGTTTTGTAGTAGAGTTGGTGTAAAAGAACCCTTACATAATTTACTTGACCCTATCTGACACATTCCTGGACAGACAGAATCATACAATTCCACTTGTACCTGGATAACCTCTGATGAATGTGTTGGGTGTTGAGAAATATACATGTTACCATTTATAAGTCTAACTGCCGCACTCAGAGACGTCAAATAACGTCAATGAGTACTTAATGTCAAAAAATGGCAATTCAAAACTAGTCGCTATTCTTGCTGGGTCTATGGTCTAGTTTTGAATGAAAATTTTTGACATTAAATACTCATTAAAGTTAATTGACGTCTCTGAGTGCGGTTGTAAGGGTTTGTTTGTACCATAAATTTTTTTTTTTTAAATAATATAATCTTCTATCTGTGATATAAGCCCTAGATATAACCTGTTATTAATTAATAATTGGTTTTTTGTACCACCAACTACTTTTTCAATTACAAAATATACATTTAACAGAGTGTAATTTACTATAAATTTCAATAAGTTTTTTTATTATTTTGCTTTTGAATGTTACTCACTCTATACACTATTCTTATAATGTCAACATTTGATTGAATATATCCATGTTACATGCAGATAGTTGAATTTAGCATTTCATAAAAACCTGTTTCTATTAAATGATTATGTGTAAACCACTAACCCACCCGATTGTTTAATTAGCAGTTTAGTTTGGTTCCCTATTTTAGAACCTGCCAGATCATGAAATGCCACATTAAATTAACTGCCTGTGACATACACATTACAAGCTATTGTCTACACTGTCACATCAAAATACATATTTACCACATTCATCTCAAGCATTAAAGTACCACAGACTGCTTATGTCTGTATCTTGGAACGCAAATTAGATTAACTTGTAAAGTATACACTGTCAAAAAACCATATAACTGATGCATTTTGATTATTTTTAATGTCATAAACAGGATTTCATATCATCATCTCATCACTAACAAATTTGAATTTCAGGACTAAATTATTGACGAGACACAAGGATAAGAAATGGTAATCTTGAACATGAGATACATTTTAGTATAGCTAAAGTTATTTGATACTTACTAACATTGGCTACCTATATAAACAACTAACATATAGTAGTTCAAATATCTATGTAATAATATATTTTAAGCATAATGTTAAATGATGCATGTATCTGATTGTAAACAGTACCTATTTAAATGCCTGTTACTTAGAACTAGTTAATACGCAAATTAAATTGTACATTGTGTAAATCTCAGTTATATTATGATCAAATTTGAGGATAAATTTATTTGACAAGTAATGCACTTATGCTCATACCACACCTTTATATTTCATAGTTTTAGTACAGGACCATTATCAACAGCTCCTTTAATTAAACACAAACACCAATTTTTGATACCACATGTATGACAAAGTGTCATTAACCTTAGTTTTTAATTATCATTAAAGAGGTCAAATTGTACAATATTGAAAATATAGCTAGACATGTATTATATGCATATTGAAGTAGATAACCTAATAGGCATATTGTATGTTTTACCTTAGAACAATTAGGAGTTATAATATTAACTATCTCAACTCTCACTAATCTAAACACCAAGAGGCAAATTATAATAATTATCACTATCTATAATATTACTACAAACTGATATTTATACAAATATACTGCTTAATAGGTATTATCTGTATATAATGGACATTATATATTGGATTTTACATTAAAACTGTTACTTAGAATTTAACCTTGATATGTCCATAGAGTTACTTCCATTATGACCATATTAATGTTCAAGGTTGATAATTTTTAGACAGATTGTGTTGTATTGTACACTGTACAATTAACACTTCTGTCTTTTATGTAATACCTACCGCATGATATAAGTTAAGCTTCAAGTGCATGCATCAGATATGTTATAATAAGATAAATTAAGTTTTGCTGGGAGTTACAATTTAGAATTCTTGTTTATGTTTTAAGGTGCTTTTCATACGAATCATCACAGAGGAATACAGTAGCGTCATCACCACCTCATTCGTCAGTTGAAATGAAGACCTTCGATTGGGATGAAGGAACAATATTGTCTCAAAAATATGTGTGTATTAAAATTATAATAATTAAATATGCAAAATAGTCTTAGTTAGAGTCTTCATAGAAATTCCATTCCATTTAATTGATTATACAATTTCCAGTTGCTAACAGAGTGCGATGTCAGAGACTGCCACATCTTAAATACATAATCGCAAAAGCAACAATTTCATTCATTTTCAAACGTGAATTGTTAGCAGCAGATTTACCTACGTAATCAGTGCTGGTATAGCACTTTCTAACATTTATGATTATAACATTCAAACTGCAAACAAATAATATTTTATTAATCTTTCTTTTTATATTTTACAGGTACGCTATTGTCCAAATATGCTTGATGATCCTGAACTCATTGCAGGAAAACACAGAACCTTGCTCACGTTTACGTCTTACATGACATCTGTAATAGATTATGTCCGACCACAAGATTTAAAAAAGGAATTGAATGATAAGTTTAAGGAAAAGTTCCCTCATATAAAACTTACCCTTAGTAAATTGAGAAGGTATTGCTTACTCTTTATGAATATGAATAGTAATTAGTATACTTAATCTATTATTAATTTTCGTAAATTTTTACTGTAATAGCATAAAAAAAGAAATGCGTAAAATTGCAAAGCATGACAGTGGCGGCATTGACTTGCTCTCTGTTGCCCAAGCATATGTATACTTCGAGAAATTAATATTGGCAAATCTAATCAACAAAGACAACAGAAAACTATGCGCAGGCGCTTGCCTGTTGCTGTCAGCTAAATTAAATGACGTCAAAGGTGAAATGCTGAAGGCTCTTATAGAGGTAAGTGTCAGCCATAGCCAATTTATGAAATTTATCTTTTTCCGCCATGTGGTGATGGCAGAGTAGAATACAATTGTCACCTGCCCAAATCTCTCCCGTGGGTGTCGTACAAGGCGACTAAGGATAAATCTGTGTTGAGGAATGGGCAGCAGCGTTCTTCTTATACCACCTAGCAATGTACTGCGACTTTTGTGCCCGATATATAGCAATAGGCTCGCCACCCATTACATGGGACTTGACATAGTTGGCGAAACGTGGGAGCTAGTTCATCTCTGCCTACCCCTTCGGGGATATAGGCGTGATTTATGTATGTATATATCTGTTTCCGAAGTTATATTCTACATTAGGACGGCAGTAACTTATGCGGGTGAAGAAAAACTTGAAACAAAATACTAATGTGCCGAGATAAGAAGCAGTATGCCAATATCCTCCTAGGAGGCAGCCGAATGGAATATCCGGTTTGCACGAATACAGACTGGTGGTTAGAATCTCTCAATTATACCGATCGCTCGCATCGGCCAAGATGTCCCAGGTTCGAATCTTGGTAGAGGCTAGAGTAGATGTTTGTGATGAACGCAGACATTCATGTTCTCGAGTCATAGTTGTTTATGTAGTCTTCTCCCCGTGCCCTGTTCCCAGCTTATCTGGGGTCGGAATGACAACATTCCAATCCATACTGCTCAAAGTTTTGGCTTAGGTTTTACAGCCGGCCGCCTGCCTGACACTAACCCTCTTTGGGTATGCTGTTGTTGGTGGTTTGCCCTCCACCATTCGGGTGCCCCAAGGTGCCTATTGGTCTACACCGGGCAATCTCCCTTAGTCGACTTTTACGACACCCATGGGATGAGTCGGGGCTGGCCCATTCTATATTATTTATGTTTTTCCAGCGCATTGAAACGACGTTCAGGGTGAACAAGCAAGACCTGATACGGTTCGAGTTCGCCGTGCTAGTGGCGCTAGAGTTCGGTCTACACGTGCCGCCGTACGAGGTGTTCCCACACTACCAGCGGTTGTTGCACGACTCGTGACCCCGGCGGCTGGCCATCGAGCCGATAGTGAGAGCCCACAGGCGGCGAGCGAGCATCGTCGACAATCTCAAGCCCGCCGCTTGGATCTAAACTTAGGCAAGTCAGTATTTCAACAGTTTCCGCCTGTGAACACAGCCACAGGTATTAGATAGGGCCCTTTTCAGTCAAGGGCGGATACAGCTTTGGAGCCGGGGGGGTCACATAGTCATGGTCAAGTCGCAACAAGTTGTAAATTAATTTTGATAATAACATATATGTACATCCAATTAAAAAGTAGGTATTTATTAAATTTATTCATTAGAGCACCATGACCCACCCCCTGATCTTAACCATTGGCTCAAACAAAATTGTGTTTAGTGTTCTGTTAGATATGCACGAGCACTACGCATATGAAATAAAACAACTTTTACGGATAAGAATCGCGTATCCCGCGTATATTTAGGTGCTTGCCATTTTAAACGTTTTATTTTAAAAAATATATATGTATTTTACTGCCCCCCGTTATATGTAAAAACTAAATTAGTTTTAAAAAGCAGTTTCAATTCATGGATCTGTTGTTACATCACAGCGTATAGACATAGCATGGCAGAAAGAAAAGGAGTATTTAAAATAAAACTGTGTGACTAATTTAGTTTTTATGAATAATAGGGGTTATTTATTTTGCCCTTGTATTTATGAAATCATCTGGTCATGTTGGTTGATTGTTAAAGATATAAATGTTTATTATAAATAAAAATAGGTTGTAAAAGCAAAAAAAATGTGACTCAAGTGGGCATTTAATATAATAATGTGCTAAGCTTTGTTCAAATTGTGGCAATAAAGAAACGTCCAGATATTAGAACAGTAATATAGTAATGTATAAAATCAATCAGTAGATACATAATGAACGATATGCTTTAACGAGGTTAATAGGTTAAGCTAAATTAATGCTAGTGTTTCCCATAATTTATTTGGAGTTTTGTGTTTGTTAAAGCAATACATGCCACCCTCTTAAGTAAACTAGCACCTTAGTATTGTGTCATATACGTACGGCATTACAGTACATTACATAGATGCGACCATGTTTTATTAATTATTGTGATGACAAGGCATTTTGCCTTCATAAGCCATAAAGCGTTATCTCAACAAAAAAACAATCGAGAAATTCAAAGTATTGTCTTTTTAGTAAATTAATTCAATGCCTCATAAGTTGCTTAGTAATTGGAGTTAAAATTGTGATACAACAAAAATCAGAAAAAGATAATTATATTTTGAAGTATCTACTGCTTTTGACAATCCTCAATTCAGTCACTAGTGGCAACATACATTGGCAATCAAGCTAGATGCCAACAACGTCTGCGGCTTCCCTTCAAATCTTCATTCTTCTGGCTAGAATTCCGCTTCTTGAACTCAAAGCACAACGACTTTTAGGCAACCCAACTTCCTACAGAAGTGACGTGTGATATTCTTCTTCTTGGCGTTCGCAGACAATGCTGCATTCGCCTGAATTGGATGAATTCCATCGAAATTCCACTTGTAACAGTCTAGTCTGGCAAAAGAGATGTGACATCTTCGCTCCGCTTTGGTGGATTCACCTTTGTTGAAAAGCATCTATTTTTGTCCCCGCTTCGAACATCTCCGCTTTGGTGGAGTGCGGGCCTAATTGACAACATTTCATTTTTTCAACACACCTATAATATGATGTTATATGAAATTAAACCGAAAATGGAGACACCCATATTTTTATTTCTTTGAATTCCGTCGTTTTCATACAAAAAATCATGATTGAAATACCGGTCATTCTAAACAGACGTAAGTGCCAAATGCCGTCAAAGTCGTGGACGAATGGCGAAATCACTCTTGACTCGAAAAATAAAAATATCACTTGTCAAAATTTACGAACTGGCGTTTCCGGTGTCGAAAATAAAAACATTTTATCTGAAATGTTTGAAATTATTTTCACAGTCAAATACGTTTTAAATTAAGTTTACGAAGGATTTCAATTTATTGCTACTCTAATATTGTTAATTTCGACGATGACAATTAGTAACATTGGATTTGATTTACTGCTTTTGAATTCTCCCTATATTTTAAAGAAGGCAAAGGGTCTAACCCATACAGCCAAGTCTTTAATGTATATTTTATATGTAGTCTTATGAAATAATGAGTGGGTGAAAAGTATGAATGAAATGAATTTTACGTTAAAATATGGGTGCCACATAATTTAACGCATCTAGGGAGTGCTTGGCGCGAATTGAATGGTAACAGAGTTAATGATGGTGCTTGATGAAATGGATAAAACTACTTTTTATAGTGATCTTCACCACAACATCAAACACATCATGAGACTTATTTTCGATGATTCTGCATAATTGCACATCAACACGGATGCTTGTGCATCAAAATAACACCACTTTCACTGCACAAAATCCACTCTGTAACAATTTTTGAATTAGTGAAAATAAATCTGACTGACACCACGAAACGCGCCAAACACTCTGGATTTGATTTATGACTGACGTCTGTCATCATGTCTATGATAACTTTTTATTCTTCCATCTAGGAAGGCAAACGTTTTATTTCATACATCCCCGACGGTGACGTCATCGCATGATTTTTACATTTTATTTTTTTCTCTGTAATTAAGTAATAAAAAAATTTAATAAAAATATTTTCGAAGTCAGGATTGGAAAATAAAGAAATGGTATTTTTATTTTGGGAGGTTGTCATTTTTGAAATGTTGTCAATTGGTATATCATCGATGAAAACTGTTGCTTCTGGTATGTTTTTAAGTATATTTTAATTTTCTATTGCCATTTTGCTGGTGCGCAATAAACGCCTTATGTGTATTTAAGGTATTATATTCTGATTCGCCTCTCTGACTTTCCATTTTAAGTAGGCACATTTCAAATCTATTTTTGAGATATTTTCTCTACCTGTTAAACCTGAGAATAGCTCGTCAAGAGTTGGCATTGGATGTTCGTCTACTATTATTTGAGACTATCTTTAAAGTCACCACAAATACGGACTTCTCCATTTAGTTTTAACACGGGCACTGTTGGGGTAGCATAGTCCCTGATTATGTAATCTATCCAACTCTTTATCTATTTTTTATTTTTAAAATATTTATTCTTGACATGTACGGCTTTGTTACAATAATGATAAATTATTTTCTTTGTATAACTTTTCTTAGAAACAAAGGCAGATGCTGTATTTTCTTGACTGTTCCTTCTGAATTCTTCTTGGAGAAGCCGAGTTCGTACTTACTCACTAGTAAGTTGTAAAGTCATACACGCTGTTTCTAAATTAGAAACTAATGTTTCATACTCTTGCAGTTCACCTGATAATAAAATTTCTGCCACTTCCTCATCATCAATAACCCTGTTGATGTCGGCCAACTGCTGATCCAAACTCATAGTCTTTTCAATATACTCGGTCATGGAGCTATATGATAAAAAAATCTATCCGATGTAATTGTCTCAAAATAAGTACTCTCCGGTACAGACCGGTGTCTTCGAACACTTTTCTCAGAGCATTCCATGCCTTCTTATTGGTGGGACTTTCACGAACATATTGATAACATTGTGGTCACAAGGCTAGACATATCCGGGCTAATGCGCGCTGATCTCTTATAGAGTCGGTATCCTTACCTAGCACACAATCTCAATTCCAAATTTCCATGTATTATAGTTGTCATGCATGACCTTGCAATATTTCAATGGGTAAATTGGTCGGCCCGTTAGAACGTGTATCATTGCCTTCCGACATGGTAAATTAAACAGGTTATCAGTCTTAAATACAAAAGCAGATGCTGTATTTTCCTGACTGTTCCTTCTGAATTCTTCCCGGAGAAGCCGAGTTCGTACTAACTCACTAGTAAGTTGTGAAATCATACACACTGTTTCTAAATTAGAAACTAATATTTCATGCTCTTGCAGTAAACATGATATTAACATTTCTGCCACTGTCTTATCATCAATAACCCTGTTAATATAGGCCAACTGCTGAACCAAACTCATAGGTAGTATTTTCAATATACTCGGTCAGATCAGACTTTTTGTATACGATGAAAAATCTATCTTTTGCAATTGTCTCAAAAGAAGTACTTTCCGGTACAGTATAATATCGTAAATATTTTTTTTATTGTCATTTACTTCCTTATTTTTGCTCGTTTTTTATTTTTGCTGTAACGTTTCTCTTTGGTTTTCCTGTTTTGCAAGATTTATTATTTTATTTAGTTTTGGGAGGATCCTCCATATTAAGTTTTGTAATCTTATTTGTTCGTTTTTGTATTGCTTCATCTAGAAAACGTCTGGAGTTTTCCTGCGATGATGCGAGTCCTCGGGAAAGAAGATCTCTTTAAGGTCGTCGGTAGGTATGGCAAACCTGAGTTTAGCACCTGTGGTTTGGGAAATTGCGTCGCCGAATAGCTCTTGCAAAATTTTAAAATTTCCCACGTTTTCCATTTTGCAGGATATTTTTTTCTATTGCAGCTTTCAGTGGCCCGTGGTGGAGTTTATCATCATCGTGAATTCTTTCCTCACAGAGGTCGTGCATTGGGAGGGTCGTCACCATGATCTGTAATTACAGGTTAAATTAATGACACTATGACACAAACTATTTTAGATCCTTGTGTTGCATGGATTGATGCGGCATATAGCATGCATTGATGTTACATGTCACATAGATTGGTGCGACATGTCGCATAGATTGAACTTACATTGTCGTGTGGTTGATGCGACGACGCGTCGCATGAATTGGCGCGCTGTGTCGTGTGATACGACGTGGCGCATTATTTGATTCGATGTGTCGCGTGAGTTATGGCAACGTTGTGTAGATCATGCGATGTATTGAGACAAAAATGTGATCTCTTAAGTATATATGATACTGTTCACGAATGTTATTGTAAATTCGTTAGGAATTATTGAGACGATATCGTCGAATCGAATTGCACCGCATGTACCTATTAGATGGTTTCAAGCGATTTCCTTATCAAACTAAGGACACTTGAAATGTTTAAGTTTTGCTTACCTGTATTAACTGTACACTTTCCGTTGATAATGTTTTATTATCGTAAATAACCCAAGGCGCCAGAGTTCAAAAGCGTAATGTAACAAGAAACCTTCTGCGCTGACAAGATGGCGGTCACCCCTTCCATCCATAGGGTTGCCACCATTTAAACCATAATTTTACCTAATTGTTCAAAGGGGAAACCAGAATGGCGCTGTAGTTCAAGACTTTAATCTCAAGTGGGTCAAGCCTGAAGGGCTGAACGCCTTAATAACTCGATGAATAGGCATAGATCAAGGGATAATACTGTAGCGATAATCACAGTTTTATTTTGTTTAATCTTAATTATCTTAAAAACATAGTAATGGTTAACTTTAGAATGCTCGTGGATAAGGGAAAAAAATAGTGATATACTTTCTGCTGAGCAACCTCCCCCTTACTTGCCTTTTTCAGTTTATGGCATTTTTCTGTTTTTCTCGATTGTAAGAAACATAATTAAGATCGCTTTAGTTCTAAAAATCTTCCCGAAATCAAATTACAAAAAATTGGTGGCGCGGTCTTTATACCTAAATCCTCAAGCAAATATACTATAATCTAAGTATAAACCAATTTAACCGTATAATACGACTTCAAAAAATATGTCTATTGTCGCATGGTAACCTGGAACATCCATTGTTTGTTGTAGTTGAGTTCTTAACCAAAAGACTTAATAATATTTTACATCTATATAGTTCGACCACTTATCTGAAACCTCTCTACGGGACAGAGATTTTTCGTTTTCGTTCAATGTCTGTGATTATTAATTAATATAAATAAATTCATACAATTTCTGTGAAAATATTTAAATTCCAAATAATTGACCGAAAACAATAAATAAATAGTCTTAACCATTGCGTAAGAGAGCTTTGAATCAAACGGTCGAACTATAGTAGGATAAAGGTTGAAATACGTTAAAAAGAATTGTTTAATGTAAAATATTTAACTAAATAATTCTTTTGGTTGGCTATTAGGAAAGGGTTTAAAATTATTATATTTTATTATAGGCCTGCATTGGAATTCATCCAAGTTAAGTATTGTTATGTTATGCAGGATATGCTTAAATATAACTGAGGTGGTAAAAGTAAGTGTGTGTGCTATGTATGCCTTAGTAAGTGACCGTAATTCATCCAGCTACCTCGATAGGTACATATTTACGTGCCTGTAAGTATAAACTAAATAAAACAAATAGCTTTAAAATAAACCAAATTATAAACATTCTAGAGTTCTAAGATTTTCTCTATTCCAAATAAACCAAAGTCATAAATAAAAAATAAAATAATATTAAAGTAATGCACCTATTTTAATTTATACAATCTGTAATTCTCCTTTTTTAAATCGAATTTGAAGTTTATATTATATAATAAACCATCAATGAAGTTGTTACACCTTGAATAGCACAAATACAAGTTATTTATTTACAAACATGACATTATTTAAATACATAGTCAAACGACTTACCTGTAAGTAGAGTTCGACTGTAATTATGCGATGCTGTTGTCTGTTCTCTTTCTAGTCTCTGGCGTCACATAATTTCAACGTTAAAGATGGAAAAAACGGAATGCCCCTGCGTCTGTAACTGACTTCATTTTCTTTAAGTTTGATCTGCAATTCAATCTGTTACATCTAGCACATTCCATAATAAGCCCAAAACCTTAGTCTGCTTTGTATTACTTGCTTAATGCTGTTTTGGTATCCAATCAAGAAAGGTCTTATCATTTGAGATCAATTCCCTAATATTCATAGATATTTCTTGAAACACTTTTGTATTTGTATACAGTTCCTTTGCTTTATCAGTATTTGAAGTTCCTGTGACCAGTAGTTATCTAAATAGCCCTAGTTTGCCTTTCTGCAAGTACAGAATCTTCTTTTCTTAACAAGTGGTACCTAATTGTTGCAGTTAAAAGGAACGGACTTGAAATTATGCCAAATGGTACGCAACAAAATCTCAGATATCCTTTAGCCATAGAAATCTAGTTACGTCCCGATCATCCGCTTGTAATCCCACTTGCAGAAATACCTTTTCTACATCATAGTATTGCCACTTTATTACGTATTGACCTCTATACAAACACTAATTCAAGCTCCCGCCGTGTGGTGACGGCAGAGTAGAATACAATTGTCACCACCCCAAATCTCTCCCGTGGGTGTCGTACAAGGCGACTAAGGATAAATTAGCGATGAGGAATGGGCAGCAGCGTTCCTCTTATACCACGTAGCAATAGCATTGTACTGCGACTTTTGTGCCCGATAAATGGCAATAGGCTCGCCACCTATTACATGGGACCTAACATAATTGGCGAAACGTGGGTGCTAGTTCACCTCTGCCTACCCCTTCGGGGATATAGGCGTGATTTATGTATGTATTATGTATGTAATTCAAGCTCTTCTGCATTTTTATTTTTGTTGAAGCATCATAAACAATACGACTTCTTTTTACGTACTGCTTAATTAAGTGATGTGGTAAGTAACGTAGATGCGACTTATTTATATTCTGAGATGGTGGTACAATATATCTCCCAAATGATTTATTTAAACAGTACGTAAGTTTAAATTCTTTATTACGTGAAGTAACATATATTTACCCTAATTTTTCATTGGATACCACGTTTAGTATCTATAATAATTTCAGCAGAAGGACTTGGAGTATCTTTAGGCTTATCTGATCCAAAAGTAAAAATCATCAACAAATCATCATTATCTGGAACTAATTTTAATTTGTTTGCAGTTTGTGTAGTGATATAGCTTCTCTGGCTTCCACTGTCAAGCAGCACCCTACATTTAACTTTATTGTACTGTTTTTCCACAATGACGGTGGCCGTCTGTATAAAAGAACACTGATTAGGCACATATAGGAACTCGCACACTTTTTGAGTTGTAATGACTATTTTCCTTGGACACAGTGCTTGATTGTGATCTTCTTTACAGTAGACGCAATTCTTATTTATTTTGTTATGTCCTTCTCTAAAACAACGATCACATTTATTGCCCAGTAGACGTTTTCTTTCACCAACTGTATTAAACTTAGTGCAGTCACTATTGTAGTGAACCCCTTTACAAAAAACACATTCGATTCTTGAGCGCTTTTGATCTCTACTTGTGCTTGGAGTAAAATTCTTCCTTTTTCTGTTAAATTAGTTATTTCTGTTCTTATCAAATTTTAATTTATTACTACTACTACTTATTGTTTTAATTGGTTATTAGAAGAGCTTCTGTACCAATATATATAGTACCAATGGAACAGGTTGTGTCATGTGTATGTCACCCCTTGTCCTATCTGACCTCTCCATTGCAAATTAGCTATAGTAGCAGCTCTGTCAGGAAATTTTCTTAATAGGGTTACCCTTAGGTGGTTTCCATCAGTTTGTTGACCTAATGAATGCAACACTTGTAGATGCCGTTTCCCGCTTGGGTCATTTTAATTAGGGCACATAATGCGCAATCAATGTGTCTGTTTTTCCATACCTACTCTTTAGTGTGTCAAGAGCAATGCTATAATTAGCATTTGTAATAGCGAGACCCTCTATTGACTCCAAACTCCAAAACCGAACCGTCTAAAGAACCTATTAGATATGCCAGTTTATCAGGAACCGAAGTGAGGTTTCTTGTATGGACTGTGGATTCAAATCTATCCCAAAATTTATGCCATTTCAGCGGGTCTCCAGCCAATTTTGGTAATTCTTATTTTTGCAGTTTACAGTGATTGCTGTGATGCAAAATGTGTGTTTGAATTTTGAGATTGAGTTGTTATAATGCTAGCCTTTATACTAGCCAATATATCTTCGGCAGACAGTTGAGCATTTGTTCCCCTAATAATCAGCTTAGATGAACATTGACTTATATATTTTTAGAACTTAAACTAGAAGCCTAGATTTTTTTTTAATTTAAAATAAATCTAAATGTCCCATTTGGTCCCCCAAGGAAGATAGTCGAACAAAATAGATTTTTCTGTGGTTCACATATTTCAATAGCGTTTTTTTACAACAATAGGGATGATGACGCTAACAAAGAATCACTGATATAATGATTTATAATAATAATTTAGGTTACGGAGATTCGTTAATAGTCACTTGTTATCAGATTATACTTGTGATATGTATTGATATTTAATTTATTTTATAAAAATAAAAGTACAAAACTTAGCAATCCGCCATATTTGCTAAAACGCCGCGTGACGTCATTATTTAGTTATCTCCAATTTGACATTTTATTTGCCAATCAAATTCACTAGTTTAATATAGAAACTGGCCTTTTTACGGAATAGTGACGTCAAACAGACGCCATTGCTATTTTGGCGTATTGGCGGAAATTTTAAATTCAAAACATGTTTTTTTCTATCAAAATCGTTAGTATAATTTACATACATACATACATAAATCACGCCCATATCCCCGAAGGGGTAGGCAGAGGTGAATTCTCACCCGCGTTTCGCCAATTATGTTAAGTCCCATGTAATAGGTGGCGAGCCTATTGCCATTTATCGGGCACAAAAGTCGCAGGACGGTAGTATAAGAGGAACGCTGCTGCCCAATCCTCATCACTGATTTATCCTTAGTCGCCTTGTACGACACCCACGGGAGAGATTTGGGATGGTGACAATTGTATTCTACTCTGCCGTCACCACACGGCTAGTATAATTGATTTTCGGTAAAGTACATACATACATAAATCATGCCTATATCCCCGAAGGGGTAGGCAGAGGTGAACTGGCACCCACGTTGGGTAAAGTAGCCACGTCTGAAAACCATGGTGTAGTTTTTCAAAATTAGTCATGCTTATTTATATATTTCATATTTTATATGACTAAATTCTGAATTTGAAAACTTTTTTTTAAATGGAATTGAATTTTGGTATGGTTTTCATTGAAAAAGTATCCAGCTATATCCCTTAATGCAATTATGAAATAAATAAATAAATGCAGCTAAGGATTGTATTATCAGTCGTGATTTCTTTTCACTTATGATATTATGTGGCAGTTTATCAACCTAGTTGTTTACTTCCTGTAACGCTGGGGGTAGAATTCTCCTTTCTTACTCGGTTCTTAAATCTTTGTCCTGTTGTGTGATGGCCCTCCTGTAGCTGCACCCTTAGTTCGCATGGTCTGACCAGGAGGGCCAGTTTAAAGGTTTATTTTCTAAATTATTATTTTGTAAGGTAAAAGGGTTCCGCCTTGGATTAATTCTTTTGTTGGTTTCTGGAACTTTAAGGTCGCTGCCAGATCGTTGTACTGATTTGGCTGCTTTAATTTCATCTGTAAGGTTATCACCAAACAGAAGAGTATTTGGTTCTGATTTTATAAGTGATTCTTTCATATTCTTATTAATACCAGATAGCACGAGGGACATTTGTGTCTTGATATAATGAGTCATAGAGTAAGCGTAATGCATCGTTCAATTTTTTTATGAATTCTAATTTGTGACTGTCTAGCTTATCTTTGATACATAATTGCAAAGCGGAGCCTAGGCATGACAAAACTGTTGGGACCTGTTGTTGTCTTTTTTTTATTAAATAATCCTTTTTTTTGCGACTTTTGACATTGCAATACTCACTTCTGGATTTAATTCTGATGCAAACATTCTGCCACAGTTTGGGAACACTAGATAATTCTTAAATAGATTTTCCTTCTCATCTTTTTGATGCTTCTCTTCAAGATCTCAGTCCACCGGTCAGCTATTTCTGTATGTAAGTGTTGTCCTTCACAATCTATAACTGGGGGGTCCCCTAACTTTGCTAGAATGGATTCTTCTTTCTATTTCTTGTTCATTGGCATTTGATTCCTCCATACATTGCTCAGGAATTATATCCTCATCCGGAGATATATTTTCTGATTGAGAGTTCCCAGGCTCTTGTAATTTAAATGATTTTTAAATTTATATGATTTTAATTGTGTCAAAACTAGTTATAGGCAACCTGTCTAGTTTCTTAGATTTTTTTTTGGAATGAGCAGTTATGAAACAAGTGTGTTCCCGCAGAACACCCACAGGTTTATTTCCAGGTCAGTATAATTGTTGCAGAGTGCAGGTGGAAATAATTGGAACGCAGAATAAATAAAATACTTATTGGTTGTCGAGTCGAATTATTGCAGCTGCTTTATTCCAATAATACAGTACAGCAATATTATTACACTGATTACTGAAGATTTAATTTAACGCACACAAAAACAAACATCAACGCAGGCCGGCCGAGAGGAAGTAAGAACCACAAAAAAAAGGATATACATTACAGAGATAACATTGAAAACGTCAATAAAGCTAAAGTGCAGGAAATGGTAGTATATAACATACAGCCAAAACTTAACAATAATCTATTAGACAATGTAAGTTATGTAAGTACCTAAAAACTACATAGAGGCAAGAAGCATAGAATTTGTAAAATAGTTTTATTTAACCACGTGTGTTAGGTTAACAATTGCACTAGTATTAAATTTTTTAAACTTTAATTTAAACTAACAATTCGCAAAGATTTTGGTGGTTAGAAAAAGAATTTCGAAAAATTATGATCTTGAGGCGGGAATCGAACCCGCATCGACACTTTAGTGTGAGACACCCAAGACACTTTAGTGTGAGACACCCAAGACACTTTAGTGTGAGACACTTTAGTGTCTTGGGTGGCCGAGCGGTCAGGCATCTGCCCGGATAGCAGCGGACGCGGGTTCGATTCCCACCTCAAGATCATAATTTTTCGAAATTCTTTTTCTAACCACCAAAATCTTTGCGAATTGTTAGTTTAAATTAAAGTTTAAAAAATTTAATACTAGTGCAATTGTTAACCTAACACACGTGGTTAAATAAAACTATTTTACAAATTCTATGCTTCTTGCCTCTATGTAGTTTTTAGGTACTTACATAACTTACATTGTCTAATAGATTATTGTTAAATAAAATGAATATAAAATTATTATTGTGTCACAATAATAATGAATTTTATTATGGAGTACATACGTGACACCTATGTTTTGACATAAAAACCGAATGAAGTCAGTTACAGACGCAAGGGACAGCATGGGTATTTGATACGTTCCGTTTTTTCAATTATGTGACACCAGAGACTAGAAAACCGGTACTAGAGTGCGGCCCAGATAAGTCCGCGCGCGAGGGGTGGCGCTACTCGCTAACATTGACACTCCTAGACAAACAAAATGAGACGAAATTTTAGTTCTAATTTTGACCACGCGCGGACTTATCTGGGCCGCACTCTACACTTGTATATCGTTTCATCATCGAGGACGAGACAACAGAGAGCATAATGTATGTTGTGTATCACTTATTGACTTTGGTACGTTCTCTTGGATGTGAAACTAATAATTTGAAATGCCAATGTAATTGTCACACAATAATGCTCAAAGATTTCATTGTGAACAAGTACAAAACATCAGAATCAACCTACAAAATCACAAAAGAGTGTCAGGGAAAGTAAAGTCAACAGCACGTCAGGCTGCCACCAAATATCTAATTTTCTCAATAATTTTTTTGCTTTACATTGAACAAGTTAAGGTTCACTTGAAAATCGATTAAAAATTTTGAAGTTTTGTGCTGTCTGAAGTACTGTACAAAGATTTGTTTTCATACTAATCAAGAGAGTGATGCTTGCAGTCAACAATACGTTGGGTTATAATATTAGACTGTATTATTCATCATAAACATATTTCACATGCAAACTACTAATTTTACAACCTGATGTGTTTTGACTGTGTTCATTTAACTGTTTTCGTAAGCTCTATTCCGTACTTTGTCTTCTCTAATCCTTTTAAAATTTTTAGTGCAATTAAGCTTAGAATTAAGTAAAAACAAATATAATTGTACAAACATACACTAAAATATTACATTTATTTAAGGATTTATATACTACTAATGAAAATGTTAACGATAAAATAGCTTGCAGTATTTTTGATAAATAATAGTTTGAATAGGTGAAAGCAGTCCAAATTGTGGCTCTGAGATTGTCGCGTGTTGTTTGTGATAGATAAATTAGGTAAGTGTTTTATTTATTTGTGTAGTTATGGTATAAAAACGTGTTTGTTATTTATTATGTAAAAGAAGACATGAGCTGTACTGTGGATATAACCTTCGAATGTACTTATAGACATGAAATGACACTAAATCACAAAATTAAATTTTCACAGGTCAAGGACTTCCTATTAATTTAAATTTTACGCTTTCTTTATGGTATATTGTATAGCCAGTAAATAAGTAAGGTAAAACTGTAGGAGCCTTTTTTAAAGTAGTGCAGAATAAGCCGATCTAAAAATATAATGCCCCCTCCCTAAAAACTTTGGATTGGATTAATAACACGATGATATCAACTTATACATTTAATAGTATCATCGTGTGTAACATCTCCATAAAATATTATTAATTCGCCGCGTAGTACTAAGCGCACGTAGGTGTTGTGTGTAAATCTTAATAAATCTAGTATGTAGTCACCATATAAAAAGCTATGTTTAGCTTTTTATATGGTGACTGTGTTTAGTTGGTTATAATCTAATATCCTCAATCGTAGGCATTGGAAAATGAGTCTTAGCCAGCACCATTAGCTTCTTACGTCTTTAAAAGTATTGGGTCACCAGGTTTGTAATCAGGTGCAAGGCGGTGACCTTGATTTGCGTTCTTCTTCTGCATAGTCCGAGCTTTCTCATGCGTACCTCTTAATACCTTCGCGTGTTCGTCTGCATCAGGTCTACATTTATATAAAGTTCCATAAGTATCATCGGACAACAGGCAGCCCCGTCCTCCGTCTGTCCAGGGACAGTCTCCTCCCACTAAAGGGATCGTCCGATCGCATTCCTCCAATGATTTTGGTGATCTGTGGATCCTTTAATTGGTTATCTCTAACGTTCTTAGGGGATCTCGCAGGTAAACCTACATTTTATAATAAAACAACTTTTACGGATAAGACTCGCGTATAATTTGGTGTTTGGCATATTAATTATTTAACCCGACGTTTCGATCACTTTACAGTGGCCGTGGTCACGGGGGGACTAAAGATGACAGGTGTCCTCACAATCAAGTAATAATTAACTACCGTCATAATATTTGATATTTTAGGTGTTCCGATTTACACAAACAGAGCTTACAGTATCATTGTTTTTGGCAGTATGAGGACGGTGTTGGGATTTAATTATTATAGCATCGGAACTAAATCATGTTAAGCAAGTACTGCGGAGTAATAAACTGCAAGTACCAAAGCCCTGTCGCAGAGGTCGAGTGAAACCGGCAACAGTCGAACGTCAACCTGCTGTACTACCTTACTTGAAGGGTGTCACTGACAAGATTGGGAACATCTTGAAGCGTGCTTCCATTAAAACTTATTTCAAGCCGCTAAAGAAGATCAACCAATTTCTAAGACCTGTAAAGTGTAACATCCCCCTTCAAGATGCAGGAATTTACAAGTTAGATTGTGACTGTGGACTCTCTTATATAGGCCAAACAAAGAGAAGTATAGGGACACGGGTAAAAGAACACATAGCTGATCTGAAACATAGGCGCGAAACAAAATCTGCAGTATGTGAACATGCCTTAGACGGACCCAACCATTATTTAAGATTTGACAAACCGCAAATTCTAGCAAAAGAGAAACGATATATACCTAGAATGATACGTGAAGCTATTGAAATCAAGAAACATCCAAACTTCAATAGGGATAATGGTTGGAACATACCACCTGCTTCGGACCCAATTATTAGAATAATTAAATCCTAACACCGTCCTCATACTGCCAAAAACAATGATACTGTAAGCTCTGTTTGTGTAAATCGGAACACCTAAAATATCAAATATTATGACGGTAGTTAATTATTACTTGATTGTGAGGACACCTGTCATCTTTAGTCCCCCCGTGACCACGGCCACTGTAAAGTGATCGAAACGTCGGGTTAAATAATTAATATGCCAAACACCAAATTATACGCGAGTCTTATCCGTAAAAGTTGTTTTATTTCAAATGTGTAGTGCTCGTGCAAATATAAGAAAACATTACGACATTTGATAAGTTTAGTTTAGCCTCGTCTACATATAACCTCGTCACACTGTTCTTGTTAGTCACAGGTATCACATTCACTGAACAAGGTGGTTTACATACTTCAATCCCAGCAGGCAGCTTAGAGCCCTCGTCGTCCCTCGGACTGACATCGGCGGCGGCGACGTCTACTTTTAACAATTCGGTTTTGTCGAAATCAAAATATCACCCACAGAGTCATATTGCTGGTGGGAAGCCGTAGGCTGGACAGGGGGTCCATTGGTCTACCCGCCGTTTCCAATACTGCCGGCATTCCGTGCCATTGTTCACTTCTTATAAATACGATCCAGGCCCTTCACAATCTTCGCCTGTAGACCCTTCCCGGGTAAGGCAAAAAGGTGGTTTTAGTGGGTGCAAGTCCTACATATCCCCCCAGGACGGCCTCGGGGTGAACACATTAGGTTCCCTCCTCCCTCCCGTGAGGGTCGCCCTTTCCAACTACGGGCACAAAAAAAAAATATCACAATAACCTGTTGGCAGAGTGGTTGCAGCAGTGGTGTCGTGTAAGCGTGTTAGTGCACTGGATCGCAGAAATAAAACATCACAAATGCTGCACGAATATAGTTCATTATATTGCGACAACAAAACACGTCAAATAATTTAAAAGATCACATAATTGGATAAAAAAATACTATGGGTTACAGGTGTCACTTTTCTGTATATACATTGTACTCTTTGGTGTCACTTCGTGTCACGGCTATGGTCGTTGAAATCAGAGAGAATTTTTGACAGCTTGTCATCGTCAAGAAGCGGATACATAATTAAATGTTGCTTATTAAAAAATATTTAAACAATAAAGGAGCATACACACTATTTCAACATGCCGCAGGTTTTATCTTCTTCTTACCAAAATTTTGTTTAGACGGTGATGTCCTCTTGACATAGACCTTCCTCTGTTGGATAATTTATTTATTCCTATTGTGTTATTTTTATTAATTATATTAACATTTTTATGTGATAGCTCTAGGCTTTATAGATTGCTTTCATAGTTTCTATTGTTAAGTTTTCTTCCGGTGGAACTCTTTCTCTGATATTTGCATAAATTGAGTTCATGTTGGCTATGACAGTACTTATAATTAAAGGATCTTGTAGCGATCCAAATTCACATGAGGATAACAGATTTTGTATGTTAGTCAAATAAACATACATGACATTTACAGGTTGTCTGTCCAGTGTCCACTAATCAAAGTTATCACAGCGGTCTACACACATAGTACATAGGTTCTATCCCATCATTTATATTGACATGCGCGGTCCAATACAACGTGCTGGCAAAATTGTTATCCAATATGGAGATGACACATTGCCATTTATAAAAGTAGAAGAAGAATTGAGTTAAAGTGTCTTGTTTTTGTTTGCATGTTTGAAAATTATGTCTCTCCATTGTTAGATTTGTTTTTGGTATAAAGTAGTGTTGATTACTTCGCGGTGTGCAACATTTTCATACATTTCAAACGTGTTGAAAATATGTAACATTTTACTTCAAGTGTACTAATAATGCGTTTTCTTTATTTAGGCCTGTTGCCAATAAGTAAATTTCGAACTTTTTGTACCATAATTTTCAAAAATCATGGCCATTTTTTCTATTGTAGACTTTTATTATTGAAATCTTTTAGCACGTTGCTGGACCTAACCAAAGAGGAACAAATTAAGGCCTCTTCATACGTAACGGGTAAATTGAGGATGGGGCCTCTCTCGTACAAAAAGCCCCGTGCACGTGCCGCTCGTGACTCCGTGACATATGTCCTTCATGGTACATTTTGTATGAAACGATGTTTCTGCAGTCCTCGACCCCGTCCCGTCTGCGTATTTTCCCGTTACGTATGCAAAGACCTTAAAGCCAATTTTAAACATAACTTTTTACAAGGTGACTGCAGATTTATTCAGGTGTTTACACACAAAGTAGGCATTTCTGTATCTCAAAGAATTACTTTGCTTTTTTTTAATAGGAGTTTGTTCGTTTTGTCGATTCTTGGTAAATTGGTTCTGATTGTACCCTTTTATATGCCTTCCATTATCAAATAAGTCGAAAGGTTTTTAATTAACTTCAAAGATAGCAGAATACGTTATAATGGAAATTTGCGTACATTACGTACTGGTACGGTGCTACGTAAATATATTAGGTTATTATCTGGCTGCACGCCTGTCTACGTCTCAGCACAACCTAAAACATAATCCATTATACCTTTCAAATGTAATGTATCTTAATAATAATAATAATATGTAACTATGCTAAATTAAAACTTTTTAATTAAGCTTCATAGTTATAACTATGTACAGTCAACGACCTTTCAGACTACCCAAAACTGTCAAATTTCTTCAATCGATTGTCAACCTTAACGTGGTAATAATCGATTGAGAAATTTTGCCTGTACATTGTTTCCTTTACTATTTTTTTCCCATAAATTGTCAGATGCCAGTTGTGACTTGAGGTTTTTTGATATTTATTTAAAACGACACAGTTATTGCTCTTCAGGCTACTAATATATTATGAATGAATGAATATGTTGTGGCCAGATCATCGAACTGGCCATTTCTTGAAATACAACTTTAATTATTTTAGTCACTTTTTCACGATTACTTTAGTTGAATGATCAGGGGGCCTACCGCCTAACTCGATTGCTAAAGTAAAAGCTATAGTTTATGACGTCATGCTGACATTTCGCACCAAATGTATCTAAACTATTAGCATATAATCCGTACCGCCTAAAAATTCAGGATGGCTGCTATAGCCGTAAGCAGTGCATTGATTTAAAGCTATCATCAGCAATCTAGTTAGGCGGTAGGCCCCCAGATCGCTCTATTGGCCGGATTAATAGATCCGGGGTACGAATCCTGGTAGAGCAAATAATTAGGTGGTGAATAAAGTAAAAAATAGAGGTAATAATATAGAGTTTAAGATCTACATTTTTGTGTAATAAAATAATGTCATGCTATCGATTGTAGTTACCTACCTATAAAGCCGAATGTCATATCTGTGGTCTTGCCGTATGTGTTGTGTGATTATTACAGAACCAACGAAGATGTTCCAACCTTTTTCTCTTCTGTTTTGTGTATTACAGATTTCATATTGATATATACAGGGTGGAAAGTTAAAAAGGGGGCATTAAGGGCAGCTACCTGATCCTTTGCTGCCACGCAAAAATGTTCTGAGGAGACCTTTCCCTTTAATGCCTCATCTCAACTTTTCACTCTGTATAATTGGTAGAGAGTTATAATAGAACTGTAATAACTAAAAACATGTTCAGTAGAATTCGTTTAAAACACATTTAGATTAAATACATTGTTTGACAAATATTATTATGTGATGTAAATGTTGAACCTATTTTTGCAATCGTATGGTAATCTGTTCCTTGTTTTATTTTTACTCAGAATCATATTTTATTATAAATAAAATATTTTTGTTATATAAAATTGTTTTAGTATTCCCATCCTAAATTACTCATAATAAAAATATTAGACAGCATTAAGTCGATTCTAAAAACTCTTGCATGCTTTCTGCTCTTACGTCTACTATTGACCTCTGATGACAAAATGCATATTCTTTTTTAAATAATAATGAATGGTTAAATTTGGATGTAAATACGCTGTCTAATTATTACGTGTAAATAGTATTTCCTCTTTTGCCGTGTACTAAGTAGGATTGGAATTTTCTTACAAACTTCACTTAAAGATACAAATACATACAACAACATAACAGGACAGTAAAAGAGCCGGTCTTATTGCCAAGCAGCAATTTCTTTCAGGCAACCTGCAGTAGAACATAATAATGTAGTGACAATAACACTGCCGTCGGGCCAATCCAAAATACTGTAAGTCGACTTACAATATATTTCAATATTTGTACTTCTCCTATAAGAATAGATATAAAAGTGAGATTTTCCTACGTATGTTATTTCAAGGAAATATAGGTAGTACTTAGAGACCAGAACCTTCTTAATTTTCTTTGTACCTAACGAAGTCTTAAACTTTCGACATATTATGTTATGGTTCAATGCAGTTGCTACAATCGCCTAATACACTTAGATATGAAACCACCATCCGCTCCAAATTTCTAACTTCATAAAACTGACGCGTCTATGTTTCTTCTGCTCATTCACGCGTGTATGTTAGTGAATGTACACGGTTTGTTGCTTGGTTAATTAATACATTCAGGTGTCATGAGTTTTAAGGTAATACTAGCTACCTATATCGTGCGTAAACGAAATTTTAAATTAGTTAAACAAAATGTGCTGTTGGCTAAAGTGTCGAAAATGTGTAAATATACTTAAATTTTCAATCAGGTCGCGGTTTTATTGTTGGGACTTTGCCTTTTGACGGCCAGCCTTGGTGATGATGAGGAATCCCAAGATGTTTCTAACGAAGTCCAGCCTAAGGAGCCACAAGAGTCTACAACCATATCCAATATTGGTGCAGGCAATGGTTTAACATTCTTGCGAAATTGGAAGCCAGGCAGGCTGATGAAATTAGGTTGAACATTTGTTTCCACTTCTTGTTATAAATATTTTATTGCGATGATAACTTAAAATAAAATGTTACGAAGTAGTTACTAATATACTTTTTTCTGCCTTTAGGTCGCATATTAAATGAGTTAACACGCTCTCATGAATCGTTTGAGAGTGATATGGATGAACGCTATTCATACCGCCATGACCGATCGCATCGTTCAAATAGACGTAAACTGAAAAATAAGATAAAGATTCTTTTCAAAATACACCAGTTCCAAACATAACAATGTGTTTTATTTTATTTTTATTGTACGCAATGACCTACCGCTTCTTTAACACAAGAAAGATGATACCTATATTTCAAAATTGGACCTAGTTCTGCAGAAACTGACTGGCCAAACTATGACTGGCCATAGATATTACGGCTGCTTTGCTGTCCTGCAAAAGCACCCTATTAAAGCGGTTACGCACTACATCCGATCCGAATCCGTGACAAATTATTGGTCTAGAAAACTCGGACAGAAATAATAGAAATAGTTCTACGGCTACAACGGACCATATTTTCACGGATTCGAATCGGACGTAGTGCGTAAGCGCTGTAATTGTCAAAAATTATGACAATTTCTCGAAGTTTATTTGAGTTGCGTCTTTATTGTAGATATTATATGAGCGGCACGGCACAATGTCGTCAGCAGTGTAAACTAAAACTTTGTGACAGAATCGCTTCATCGCTTTTGCATTTTCAGGAAAAATGTCGGTTAAAGCGGTATAAATATGTGGTTTTAAACTTTTTGTATAAGTTTACGTGTTATTACATAATAATCTGTGGTTAGTACAGTCAACAGCACGTTAGACTACCACAATATTTCAAATTTCCTTAATCGACTTTGTGCTTTACTATCAACAAGTTAAGGTTGACAACCGATTGAAGAAATTTGGCAGTTTTGGGTAGTCTGAAATGCCGTTGACTGTACATTTACGAAATGACAAGTTAAATGACAATATATTGTATCGTCCGTCAAAAATATTTGTACCTATTGCACACATAGCAGTGTCTTGTATCTTCTATTAAGATACCTAACCCGGTACTTACTAATAAACCTTTGAATTTATAGCTGACGGAATATTGCCAAGTATGTATTATGTAGACTCGCAACGCACTGCAACACGCCGTGAGAGTTCATTGATAGTTTCACGGAAAAGTGCAAGAGGGGAAGACTGTGATGGTCTATCGAGTGGTCGCTACCCCTCTACAATTCCGTTGACTAGCGAATCCGGGGCTTCACTGGTCGTGCGTCCTAGTGGTACCGTACAGAGAGAACTTGTCACAATGATGTTTGAATCAATGTTAGATAGTATAGTGGACTCCTGGGAAGTCATCATTCAAAATAATACCTTGCCTGATGCGCCTTTTGAAAATGCAGCAAGTGAACTTACTGTTAGCGCAAGAAAGAAAAAGAGCATAGGTAAGTTCCTGGATTTTACCTATTATAGTTTGAGTGTATAAATTTATAAATTGTATGCCTATATCCATCGTTCTCTAACTCTGTTTACCATATTTATAGACTTAATTTTTACTGTTTGCAACAAACTCGATATTGGCATCTACATAATTACTTAACTATAATAATTAAATAAAAAAATATAATGCCAATTAACGCTAATAATATGTAGTGTAAAACTTACATTCTTACTAAGTTGTATTAGGTACGAGTATTAGTACGATCCCAGTGATACAAAAAATTGTATCGATGTTGCATGGAGATTAAATCTAGTTTGTAAGTATCACTGCTAACAGTCGTAGCGTAGGTATAAAGGGTCTTGTCTGGCATGCGGTTGACTGTGCAATCTTTTTTTCCAGAACTAGCCCAAATTTGTAAGTATGTCGGCAGGTAGGTACTCTCTACTCTCTTTTATAATATTGAGTGATATGAGAATGAAATTGTGGAATATACCAAACTAGGCACACGTAAATTTTATCACGGCGCTGTTTCAGTGAAACCTACAAAAGCAAAAAAAAAATCAAAATTGGAGATAACGGACACTGAGCCGGTGAGTAAATTTTCTTGATAAGTGCCTTATTAAATAATAAGTACTCTACATGTTTATTTTTTAATTATGGAAATTTAATGTAATATTGATCTGCTGTCATTATTTAATACGACTCTAAATTATGCACTGAACACAAGTGCAAGAATATTGTCCCAAAGGCGGAAACAAAAATAGGGTAATTATTTAAATAATAGCATAGCTATAAAAGGCGGCATTTTGGTGTGTGACACCACCACTGAGAAAAGTTCGAACTGTCCCCATTGAACTACTATTACTACTACTATTACTTTACCTTATAACTCAATGACTGTCCACTCATCGTTTTACTTTTACTTTTTTGTCTTAGCTGTCACCCCGGGGGACAGAGCAGGGTGCCAGATCGGATAATTCGTCCTAACATACCTATCTGAATTGAACAATACATATCAATATTGAACAGGCGGATCAACTGTACCAGAGCTGGTGGTCTTCGCCGGATGAGCGCGCTATTATACGATTTCGGAACGGCAATATATACGAAGGCAACATTTCAATGAAATGCATGCACGGTGAAGGCCGCTTTCAATGGGCGGACGGAACAGTGTATTTGGTAAGTGATTTGGAACTCGCTTCACTTTTTATGCTAATAAGAAAACTACTTTTTTAAATTAGGCAGAAATAAACCACGCCTATCCTCGAAGTAAGAAAACATGCGAAAAACTTAGAGACAACTATTACAATTAAACAGAGTTTTGGTAGTATTCTGATAAATATATATGTTCTTTGCCAGATAATAGCGTACCTAGGTCAGCACCTATATTTTGGTCTATGTGCTGTACTACCAAACACATTTAGCACAAAGTAGGTGGGTAAGTAACAAAAGGCTACCACTTTGAACTACTCGTAATGAGATAGGCATGAGCCTAAGAAATATTTATTTTGATATAAGTATTAGGTAGACTAATACATTAATTGCTCACTCATTAAATTGTAAGAAATTACTACTTACCTATTCTTCGTGCAGGGGCAGTTCAAAAACAATCAAATGTGTGGGAAAGGAATTATTCAATGGAAAGATGACACTTGGTACGAAGGAGAATTTACTGCCAACCTTCGACATGGAAAAGGACTGTATGTGGACTCTAGGAAACAACGTTCGTACACCGGCGGGTGGCATTGTGGAACTAAACATGGTCAAGGGGTAATCTACTATTCTGGAACGTTTAAGAACTCTTACGATGGAGAATGGGAACACGTAAGTATCTCTCTCTCGAATGCAGTTAAGGATCGATGTGTTTGTTTGTACCTAGGTAAATTAAGATCCGTTCTTCTTCATCTTATCTTAAAATAAACGCCCCTCCATTTTCTCACTCCTACATGCACAATTAGTGTGCACTAAAATTAGCTAATATTGGTTGATTCACACGAACGTGACAGCGTGCTTCGATGACTCTTTAAACCAATGACGTTGTTGTGTATTCAATTTTAGATTAGACGATCTCTACTTAATTATTTGGTTGTTACTTCATTCCAAATGAATATTAATTAGCATTTTTTTATATGGTGTCCTGATCCAAGAATCCTGGTAACTGATCTGAGCCAACCAGAAAGTTGACTAATTTATTGAAACGACTTAGGACTAATTACAATTTTTTCCGCTTTTTTTTCAGACCCATATGTTTCTTTTCTAACCTAGTTAATACTTAGTAAGTTTATTTTAGAATGTTCGACACGGTTTCGGGTCTCGAGAATATTGTGCTCTTAGTGGATATAAAGGAGAGTGGGACCACTTTGTAAGAGACGGAAACGGCCTAATGATCTGGCCAAATCACGATGTAAGTGTAAGCCTGTAATTTTACTTTTAAAGTAAAAATAGGTTAGAACAATTTTTAAAAATGATTTTATTGTGAGTAGTAATTTATCCGCCATCTTTTGTGTCTTGAACACAAATAGGTATATCAAGGTCATGATCGCTTATAATACCCATGTTTTATTAGTATATTAAAAAGTGTCCGTCATCTAGTACCTTTCCATAACACAAGTGCTTATGCTACTTACTTTCGACTAGATGGAAATTGGAAGGTAGGGTAGATGTGAGCGCAAGAAATAGTTCATATATATATTGGTATAACATCGGCCCTCTGTTGTGTACTTACATCGCCTGATTACATCACTTATTTGAAATAGGTGCTCATTACATTATATGTGAATTTTGTTTATAAGGTTTTTCTCTCATGTTTACTACCTTACTTTATCAAACCTATCACTCTTTGTTCACTTGAGTAATCATAGATTAAAAAAATGAGGCTGTTGTTTAGTGTTTATTCTTTCAGTTTTACAAAGGAGAATGGAAAAACGGGGTCATGTCTGGAACCGGAATATATATATGGAATGCGTATTCTAATAACTCTTTGTCATTACCATCACTGTGTGCATATCGTGGTGAATGGTACAAAGGTTACCGTAATGGATACGGAGTTTTAAATTTGGGTCTAGGATTGGGGTCGTATTACAAAGGAGATTTTAAAGAAAATAAAAAACATGGTCATGGAAAGTTTGTTACTAATAACGGAATGATTTTGTATAGTAAAAAATTGTTTGTTGATGACAATATCGGACCATACACAGAAGAAAAAGAAAGCGGACAATGTTCTCAAGAATATAAAGATGTGTCTACAGAACCGTTTAAATTTGATATTTGTGATAATAAAATAGGTTACATTTATCACGTACATGAAGCCATTGAAAATATAGATAAACAATCGGAAGTTACAGCAAATATAATTACGGCATATATTAAAAACAATAATATAGTTGAGGTTGATAATAAATTGGCTGTCGATACAGATTTTCAAATTGTAAATTTAGATAATCTGATAAGTTTTGAAGAAATTTCCCTGCGAAAATCACTAAGATGTTATGAAAGTGACTTAAAAAATATCTATTATAATTACGCTACAATCAGCAACTATGAGCATATCCAATTCACTCCGGTTCTGATACGTCTGTATTTGTGGCAGTTATATTATGATTGTAATATTCACCAAAAAGGCTTAACGCTTGTGGAGGTTGATAAATTATTGTATCGTAATCGCCAATGGGAAGCGAAATCTCCCCATAACCCTTTCGAAAAAATATACTTTTGGCAATATTTGCACAGTCTTATTAGTGTTGCAAGCACATTGTATGCTAAGAGAGAATTGCCTGGACCAAAACCTGATACGATTTTAGCGAATGCTTTGAGGACTTTCATGGAAAAGGACGTTTTACCCAATGTTAGCAAACGTAAAGGTATTGTAGACACTGTTATTCAATTTAAGTTATCGCACTTGGTAATGAAAGTAATGTTGTACAAAACAATAATAAATCTACAAAGTGGTCACTCGTAGCACAAATCCGAAACGGCTTGACTGATTATTATGATTTTTTTGTGAGAATAGGTCCTCTAAGCTACTCGTTATATTATACTCTCAGTCGCCTAGTAAGACATCCACGAGAGAGACAGGGGTGGTGACATGTAGGTATTCCTCTCCACAATCACCACGCGGCATGGATTTATTTAAACAATTTGATTATCCCAGTATACCATACCATTTTGATAAACAAAGTCTTATCCAAATCTTTTATTTTGTATTTTGGTCCACAGGGCGTTTGATGACAGCGTATGGACAATATATACCTTTGAAAGGCCTATACTCGTTATTCCGTAGCATAAACGAGCCACATACTGTGCGTAACTTTTTGTGTGCTATACGCATATCGTCGCATCTTACGGACAGGTCACAACCACCGCTAGTTGAAGCATCAGATGAATGCCTGCCACTGGGAAGAAATGTTTACCTGATTGGAGATGATATGACTTTTGTCGCAGGTATTTGTATCAAACAGGATAGATTTATCTTTTATGTCTACATATAAATAAACGTTAACCATAATGAAAGCAGAACCTGCAAGTTTGCTTAGCATCGACTGCTGAATGGTTTATGACCTTTTCAAACTAAAATAAGAACGAGTAATATTTGTCTCAAAAATATGTAGGTAATTTATGTTAAATTCTACTTAGTAAGTATACCTAATACGTATCATTTACTGTGTATGTAGGTATGTATACTCCAGAGTAATGCACTGCAGTATTTACAGTAGAGGAACGGGCAGCAGCGTTCCTCTTATACCACCTAGCAATAACAGTGTACTGCGACTTTTATGCCCGATAAATGGCAATAGGCTCGCCACCTATTACATGGGACCTAACGTAATTGGCGAAACGTGGGTGCTAGTTTCACCTCTGCCTACCCCTTCGGGGATATAGGCGTGATTTATGTATGTATGTACTGCTATGCTGATGAATTGTTCGTCAGCACATCGATCAACATTCACATTTACGGTGTGATGGATGATATAAATCAAAAGGGAGTGGATGGCTTGATGGCGTCTGACCGATATGAATGGAAGACATACTGCGCCGACCCCAGATGGACTGGGAACAGGGCAGGGAGAAAAAAACATCAACAACATTCAATATCGTCCCCTCTCTATTCAACGCTATTGTACGAATCCACAGAGTCGGTCTATCAGCGTAGCATTACATTTTTTCAGATATTGTCTTCCTTAAATCAAGGTTAATCACCTTGACCTGGCGGCCTACCGCCTAACTCGATTGCTAAAGCAAAAGCTATAGTTTATGACGTCATGCTGTCATTTCGCACCAAATGTACCTAAACTATTAGTGATAGCTTTGAACGAATTATCACCGAATGATTTTGTATGAATTTGGCACAAAATCCGTATACTGCCTAAAAATTCAGGATGGCTGCTATAGCCGTAAGCAGTGCATTGCTATATAGCTATTATCAGCAATCGAGTTAGGTGGTAGGCCCCCTGTACTCTACCTTAATAAGATTTTTTTTTCTAAAATTAGTAATAATTTGCTTTCAGACGAATCATTGCCAGCAGCTGAGTGTAACGTTGATAACTATTGTAGAACAGATTTTATGAATTTGAAACTTTTTAATTTTGGTAACTTATCCAGTCGAACAGTTATAAAGATATTTTCTAAAATATTCCCACACATATGCAAGGCTAACAAAATAATGAATCTGGATATAGAAATGACGTTTTATGAATTTTTCGAAGCCTTTTTAGCTTGTGCTGAAGAAAGCATACGGGTTAAAGATGAAGAGATGCGTTATAGAGAAAAATTTTCTGCGTCTAGCTGCGTTGCGCCAAACTCTCCCACTGGATTTTCCAAATTACAAAAACAATAATATTTCTTGTGATGGCGATTGTGATTATTGTATTTTGGGTATGGTAATCATTACATATGATTAAACTTTAAAACACGTCGGTGCCTATTATTTCACAATGAGAAGAAGCTTAATGGGATGCTGAAAGTCAAATCTGAGCGGTAACCGCACTTTTACACACCTTATTTATTTTTAATGAAAGATTCTGTATTTACCTTATAAACATTTGCATTGTGATAAAGTGGTATAACTACTATTCAATCAAGAATATTTAATTTTAACAGGCTGTCATAATTTAGGTATACCTATTTATTGGAAAAGAGGTCTCGAACAACACCATTAGGATTCAAAATAGTTTCACTAAATATTTTAACTACATATTTATGAACTATTTGATTTTAATTTTAACATTATATAAATGTTAGAAAAATTAGTTCCCGCCTCAAGATCATAATTTTTCGAAATTCTTTTTCTAACCACCAAAATCTTTGTACATATTTATGGCTCTTTATTGCACTTAATTGTAATTTTCGTCCATTATGTATGTATGTATATGTTACACTCTGCAATGTTTTGCGAACAATACCTACTGTGGGTAGGTATTGTTACGTGTAAGTATTCATTTAAGTAGAGCTAGTTTCCGGGATTCCTTGAATTCACTCAAAGGTCACGTCATCAGACGCAGTTTTATGTTTCGATAAAAATGGGACACAGTGTGGCTGCTATATCCCGGCATCTATCTCTTCAGGTCCTTGGTACTTCCCGTAGTAGGTATTATTGTCCTCTATGGGCCCTACTTACATCCTCCTTTTTATTCGATAACATGTTTACTGTTTACGTCAATGCAAACGTATTGTGTCTTTGATGCAAACGTCAATTATTTGGTACGTATGACACACTCACATCTATTTATCAACGATTTATATATAAATTATACTTACCTACCTACTACTGTGATTTTTGTTAGTTAATTAGTTCATTGTAATTTGTCCTACCAGACCATAGATGAAAAATAAAAAATGAGGACCAAAAATCCTATGGCTAAAAAACCCCAGCAGATATTGTTTTCAAAAAATATTTATGGAAACAAAACTAAAGTTCAGAACTGGGATTATTCCATGCATGCTGAGAAGAAGGATAATTACGTGTACCGTGATCATTTAAGTAATCACCTAAGTACGTACGTTCGATGGGGCAACGAAGACCAGGGGGTAGGAATGACAGAGACCCGTCATATGTTGGCTCAGGTGTTTACAAGAACTGATCCGGTCTACTCGTTTAAGCCCCTTGTAAATTTTACATCTTATCCTTGTACAGAGTAAGTAGATTGTCAGATTAATTTAATTATGGATTTTTGTCAAGGGTTGTATAGTTCTTTGGCATAAGATGAGCTTTGCATTTGTGTAAGTGATCGCAAAAGTAGGGTTGGTGAAAAAAATAATATAATTAAATATTTTAAAAGAAAAGAATAAATATTTTTTATTAGAAAGCAAGTTATTCAGTAGTTACGAACGTACATAGGAATGGACATACACACAAAAATGCTTTTTCTTTTACTGCTTGGTCACAATCATTGCCCATATATTTTCAATAGGATTAAAAATTTCACATATACCTAATAAAAACAGCGAAATATAAAGCTGCTTGCGGTACAAAGTATTGACAGTTGACGGACGCACCGCGCAGTAGGCCTAGCACGGAATGTGGACAAAATCTCTCACCACCACTTGGCAGTATCTTGTCTCGGGATTTAGTGGGGGTTAGAGCGAGAGAAAAATGTTTTCTTTTCCCCAAGGAGATTTTGTGCATGTCTCGTGCTACGGAGGCTGACATCTCACTTTACACTATCCGTGTGCACTCACACAAATGCAAGGCTCGTCTTTTACCAAAAGAACTATACTAAACTAATCTATTTCCCGGCGGTTGGGACCAGAGATGTATGGCAGCGACACACGTTCTCCGGTGTGCTGCCGCAGAGGAGGAAGCACGGTTCAGCCGCGGACATGCACGCGCAAATTGCGCGTAGAGGTGAGTCCGGAGTCTCGGACCCTCGCAGTAACGGGCAAGTTTGGGATAAAGGCTTACGCTGAGACCCTCGCCCCCATTTACACTGCTGCAGACGAAGAACCGGGGATATTTTAGTGGGTAGTCCCAGCGCCGTATACACGCCGGGGAGTCCCACACACCCCCAACCACCCAAGTCCCGGGGCGGGAGGGATGTGCGTAACCTGCATTTTGGCCCCATAAAAAAGGTGTTTACAAGGACTGATTCGGTCTACTCGCTAAGCCCCTTGTAAATTTTACATCTTATCCTTGTATAAACAGAGTAACCCCCGAATACAGAAACGCTACTCAAATTTTGGGGCCTGCTTATCAAGAGTGGACAGCATCTGTCAGAATTAGTATGGAAAAACGTCAATTTTGACAATAATTAAATGTTAAGTAGGTCTCAAACTTTGATAAGAGTTTCTGTATTCGGGGGTAAGTAGATTGTCAGATTAATTTAATTATGGATCTTTGTCAAGGGTTTGCTGCTTGATTTCGAATAGCATAATATGGTCAAAGCTGATTAATCCGAAATTAAATTCGACGAGCAAAGTTGTAAGCTAATAATGAGCAAAAAAAATACCGCAACATTAATATTGAGTCTTAATTTTATTTCGTTACGAAACTTGTTTATGGTCTAGATAAATCTCATAGGTACCTACTTACCTGAAGAAAACTGTAATTACCTTAGAATATTATTGTATATTCTAAGGTAATAATAATTACACTAGACTAATCACTGGCACTTGGTTCTTTCCGTTTTTAGCACTCCAGGAAGAAATAAATTAATGAAAAGTGCGGATTTAGCACAACTGCCGCCTGATTTTGGTGTGATGGATTATGCAACTAGTCAGCAGGATGATTACAGGAACCCATATCCATCGGTTGCTAAACCGGTAAGAATATATTGGATTACTTTTTCAATGAAATAACAAACTACTTACGACTTAATTTATTGAAACTGTTAGTAGGTGGTATTGTTTATTATATTGAAATTAAGAATATAAATACTCATTTTTTAGAGAAAAATATTGCGTAAATTATTTATTGTTGAGATTGAAACTGCGTGTTTTGTGGGCTTTATTTTCTTTGTAGTGATTTTATAGCTAAGTTAAAAAGGGTTGCCCAAAATTTTGTTTTTCGGATTTTGCTTTCAGTTAACAATGTCAACGCTCCCGTGGTTATTAAATCGTGTTATTCGTTCGGACTTGACACATAACCATGGCACCGCTCCACCTCGTGGCGATTACCAATGTCTTGACACTCACACTCCGATCGGCCACATAAGGCAAATGAGGCTGTTTCGGTATCAATCCTTCAACCCTGCTACTTGTCTCCAAGACTTCCCAAAAATTGAAAAGTCTTTGAATAGTAACAATGAAACAAATGTTTGATTCAAAAAATGTATTACACGACATAAGCATAAATACCGAAATAATAAAACACAAACATAATCAAAACAGAAAATGAACAAAACACAAAATTAAACTTAGATATACATAATCCAAACATTGAAGGAAGAATTAATAACTAAAAATAATAATAATAGCATAAATTAACAAATATGATTAAGTAATAATAATTTAAATAACAAAATTTGACTTCGTTGTAAAATGCAAGCAGGTAGGTTTTATTTCCAATTTTGTAGTTGCTGGACGGGCACACTCTTGAAATCAATAGATAATAATTAAACGTAGTAATAACAGACAAATTGTATCCACATTTTCTTTTGATTTTGCCAAAACAAAGAGTTTCCGCAGAGTACTGGGAGGTTGATAATTCAGCCCGGCTAGCATGACCACCGATACACGATATGATATACCTAGCTAGCCATTTATCGCGTTGAACTCTTAAAAATCTAAGGCGTTCTGACAGTTTAACCCGACAAATGGCTATATCATATCGTGTTTAGGTGGTCATGCTAGGCGGGCTGATACTGCAATTTACAATTTTAGATACGGGTTACCTACGTCAACTGAGCGTCAGACTAGCTGGTTTTATCTTTACGCCGCGTCAGGTGTTGAGTAATATTGACTACGAGCAATCAATTAATCGCTAACTAACTTTAATACAAAATAAATGGACTTCAAAATTACCATTAATTCTTATATAAGTCTGGCTGGTCAACTGTCCTTTTGTGAAAACTAGTCAACCGTGTATTATTATTTATATTTCAGTCAGTGACCTCACGCCTATCAATTTTCACCTTAGGTTGTTTTAACTTCATTAAATAGTGCAATAAAACTTAAATGCGTCTTTACAACAGCTGCACTTACTACTTATTTTAATGAAGTATATAAAAAAAGAAAAAAAAGTAAATAAAAATAAGTGGCTTACAAATTACGAAATCATGAATTTTCCGAAATCCATAACAGCGCTTAACTTACTCATTAAGTCCGAACCGAATCCGTGAAAAATAATTGGTCTAGAAAACTCGGACAGAGATCGGGATGTCCCGACTTAAATATAATTTGAATCTAAATTTACGTAAGTCAAGCTTGATAGCCGTTTTCGAATAAAACACAAATTTTAGTAGCGATTCTATATTTAAGCGATAATCACTTGAATTCAAATTGAACTATGTACACCACAAGTGCCGTTTCAGAATACGGGCCTTACACTTTGCGATTATTCTCAATGAGTGAGAGTGATAGACGAAAGCGATTGAAAGAGGCTTACATAATAACCCCGCCGATGTAGTGCGTAAGTGACCATAGAAAATTAGTTCTACGGCTACAACGGAAACGGATTTTCACGGATTCGGATCGGACGTAGTGCGTATAATTCCCAGCACGTAAGTTGAACTAAAATGACGGTCCTCTGCGCAGGTATAATTGACGAAAAAAGTGTCAAAATTTTGAAAGCGCAGAAGCGGGTGGGTAGATCCTTGCTATGGTTAAGCGCAGTACACACTGAGCCCACCGGGCCGCCGACACAGCCATATCACAACCTTTTTCGACACGTGGCAATCACTAACTGCCAAATAAATTTCATGTCTCAAGCCGCGGACATGTTGCCGATCTAATTTTACGACTTGCAATAAGTGAACCCGTGGTCAGTGTGTATTGCGCTTTACAGTAAACGTCGCACCTCATACAGTTATCTGAAAACATTTTATTGCGTTACGCATATGTCAACTTATGCGCCGGGTAATATACACATGTTAAACACTTTTATACCGACCATGTGTCGTTTGTTTTTAATTTTAATCCTACTATCTACTTAAATTATAAATACCTTACCTAGTCCAAGTTAGAATCAACAATACGTAGATTGCTCAAATCTTATGGACCTCTCATAAGTGTTAAAATTAACAGATTCAATTTATTAACATTGTTAATACAATGAATTGACTAATGTAACCAGGCAGTCAGTAAATAATTGTCAATTAGATAAAGACACATTGTAAACTAAAAAATTTTAAATTTTGCAAACAGGTTCGTATGATATTTATATATTTTAATGTTTAATAAAATCTTATTTTGGTTTCAATTTACTGAAGTTTGATTTATTTTCTTAACAGTTTTCTAAAATTAATTGGTTAGTGAAAGAAAGTAGCTTTTTCTTAACGATAAGACTATCGTAAAACATCACACAATGGACATGCTGCACTATTTAAAAAAATTAAAGGTTGCCTACTTACCTAAAACACAAGTAACCGGTATAGTTTGATAAAAATTCATTGAGAAATGTAACATGGAATATAATGACAATGAGGAAAATTATAGAATTTACCCTGTATTTGTCCAATAATATTTTCCACCATTGGCTGTTTATTTATTAACAATTTACTGTGCTTATTGGAACTGTGACTCGAATTCTTTGTACAGTTGGGTAGGGTTCCTGAAGGACTAACTGCTAAAAAAGTTATTGCATCTCATTCACTTTCGTTCAATACAAATATGAATACTAAGGTACAAAATGAAATTCATTATATTAAGGGCCTGTTTCACAATCGACAAGTAAGTTCGAAGTAGCTTTCTTTGCAGTTCAATTGACATATATTTCATATTGCAACTGTCAAATGATCTGTGAAGTAAGCTACTTCGAACTTACTTATCGATTGTGAAACAGGGCCTAAGTATTTTATTCATTTGACAAATTTAAGTTTTTACATTTTTTTAGACAACAACTAAAATACATATATCATAACATTGAGATCCCAGGTAACCAGTTGGTAGTTTACTAAAGGCGGAAACATATTTACGAGTTGTGGAGTGTCGTGGCGCGTCAGAAGCACATGGGTTTCATACATTTATTATAAACCTTAATAAATGTATGAGACCGATGTCTTCTGGCGCGCCACGACACTCCACGACAAGTGACTATGTTCCCTGCTTAAGTGATTTATGTTGTTGGAATTCTTTAGGAGTAATTGTTATGGATAACTAAACTTAATGTTTAGTGGCAATATGTTGTTAAATTAAATAAGAACTAGGTTCGTTAATATTTTCCCTGCAAAATAATTAGGTGGTCTAATTATTATGCTTTATAATTTATTAACTACCAAATTATCTAATGCAACATCCAATTTATTACAAAACCAGTTCAAAGAATTTATTTTTTATTTTTAGTTCTGTGACTGTGTTGTTTTCTGGATACGCCTTAAGAATGTAATAGATAAACATTTATAAATGTCAAATTTGTTGTTTTAAAATGATGCAATTAAAGTCTGAAGAGGAAAATAATTTGCAAAGAATCTGACAACCAGTATAAATATATTCAAACATTATTTTAAGTGGAATGAATTAATAATAATAATAATAATTCAATCCATTTATTCAGACAATAGTCCATTATTAGTAACATAAAATTCGCCACCTATTACTTGGGACCTAATTTAATTGGCGAACAGTGGGTTTTAATTGACCTCTGCTGCCTACCCCTTTCAGGATATAAGTGTGATTTATGTATGTATGTATATAATTAATGTGTGAACAACAAAAATAAAAAAATTATTAAAAATAAAATTAACATATTTAATTTATGTCATAGGACATGTGTGTCATCAATCAACAATCAGCACTGCAGATTTAAATCTTAAGTTGTCTAGTAAAATTAATTGTACTTAATATAAAATAAGTAGGTATTAGATACCTGTAGGTATTAAATTGTCACTATATTCTTTTAAGGGCCTATTTCACAATCGACAAGTAAGTTCTAAGTAGCTTCCTTCGCAGATCATTTGACAGTTGTAATATGAAATATATGACAATTGAACTACAAAGTAAGCTACTTCAAACTTACTTGTTGATCATGAAACAGTCCCTAAAACTCAAAAAAGTTACCAGACACTGCATCAATGTGTAAGCAAGTGGTTAATGGTTGAATAAATACATAAGACAATCCCATAGTCCCATAACTTAAACTAATGTTATAATATCATAAAAAGATTGAAAACAAAATTGAGCACATAATATGAGAAATGCTCCATAAAATTTCTGTTATAATATAAGCAATAATTATTATTGCTTTTAACTGAAATTATTTAAATCATAAATTTTTGTTAGTTATATGCAATATTTGCACAAATCATCCTTATGTATAGGACAATAATCTAACAAAATTAATTTCAATAGAAAGCTTAAATGTAGACATTGTGCCTTGAATTTGGGAGTATACTTTAAATATGTTAAAACAAAATTCATGAATTCATTGTAATATTTCCAACTGCTTTATAATATACACTAAGAAATTTTACAGCATATCCAAATTATATTCTAATGAGTACGCCTTCTTTTGAAACCTTTACCTTTGCCTTTCTTGGTTTTCATTTTACGTTTACCTGTACTACTACCAGTAACCTCATCTGCCAACATACCTACTGTTGTCAATTGCTTTCTTCTATTTTTTTCAGCTTTTGTAACAGGCAAACGAGTAAGATAGTTCTCTTCATATTCTGTTTTTTCTTGCTCATATTTTGATATAGATTGCTTAATATGGTTACCTGAACTAACTTCTAGAGGTGCCTCAGAATATTCTTCACGTAATTCACGCATGACACTAGAGTTAAAATGTTGCTTTCTAGACTTTTCTTTAATCTTCTTATCACTATCAATTTTTGACACACTTTCATCATAATGGACAGCTGCTAACTTAGGAGGAACATAAAGATTAGATTTGTTTGAAGTTACTTTGATCTTTGTACTATCCTCTTGTTCAGATTCTTCACTAGAATTGTCTTCAGAATTATCGACTTTACTGACCAAATTAGAAGGATTAGCATGATACAACTGAGGATCATCATCTGATGTAGCTCCAACCACTGCTGTTTTTACAAGTTTATCTATTTGATATTTTAATTTAGAATCTATTGGCCTAATTTTCTCAAGGACCGTTCTAATTTCAATAAGTCTATCAATTGCTGGATCAGATTCAATTCTTTCACCTGAACATTTGCGTAAAACAATATAGGTTAAATTAATTAGGTAACTAAGTAGCATTTGATATTTCATTTCTAAGAAATTCAATCCTTTGTCTGTAGACATTTCTCCAGTTTTTACCCGCACCAACATATTGTCGACAAGCTGGGATACTTGCTCAATGTTCATGTTCATTTCCTTTAAAAGATTAACAGCTTGGGGTAGGTCTGGCTGCCCCATTTCATCAGTTGCCTGTAATCAATACCAAATAAAATTAAATGAAACATTATGTTAGGATTAATGCAAGGCTAAAAATTTTTTCATTGTATTACTTACTTGAACCATGGTGCTTTTTTTAACCTCAACTATTTCGTAACTACATTAATTTTTGAAACACTTGTTTACTAAATGTAACAAATTAAACACCGTTTAGCACTTAGAGCAAGATCAAATCAAACAAAGACGAAAATTGTACGAAAATTAAAAGAAGTTTTCCTGTAATAATAGAACAATATTTACCATGAAAGAAAAGGTTTATTAAAATTAACCACAGACAACCAAAAATCTCGATGTTTTTTTGTGGTTATTGTCGATGATAGACTTTAAGACAACTGAAACTGACAGCATTTAGACCAATCGACTTTAAGCTTTTGTTTTTTTTTTAATTCTCCCTATATTTTAGGGAAAGCAAAAAGTCTAGCCCATACAGCCAAGTACATACATACATACATCACGCCTATATCCCCGAAGGGGTAGGTAGAGGTGAATTAGCACCCTCGATTCGCCAATTATGTTAGGTCCCATGTAATAGGTGGCGAGCCTATTGCCATTTATCGGGCACAAAAGTCGCAGTACATTGCTAGGTGGTATAAGGAACGCTGCTGCCCATTCCTTATCACTGATTTATCCTTAGTCGCCTTGTACGACACCCATGGGAGAGATTTGGGGTGGTGACAATTGTATTCTACTCTGCCGTCCGCACACGGCCTTGCCGTCACCACACGGCCGTGTGCGGACGTTTCGCGCCAAGCACTCCCTAAAAGCGTTAAAATGTGTGACACCCATATTTTAACGTAAAATTCATTTCATTCATACATTTCACCCACTCATTATTTCATAAGACTACAGATAAAATATACACATAAGACATGGCTGTATGGGCCCTTTGCCCTCCGTAAAATATAGGGAGAATAAAAAAAAATCTGGAGTGTTTGGCGCGTTTCGTGGTGTCAGTCAGATTTATTTTCACTAATTCAAAAATTGTTACAGAGTGGATTTTGTGCAGTGAAAGTGGTGTTATTTTGATGCACAAGCATCCGTGTTGATGTGCAATTATGCAGAATCATTGAAAATAAGTCTCATGATGTGTTTGATGTTGTGGTGAAGATCACTATAAAAAGTGGTTTTATCCATTTCATGAAGCACCATCATTAACTCTGTTACCATTCAATTCGCGCCAAGCACTCCCTAGATGCGTTAAAATATGTGGCACCCATATTTTAACGTAAAATTCATTTCATTCATACTTTTCACCCACTCATTATTTCATAAGACTACAGATAAAATATACACTTAAGACTTGGCTGTATGGGCTAGACCCTTTGCCTTCCCTAAAATATAGGGAGAATTAAAAAACATAAAAAAGGAGTGTTTGGCGCGTTTCGTGGTGTCAGTCGGATTTATTTTCACTAATTCAAAAATTGTTACAGAGTGGATTTTGTGCACTGAAAGTGGTGTTATTTTGATGCACAAGCATCCGTGTTGATGTGCAATTATGCAGAATCATCGAAAATAAGTCTCATGATGTGTTTGATGTTGTGGTGAAGATCACTTTAAAAAGTGGTTTTATCCATTTCATCAGTCACCATCATGAACTCTGTTACCGTTTAATTCGCGCCAAGCACTCCCTAGATGTGTTAAAATGTGTGACACCCATATTTTAACGTAAAATTCATTTCATTCATCCATTTCACCCACTCATTAGTTCATAAGACTACAGATAAAATATACATTAAAGACTTGGCTGTATGGGTTAGACCCTTTGCCTTCCCTAAGATATAGGGAGAATTTAAAACTAACTAAAACATTAAAAAAAATCTGTCAGTGTCAATTGAAGTTGTCATTGTCACAGATGGGGATGGGGCTGTCTTGCGGTTGTCAGTCTATAAACAATCCGAATTTTAGTCGATTTATAAAATGTTAATTAAATTATTTCCGTTGCAGATTGAAAGTTGATAATAAATACAATTATGATTACTGTTAGTAAGATTTTACGTTTTGAGGAGAGTTTAGTTTATCAGTAACCTGCTAATTATTTTGTTTCTACTTTCTAGGTTCTTTTTCAGTGTATTATTATTGCTAGCCTCATTGTTTTCAATTATGGATTTTATGTTCCTGGTGTTGCTCCAGTGGAGTTTAAAAAAGGCCAAAAAATTGAAGTCAAAGCGGTTAAAATGACCAGTATACACACCCAACTTCCATATGAATACTACTCTTTGCCATTATGTTTACCTAAACACGGTGCCTTTGTGTATAAATCTGAAAATTTGGGTGAGGTGTTGCGTGGTGATCGAATAGTAAATACACCCTATGAAGTACACATGGCGGAAAATATTAAGTGTAGGTTATTATGCCATAAAAAAAATAATCCTATCAATTGGAGTGTGGAAGAATCTGAGAAGGTGGCCAGTCGTATTGAGCATGAATACTATGTTCATTTGTAAGTACAAACTAAATACTAACACTACTTGATAATGCGGTCTTTAAATAGTACTTGTACAGTAGAATCCGTTTATTATGACTCTGCCTGCATTGGCCAACCGGTTATTATGACATAATTACACTACAAAGTTTGGTTTTCATATAAAATTCTTTATAAAAAAGTCGGATATAATGACGTCCCTTACAGTAACATGTCGCTTCTTATGACCCATTTTTAATAAATTATGTCCGGTTATAATGACAGACATGATTCAAGAGGCATTAAAAGCTGCAGAATTATTATCACGATTTGTTCACATCAATATTGAAAATGATAATTTGACCATAACTATGTCTTCTATACACAATAGTATTAGACTGTTTTTACAATAAAATGAAAAACAAAAGCAGACAAAAATTACAGATTACAACTTACAGTAAAAAATACACTTGTATGTGTTATAATGTGCTGATTACAAGCAATTTTGATTTTGATTTAATATGTATATATACATAATTTGTAATTACATACTATGTTTCTGTATTAAAATACTTAAGCACATACATATTATCATAAAAAGTACTGTACTTGGATCACAAGTGAAAATTCTATGTTTTTAAAATTGATTTTACATTGAACTTACTATGATTTGTGAATTAAATTAATTTGTATGTTATTCTGTATGTCAATTTATGAATAAATTGGTGGGCAGAACAAATTCCGGTGGGAGTGAGTTAGTGTTCAATACAATTTATTAATGATCATAATGTAATGACCCTGAGTGACAATAGTGTTGGTATTTCAACTATTAATTACACTTAGCACAGAAAATTCAGTGTTTTTCGTGTCACCTATTTTAATATTATTTTCAGGTTAATTGACAACTTACCAGTTGCAACTAGAGTTATTAATGTTGAAACTGCAGAAAAAACTATAGAACAGGGATATCGTCTTGGATTTATGTCAAAGGGCAAAGCTTACATCAATAATCATTTAAAGTTCCTTGTGAAATACCACAAGTACAGTCAGTAAGTAAAACAATAATATCATTTTATTTGTTTGTTACATGAACAATATAATATTGTAAAAGTTGTATAATTTAATTTTTCTTGATAATAACAATGAGGACTGCATCAATACAACTCTTTTATATTTTTATGTTTTTATAATAATAGAAGTTGTTTTAAGTTGTAAATGCAGTAGAAATTTAAGTAATTTATTGATTAACGAAAATCTTTTTTACAGAGATTCATATAGAGTAGTTGGATTTGAGGTGGAGGCCCTTTCAATAGACAAAGATGCTTTAACATTCTTAGACGATTTGGGATGTGAATTTGCTGCAAACTCAAAGCATCAACTTGTAAATGAAGACACAGGGACAAAACTTTATTTCACATATTCGGTAGAGTGGGGAGAATCAGAAATAAGCTGGGCTTCTAGATGGGATATTTATTTGGGCATGAAAGATGTGCAAATACATTGGTTTTCAATTATTAATTCCATAGTTGTGTTGTTTTTCTTGTCAGGTATGAAATATTTTCATCAGAAATACCTTTTAAAATTAGTTAGTATTTGATACATTTTAAAATATTTCAATTCAGGTATTTTAACAATGATTATGGTAAGAACATTAAGGAGAGATATAGCCCGCTATAATTCTGATGAAGGTATTGATGATATGATGGAAGAAACGGGATGGAAATTAGTTCATGGTGATGTCTTCCGTCCACCTCCAAAGAGAATGTTGTTCGCAGCTGTCATTGGAAGTGGCATTCAAGTGTTTTTTATGGCCCTTATAACAATTTGTAAGTAAAATTTTTAAACCAAAATGTATTTACAATTCTAATTAAGTAACACTTCAATACAAACAAAAAGAGGTCAGAAATATTTTGAAATGATATTGTCCTGAAGCGGGAATAAAACCTGCGTCCTCCGCAATCCGAGCGGCTGCCTATACCACTCAGTCAATCAGTCCTATAAGTAATTTGTAAAAATTTCTAACCATTCAAATTTACGCCGTAAGCCATAATCTACCCTCGCAACGCACAATTTTTTTTGAAATTATTTTTCTTACATTAAAATTGGTATGTATAATGTTAAAATAATAACATTTCAATAATATTGTTTCAGTTGTAGCCATGCTGGGCATGCTATCTCCTGCTAGTCGTGGGGCATTAATGACTGCTGCCATTTTTCTTTATGTTTTTATGGGTCTTGTTGCTGGTTATTACTCAGCCCGTTTGTACACAACAATGAAAGGAAAACAATGGAAGCAAGCCGCATTTCTAACAGCCACTATATATCCAGCAACTGTATTTGGCACATGTTTCTTTTTAAATTTTTTTATAATGGGAAAACACTCTAGTGGTGCAGTACCATTTTCAACCATGATGGCTCTTTTATGTTTATGGTTTTGTATATCTCTGCCATTAGTGTATTTAGGCTTTTACTTAGGCCTACGAAAACAACCGTTCCAACACCCTGTTAGAACGAATTTTATCCCTAGAAAAGTTCCAGAACAAGTGTGGTATATGAATATTTTTGTTTGGTAAGTTATATTGAATTGGAATAAGTACCCAAAAACAAAATGATAGTTTAATACTATGTAAAGAAATTTATATTATTTTTTTGTTTACAGTATCTTGATGGCCGGTATTCTACCATTTGGGGCAGTATTCATCGAATTATTCTTCATATTCAATGCCTTATGGCAAAATCAATTTTATTACTTATTTGGATTCCTATTCCTTGTATTTTGCATATTGGTGGTATCTGTTTCACAAATTTCAATTGTAATGGTGTATTTCCAGCTCTGTGGAGAGGTAGTGTACTATATTATTTATTGTCTTGTCATAGCCATATTGTAAAATAACTGTTACTAAAATTTTAAGTTTCACTTTGTTATTATTGCGACAGCGACTTTTCATAATCCGGCAGTTAATGATTGGCCGCATCATAAGACATCGTTTTGAGTGGTTAATTATAGATTAAGCGATTAGGTTGCATGCCGTCGCACCACCCAAGAACTCGAGATACAGCATAGATCTCTACGGGTATACGGCATTGCATACTTATTATAAAATTATAATGGACCAATCAATATAATGCATACATGTCCATTGTCCACATAGGGTTATGTTCAGTTAAATATTACAAAAATTAACGTTAGAGACTTGAAATACAAAGTGGACGTTAAAGTGCTCACGTTTGAGTGGCACTTAGTCAAAAATGGACTAGATCGAAATACCGCAATCCGAATCCGCTCGGTTATTACGTAAAATCTTTTATGTCTTGGCTAATTATTTACATGTCTTCATAAATATGTGGTAGATACGTGGTGATAGAGTGCGCGCCAGATAAGTCTGCGCGTGGTCAAAATTGGAACTAAAACTTCGTCTGCTATTTTGTTTGTCTACCTGCCGCACTCAGAGACGTGTATTGACTTTAATGACTACTTAATGTCAAAAAAAATTATTTGAATATAGACCATAGATCCGGCAAGAATAGCGACTAGTTTTGAATTGTCATTTTTTGACATTAAATACTCATTAACGTTATTTGACGTCTCTGAGTGCGGCAGCGGCGTTAAAGTGTGCGAGCAGCGCCACTCTTCGCTCGCAAACTTATCTGGCATGTACTCTACAGTGCGTTCACAGTTATTTTACCTCTGACGTTTCCATTTACGTTTCATGTGAGAGAAGGATACTAATATGACAATTTCATATGTTAGAGCAGGATGATGAGAAGTCTCCGAGGCAGACTAAGTGTGAACGCACTGTAGTAGTTTGCCAGTCGACGCCCCAAGCGCGATATCTGGCGGGCCGCTTGTTATAAGTATCTAATTAAGGAACTATCAATTATATAGAATGAAAAAAGCGGGATTTATACCACGTACCTTTGTTTTTTGGTTCTTAAATTTTCTTCCGTGATCATGGCGCATGTAACTGTGCCGATATATCGGATAAACCAAAAAACAAAGGTACGTGGTATAAATCCCGCTTTCTATCATTTTAAAAATGTTATTGACCACGTTAGTTTATAACAATACATAATTATATATAACACCTAGCCGATAGCCATTATCTGACAAATGTGTTCTCTTTTTTTGTCTGTTAATTTCGTCTCAATACATACTTTAGTTTTGTGATAATTCTTATTTTAAATTGTTTCAGGATTATCACTGGTGGTGGAAGAGTTTCATAGTCTCTGGGGGTTCAGCAGTCTACATTTTGATATACTCCATATTTTATTTTTTCACAAAACTTGATATTACCGAGTTCATTCCTACATTATTATATATTGGTTACACAGGTAATGTTACAATACAAAACATTACGCACGCATAACTAGTAATTTTTTGAATGTATATTTAAATTGATTTAACATAAATATTTTTTAATTTCAGGGCTTATGGTGTTGACGTTCTGGTTATTGACTGGAACAATTGGATTTTTTGCAGCCTATACATTTTTAAGAAAAATATATGGAGCTGTGAAAATAGATTGAGTTTTATGTTGATTCTTAACTTAGACTGATGGACAAAAAAATTATTATTATTTAACTCCGAGTGTAAATAAGATAGTCGTGTATGCATTTAGCTAATAAGTTTTCACTTAGGTTACGTGTTTAAGAATATGATCACATAATTGTATGCTTAATTGTTACGATAAAAGTCAGCCATTTAAATTATTAAGACAATAAAGCACACATCAAAGAAGACTCTGTCTAATACTATGCTTTATTATTTTTTAATTGCTAACTGCTAAATAAATCAACGTTCAAAGGTACCTAACCCATCAAAATTTGTAATTTCTAAATTCACATACATATTTACCTATTAAATAAATAAACAAAATCGATATTATTTAGTTTTTCATTATATTATTTTATATTCATAAAACAAGGATTGGCCGTGTGGTAACGGCAAAGTAGAATACAATCGTCACCACCCCAAATCTCTCCCGTGGGATGGGCAGCGTTCCTCTTATACCACCTAGTAATAGCCATGTACCTACTGCGACTTTTGTCCCCGATAAATGGCAATAGGCTCGCCACCTGGGACCGAAAATAATTGGCGAAACGTTCGTGCTAGTTCACCTATGCCTACCCCTTCGGGGATATAGGCGTGATTTATGTATGTATGTAACAAGGATCTATGCTGGCCTGGGAGCGAACAAATAACATAGAATAGGGCAGCCCCGACTCATCCCATGGGTGTCGTAAAAGTCGACTAAGGGTGATTGCCCGGTGTAGAACAATGAAACCTTGGGGCATCCGAATGGTGGAGGGCAAACCACCAACAACAACATACCCGAGGGTTGGTGTCAGGCAGGCGGCCGGCTGTAATTGAGCAGTATGGATTGGAATGTTGTCATTTCAATCACTCTCTCCGTACATCGGTCTCTCGACATGGTCCGTTCCGTCTCTTTTCTATACATTCATTCATCACTAGCAGCTTCACGGTGTGATGGATGATATGAATCAATAGGGAGTGGATGCAGGCTTGATGACTTCTGACCGATATGAATGAAAGAGCAAACATATTGCGCCGACCCCAGATAGTCTGGGAACAGGGCAGGGAGAAGAAGTATGGTCTTCTACGCTGGCCTGAGAGTGAACAAATAATGTATAATGGGCCACCCTCGACTGTAGAGAGACTGTGTGCCCGGTGTAGGCCAATAAGCACTTTAGGGCATCCCAATGTTGGAGGGTAAACCTCCAATAACAGCATACCCAAAGAGGGTTGGTGTCAGACTGGCAGCCGGCTGTAAAACCTAAGCCAAAACTTTGAGCAGTAGGTATGGTTACAAATTCATGTCAATCACTCTCTGCGTTCATCGGTCTCGACATGGTCCGTTCCGTGTCTTTTCTATACATTCATTTATCACTAGCACCTTTACGGTGTGTTGCATGATATGAATCAAATGGGTTTGATGACGTCTGACCTAGATATATGAATGGAAGAGGAAACATACTGCGCCGAGTCCAGATAGACTGGGGACAGGGCAGTAAGAAGAAGATGTATTCATTTTCTGTGTAAATAGAATTCTCGCAACTTTGTAAAAGTCGTTGAAACTAAGGCGTATACGCATAATAGAGGGTAGTATAAGAAAAATATTACACGCCTTTCCGATATTTAATTTTAACTTTTTTGACGATATTACCAAGAGTTCAGTTTGTGAGGACATTTTTATTTACTCACAAGACTTCTATTATTTTATAAGTGTTCATTTCTGCGTTTCTTTATTAGGGAGGGATAGAGACCTATACACTATAAATCAGAAGGTAATCTGTGGGCCAGCTTTAAAATGGCAGTCCTAATCTATGGGGGCGCTGCGGGCGCGGGAGGAGGAAATGTCAAACGCAAGCTGAGAGGGAGAACCTGAAATATTATTTATTGTAAATTTTAATGTTTATTTTTACTAAATAACGTATTCTACGTAATTAAGATCAAAGCTACATGTACAAAATGGATACCAAAGTTGCAGTAGTAACAGGAGGAAATAAAGGTATAGGATTTGAAATTGTAAAGGGATTATGTCAAAAGTTTAATGGGACTGTGTACCTCACAGCAAGAAATGAAGAAAGAGGCCTTAAAGCAGTAAAGATCTTAGAGGCGCAAGGCCTGCACCCTGTTTATCACCAATTAGACGTAACTAGTGAAGAGAGTATACAAACTTTCTCTTCATATATCTCTACAAATCATACTGGAATAGATGTTCTCGTCAACAACGCCGGTACGCTCGACTTTGATAAGCCAATTTCTTCATATGAAGATGCGAAAAAACTGATTGATACGAATTTTATGAGCCTGTTGACTATATCCAAAATATTATATCCTCTGTTGAAAAATGATGCGCGCATTATTAACCTTAGCAGTGATTGGGGATTATTATCTAATATAAGAAAACAATTATGGCTTGATACTTTAATAAAGGACAATCTAACAGTCGACGAGATTCTCCAGTTTGTAAATGATTTTCTGCAAGCTGCAAAAACTGGGAAAAGTTCATTTGTATCATTTGCGGGTCATTACGGGGACTACAAAGTATCAAAAGTGGCTATGTCGGCATTGACCTTTGTGCAACAGAGACAATTTACCGAACAAGGGAAAAATATATCAATAAACTGTGTTCACCCCGGATTTGTTAAGACTGATATGACAAAAAATATGGGTGACTTCCTCCCTGAGAGGGGGGCACGTGCCCCATTGTACCTGGCCCTTGATGCACCACAGACTTTGAAGGGCACTTTCTTGTGGCACGATTGTCACCAAGTGAACTGGGATGACTAGGGTGTGATGGTGTTGTTATTGTTATTAACTTTTGCAAGTACATGTGAAACCTGTGATAACAGTGTCACACACTTTAAAAATATAATATATTATTTGCTCTTTATAAGTGAAAATAGGGTTTATTAATTTTTTATGTGGTAGCTTCATTTAAAACTGTTGCATATTATGTATGTAAATTTTTTTTTATAATGTTTTAAATTGCAATTTGCTTACTATATCGTTTTTATTAAAAAATATCAGAGTACAGAATATCACATTTATTTTTGTAAGAAATTATATTGTTTTTATTTTTTTGCATTAGAACTGAAAATGATTATTAAGGAATTAAAATTTTATATTGTCTACATTATCAACATTTGTTTAAAATGAACTGAGTCTGTGTAATATTTGTTATTTTGCTCATTAAAATTATCAGTTTCTTTATTGCATGTACCAACTCATACTTGTAACTCCATTGAACTGTGATTAGTTTGTTACTACTCGGGCATAACGAGGTCGTTGACTGATATATCAAAACTAAGTGTTATCTGCAATCAGTACCTACTAATCTTGTTCAAAATAATTGTCACTAAAGTTTTAAACAGAACATTCTTTATATAAAGTTTTTTATTTATCCATCCTGTTCATTTTTCTTATTGTATGTTATAGATAGCTTGTGTAAAGGAATCTACATACATCTTTATTCATGTATGAGATGATGATGCTAAATATAGTTTAGTTTTCAATCATCTGTTCAGATATGTTACTACCTGATACAGACTTTAATGATATGTAACTCATGCTAGATTTTTGGCAGTGTGAAATCAATAATTAATATAATAATATAGAATAGTTTTACACCTATAGATGTCCAGAGAATTAATAGACTAGCTGGGATTACTGCACTTATCCTACTGATTGGAGCATTGTACAATTTTTTTATACTACTATTACTATATTCATTTTCCTGCAAGCAAAGTGCTTGGGCTTACATTGGAAATTATTCACAAGAAAATTACCAGAATAATCTACAAAAGTTTGGTTCTTGAATCATTATGGTACCGGCAATGGCACTTCAGACTACCCAAAACTGTCAAATTTCTTCAATCAATTGTCAATCTTAGGCGGATAATAATAGAGCACAAAATCGATTGAGAGATTTTGCCATTTTGTGGTAGTCTGATGTGCTGTTGACTGTACATACCTAAATACTTACCTATTTTTTATTAAAAATTTAATAGTGCAATATTGACCAATTATTATTATTATACCGTGTGTGTAATTAAATATGTCTATTGTGTATTAAATGTGAACCAAACATCAAATGAACAATTAGTGCACAAAGTGGATTGATAATAATTTGGTAACTTGTAGTTCAGTGGACACAGAATACCTACTTATCAATTTAAAAATTCCATATTATCTTTCGACATTTTTCTACGACCTTTTTGCGAGTTGTTAATAATTATTGTCATGGTAAATTTACATTGGCACGGAAGTTCAGAATGCAATGGAAACGAATTTATACAATGAAATGTTTTTTTTTTGAAGGACCTAAGCTGTTGGCCGAGAGGCCTTTACAGCATCTACCGGGTTTTTTGGGGAAGGCGAAGACCCTCAATCCTTGCAGTTGGGCACGACCTGAGAAAGTACCTCCACAGCAGGGGACCCCACGAGGGCATCTCCCGGGGAGATATACGGCCGCGGAGTCTCACAGAGCGCCAGAGTCGGAGCTTGATGAAATTGTACGTAGTGTATTGAGTTTATTTACCTATACCATTAGCGCCAAGAAATCCTGGGGAACGTGCAAGAATACCTACTTTGAAAGAGCTTTTTTGGCTTATGTCTTAGGTACCTACTTGTGCCATGTAATTAATATAAAAGTGGTTCGTTCCTCTTATACCATCTAGCTATGTACCTACTGCGACTTTTGTGCCCGATAAATGGCAGGCTCGCCATCTATTACATGGGACCTAACATAACTGGCGAAGCGTGGGTGCTGGTTTGCCTCTGCCTACCTCTTCGGGGATATGGGCGTGATTTATGTATGTATGTATCAGCTAACAAACCGACGCACTCCGCAATACATTCCTTTAATTATAGTACCTATGTATTGTATTTAATAATACGAGCATCTGTTTTAGGCAGTAGGTGTACCTATACATAAGATATCCCGATATACATAAGAGGAGGAGCTCGATGGTGAAGGTGTTTAGCGCGCCCGGCCTGCCATTGCGTAAACTAAGAAATGTTCGCTAAGATGGCTGACCAAAAATATATTATCGCAACTTCCTTCGTGATTTGGAAGGCAAGTTAAGCTGCATCTGCAGTCCTGCAGACCCTTTCTATATTATTCTAGATAAGGAAGGCCGATCACCAGCAGTGGAGACATTAAAGGGGTTATGATTACTACTTAATAATTTTGGGTTTTTAGCGAATCATCAAAATCGTGCTGAAGGCGCAGCATGTTTCCTCTTCCATTCTTATTAGTCAGGCGCCATAAAGTTAGTCAGAGGTTTTCCATGCTGGTCTGAGAGCGAAAAAAATAAGAGGGTTGGTATCGGACAGACGGCAGGTTGTAAAACCTAAGCCAAAACCTTGAGCAGTATGGATTGGAATGCTGTCATACCAATCACTTTCTCCATTTATCGGTCTCTCAACATGGCCCGTTCCGTCTCTTTTGTAAACATTCATTCATCACTAGCACCTTTCCGGTGTGACGGATGATAAGATTCGAAAGGGAGTGGGCGGTTTAATGCCCTCTGCCCTATGTGTATGGAAGAGCCCACCGGATGTAGAATGGATTGATGGATGGATTTTTGACAATTCTAAGCGATTAATAGCTTTATCATATCGTGTTTCGGTGGTCATGCTAGCCGGGCAGGTTTTAGTTTAGGTTTTACATGTTACTGCCTGACACCTACCCCCTTTTCGTGTATTTTGCCCCCACGACTCGGTTTTCTCAAGGTGCTCATTGGTTTACTACATTATTTTTCCACACAGAGGCTAGCATGTCCGTTATGATAATGAGACAAAGTACTATTCGATTTAAATTTCATACATAGATACATAAATATATCACGCCTATTTCCCCGAAGTGGTAGGCAGAGGTGAACTAGCACCTACGTTTCGCCAATTATGTTAAGTCTCGTGTAATAGGTGGCGAGTCTATTGCCATTTGTTAGGCACAAAAAGTCGCAGTACATTGCTAAGTGGTATAAGAGTAACGCTGCTGCCCATTCCTCATCACTGATTTATCCTTAGTCGCCTTGTACGACACCCACGGGGGAGATTTGGGGTGGTGACAATTGTATTCTACTCTGCCGTCACCACACGGCTTTTAATTTCAACATTATATACCCTTTAGAAAAATTAGTACAAAAATTTTGCTGGTTAGATAAATTCGAAAAATTATGGTCTTGATGCGGGAATCGAACCCGCGTCCGCGTTCAAAAACGAGACAAAGTATCTTCATGAAAGGTATTTTGGGATGTGTATAAATAAACCAACAATATTGGAATGCCGCATAGTTGCCAAGCTATGAACAAAATGTAAGGAAAGTAGGTTTAATTAGGTAATTACAGGTAGCAAATTCCAGTTACTCAGTATACAGATGCACATTAAACGTTGCACGCCCCGTGCAATAAATCTTATTAAGGAATCACCAATGGATTGTTGTCTTTGTATGGATTCTGATGTCCGCTGCTTAGTAGGTTGTAGGTAGTTCGTACTTAAAAATCGTAATGGCGCATGATAAAGGGGTAGGTCTCTAACGGCTTAGGCTTTAATACGATAACACAGAAGCCCTTGTGCTAAATGTGCACTTTAAGTACTTACCTAAATAAATATGTTAGTATTAGTGTCAAGAGGTTAAAGAGTTAACGGTTTTGCTTCTAATCTGTAGATGTCCAGTGTACTGGACAGCAAATAAATCCACTATCATTGTGCTATTTTGGAACCTTGAATAGATTTACTCAAAAAGTCAGAAGAGGTGTTAGAAAAAATCAAAATATTCATGTTTCATATTCATGTTGTTAGAAAAAAACAAAATATTCATTCTAAGCATATGTGGATCAAAACTAAAGAAATGGCAATAAATATTCCCATTAAAGTAGAATAAAACACAAAATTACCAGATTCGCGCAAACTATTCAAAACAGTCCAAATCGTTACTAACGCTCATTGTGTACCTATGTATTATATGGATAAATGTAAGCTTATTACTTTTGAGAGGTTCTCAAATTGGATTGCAAAAGTGACCCGGCTTATTGGCTGGCCAGTGTATTTGTAACATTTGATCAATGTCTTAAATATTGCTTGGAATTCCTAACAACATTCTTATGATTAATGTTTTCAATTAGTCTTAATTAATCTCTATTTAGACTGATTAGAGCCCGCAAGGGTAGATTACAGATTGTACATACAAATAGATCTACCCAATCGTAATTATAATAATTCGTGTCCACAATAAATGCAAACCGTACGTATTAATAAAGCTATTAATCTAATTGAGTCATGTAAAATTACAAAATTCCTTTAGAGCGATGTAGATAAACTCGGCTACAATGGAATTGATGAGTAACACGCGAGGGTCGTTATTTTGATTTCCTTAGTACATTACTCCTTGAAATGAAAACGGTATAACAAACACTATTAATTCGGAATGAGTGGTGGCAAGGTTTGTCTGCACTGTCGCCTGCGTCATATCTGGTAATTGTTTGTTTATTATGGCTAGAGTACGAGCGCGGGCAATGGGTATATCAATGATTGTTATATCGTCAACAAACACTGTGTCTGAGCTACATAGAATAATCCCATTTGATTATAGGGTAGGGGGCGATTTTGCTCTTGAATAACTTAGTTTTATGGATCGTGATTGCACCCAGCTCGGTGGCGATTGTTTGATTGCAATAGTTTATGCGAGCATTGTACACCGAGTACCTAAATGTGAAAAACAATCGATTTTATGGCTCCAACCACTTTCGACGCTTTCTAATATTCAAATATTAATATTTATGACCTCGATACGGAGCAAATTTCTAAAGGAACTGACGGGGTATAGAAGAAGAGAATTATGGTTTGGGTCGGCGTTAAGTATAAAAGGATAACAGCCATATTTTTTACTTTATAAATAACTACAGAAAAATAAAACTCAACATTTCATAAATACTCATGTTTATTATTAATACACTGGCCTAAATAAATTACAGCTTATAATAAAACTTACAAAATTGACTTGACAAGAAAATACAATCGCTATATATCTACACAGACACCAATATAATTTTAGGTACGGTCTCACCGTTCGTCGCGATATTCGCAATAAGATTCGCAAACGATGTTCTGCATAGCGGTAATATTTTACAATCGCTTTTACTATGTAATATAAAACTTATTGATTAAAAAGAAATTATGTTAAACTCTAAACCATTATCATTTTGTTTTGTAAAATATTAGCACATTCCGAGCCTCGTTCAGTACATTTCGTTGATAAGTCCACACGTTAGGCTATTCAGTCGCAATCAAAGATATTAACGGTACTTTTTATGAGAAATAATCATAGTTATACTCTTTGGTGTTCTAGCCGTTAAGTCATGACGTGTAGGCTATAAGCGTATTCGATACCGCTACACTTTGAAATCGCAATAATTCATATACCTAACATAATATTAACAGTAACATGTACACATAGTAAAAAGGTTTAACGCTCAAATATTCACATCTACAAATAATAAGTAAAAGTTAGTTTTTTATGCAGTCTCATGCAATCAAGTATAATAATCATAGCCTCCAATGGGCATCCGTAATGGACATTATTTATTTGAAAATGCTTTTGTATTATTACTAAATACTGAACCTTAAGTACGGTCTGCAGTTGCTACGGCGTAGCATTTGCGTAGCAATTAATATATATAATAGCCGTATTTCCGAGATAGGTAGGTATGCGTTGGTGATAAACTATTGACTTTTATTATTCGTTTTACATGTTTCCTGAGTGCACTGAAATTAAGTAAAATATTAAAACGACGCAGGAAAAAATATTATGACGTATGTGTTGTTGTTACAAATACGATGTGATTTCAGTATTTCCTTGTCATAGGTACTTATTATCGTGGAAAAATTTGAGAAAAAAGTTTAATCTTTACCTCACTTCAATCACAGCTGAATAAATATACAGTATGTTGTGATATATTTTGGTTTGGTTTGTGATGTTACCATTCTACGCGTATGGCAAAAACTCTTCCGCAATCGGCTAATGATCACATTGTTCAGCTAAAACATTAAACGAATCATTGTGTCTTACTTATTTTTCTAAGATATAATTTTATCAGTGTTATGCTTTTTATTATTTTAACATCCACATTCAAAAAAAATGTTGATGTTTTACTACCTTGACAGTAAGCGTAATATAAAAACAGAATATTAAACTATCCATTACACGGACAGTGTTCCGTCGGTTAGTTTCAATATTCAAACTACCGATCCAGATAAATCTACCCCAGACTGAACTGAGGTCCTCGGTTTAGTTACCCAGCGACCTCTGTTATTTTTCGTAATTTATAGAATGATTACCGTAGGATGGTAGGTCCGCATGGCATCTGTCATATTCATACACATTTTGATCTATCCCTTTCATACATATTCTCCCATCCTGAGAACGGACTCACAAAAAATTTTTGACAATGAAACAGATATCTGTGGGTATAATACTGAAACCAACCGTAAAAACAACACGCACAGGTGTATGGATCCGCAATTTATCACTAACATTTATATACTTTGTTATAGTTGGATTAACTTATCATCACTTTTTTAGCATTTCTGTTCATTCCCCTTGTTGCAATAAGTATTGGTAAAAATTATAATAATGCTAACGACGGTAACAGCTGGTAAAACGAGAACTGACTGCTTGTATATTATATTTACAATGACACTTAAAATACCTTAAATTACGATTCTAAGGACATACAATGATTCAATATACACTAGTAATTCATGTTAACATGTTGGACGGATTGGATTTTAGGCTCTTGATAATTCACTTTGGAAATCTGCAATTTACATTTTGTTCCATTTATTGGTCCCATGAAATAATAAACATGAAAGGATTCGTTATGTTTCAATTTGCTTTCAATAGCGAAGCAACATTGTCAAGGTCTTACAACACATTATCTCTTGAAATAAAAAAATATCGTCGTTATAGGAGCAGGTAAATTGAATCAGTTTGATAATATAAATCAAATTGATTCGAAGTCACATTCTGTGATCCACATGCAGCCACTAATAAATATAAGTAAGTAATTAAATCTATTCTTAGTCTAAATAAATAAAGCGTTTCACACTCGACTAAAAGACACTTCACTTTGGTTTGTTAGACTATATTTTTAATTATTCTATTGTGTGCCTCGTTTTCTTACATAGCAAATTACATAGATGTAGGTATATATCTATCACTCAACTGGACGGATAGTTATAACATTAGCACGACTACGCTAACACTCGTCTTACTAAACGGATCAAAGATGCATGTCTTCAAACGATATGAGATTTAGTTGCTTTGGACGAAAAGACAATATTTAACTAGTTTTTAACGAAGAAACAGTTGAATTCGACTTCATGATTTAAAGTAAAATTTGAAAGATGCCAATATTTTATTCGAGATAAAAATAATAAAGACAATTTGTTTATTGATTTTAAGATTTACGTATGTATATTTGTTTATTATTATAGTTTTGTTAAAGGTATTATTTTCCATACATTACGTACTTGATATAAATAGGAAATTATTACTAACATTATATTGTAACGTTTACTCAAGTAAAAAGCTCATATTTTTAAAGTCAAACAAGAATTTGCTGAGTTTGTCTTTTCGGCCAAATGTGTCGTATGCGTTTCGTAGGTACTGAACTGTTTTCGATTATTTTGTATCCCTTAAATAAATGTCTTTTAAGAATAATTACTCAACGTGTGGCACGTTTTCACAGTAAAATTAGCAAGGCACTAAAAAGGGTAACAAACATTGTTTTAGGATATTAACATTACGATGATTTTACTTAAAAATACGGTATACTTATAACGCTCGTTGTTTATGGGAATAACAAATTGACTACATCATTAATCATAAAAAAATACTACCTAAAAATTTTAATATTTTCTGGGAACTATTAAATTTACACATATTTGACAAGAAACTTACGTGAAAAGACAATACATAGTTGTATTGTGGTTTATGAGACACGGAATCAAATCATCATAATACGGTAATTTGTAGTTATGATTATAATTTTGTATTTAGTTACCTACCAATCAAATAGTATCAATTGATTTCGCCGGCCTAAATTTTGCTTATTCTTTGGCCAATTCCTATCGTCTTTTATTTTATACGAACTTAACTTTGGATAGTTAAAGTAACTTAGGTATAAATAAACGAATATTCGGTTATGGTAACAACCGTTTTGTTGGTAAAACAATTGGTAATCATGAAACATTTAAAAAAACAAACAAAAAACCTTACACGGCGTTATCTAACTAAATTAATTAAAGTTTAAGAAATGCTGAAATCATCACTCTTATACATTTTCAGAAAACACAATTATCCACAAAACCTTGTGAACGCACAGCACACCTATATTAAAAGCCTACTTACACCTTTCATTGGTTTTTGATAGGTTTTTGTACAAGTACGTAATGGTGGACAAGTGTAAAAGCATTGCATTTTTGTCCTAAAACTGTAATGTGGTGCTTGCTGTGTTTCCTTCCTAATAACTTGCTTCTAGTCGCTAATTACAGATGTCATCAAAAAACTTTTTACAATAAAAGCATCAGAAAAATCTACGGTGCACATTTCTTGTGTCCAAGATATTTGGCGCAACTTAAACAAGCCTCTTGGCTTGCTTAGAGATATATGCTTGTAGTGTGTAGCACTACTAACTACCGGGTATTCGTTTCAGTTAGTAATCAGCTGTGCTAATGGTGCTGGTGGGTCGTCGTAGAACCTGTAGCGGTGGGGATGGGGCGCAGGGGTGTCTGCAGCGTCAGAATGCTGCGAGTCTCGATGTCGGCGCAGATCAACCTTGCGTTGGAACGCTTTGTCGCAGAGTCCGCAAGAGAACGGCTTGTAACCAGTGTGCTTGCGCATGTGCGTTATCAGGTTCGAGCTTTGGCTGAACGCCTTGGAGCATACCACACATTTATGCGGTTTTTCACCTGGAACAATAGACAGAAACTATCAATCATGTTCGAGATGTTAATAGTTGAGTTATTAAACAAAAATCTGTGGCTCGGTATCAAAAAATCAAAATCAGTTATTTTGTTATTTTAATAGCTGACATAATAAAAATATATACAATACTAAAATATATGTAGTTTTATGTAACATAATAATAATTCTAATACAATGTATTTTTAAGACAACTGGGTAATCGGAATCTCTATACTCTATAGCTACTATCGAAATCCTTTTAGTAATAAACAATCCCCAACTAACTTAAGAATTTTGATAAAAACAAGGCGGAGACAAAATCTTCCAATTATATCCAATTATAGTTGTTATTCCCGAGTTAATAGTCATAATTTACCAAACACAACTCTGTATCGTTCGTATTGTTTCGATTTGAAGTAGACAGTCGTATTTTATTAATAAATCGACGGTGTCACTTGTCGCATCGTTAAGTAATTAAAGATTGTGTAAGCGGTCCGTAGTTGTCATATTATTGGTCATCTATTATTTACTCTGCGGTTTCCGAACTGATTTAATATGCAACATCGTTACGTAGACTGGTATTTACCAACTTTAGAAGATAATTGTTTGTCGTTTGTGGAGAGCTCGATGAGTATTAAATAAAGCAGTAGGTGGGTTGTGAGCCGTTAAAAGCAAACTGGGTGTCTTTTTTAAATTTATTACTAAGAAAAAAATTCATAGATAGAACAGGATTTAAGCGCGTTTTTTGTTTGCGTCGCGATGGTGGACGTGAAGCCTTGTGAAGGCTGCGGCTAATTGCAGGCCGTCGCATTTTGGAATATTGATGATGAGGCATTTATCGAGAGGACGAGCTCCATCTACGGCCGCTGTAAATCATTCGGAACAGAGCTCGGACGTGACGAGATGTCTCCGGCCGAGACAAATATGTCCGCCACATTTTTTAGGCCATTAATTCGTCTTGTTGAATTCGCTGCGACTAGTCTTTTAAAATAGTCGTAGTTGTTTTGCTCTTTGTTTTCAGGTGCATCGATAAATATGTCCCATTTTATCGTCGATGTTGCCGGTTGAGAAATCATAGTAATTCTCAGTTTGTTAAGAGATTTTTTGTTTGGTACATATCAAAATTGATTAAAATAGCATTTATTACCAAAACTTAGGATAAAACAGTGTTGAGGAATGGGCAGCAGCGTTCCTCTTATACCACCTAGCAATGTACTGCGACTTTTGTGCCTGATATATGGTAATCATGAAGGCTTGCTACCTATTACTATACATGGGACCTGACATAATTGACGAAACGTGGGTGCTAATTCACATCTGGGTGATATAGGCATGATTTATACCTATGTATGTGTATTTATTACCAGTGCATAGGGCGCGCAAAAGCAAACCTACCTTGTCAGCGAGCAAAACTACTGCAGAATACACGAAAATATGTACGCGACCTCATGCACGGGACGGCGGTCTGGCGCGATCGGCGCATTTTTTTGCTCATCGGAAATTCATTAACGCTTGGACCGGCTGCGATTTGCCGTCGAAAAGGTAATTGTACACCATTTAAATGTTTAATTCCCAAGACGGCGTCGTCCGCGATGTGTCACACGGCTTTTTTATTGGGCACGCCTTGTTTTAATGAACTTGTCCGCATCGAGTTGTCCCCCCGAGGGAAAAAATTAAGTTTTATGTCGGGAGATGCCCGTGTACTTACAACGCCATACATTAATGCTAATCAGTTGAAACAGCATGCATGTCATTAACTTAAGCCCGTACCTGTATCAAAGTTAATTTGGAAGCGCACCGTAGATTGTTTTATTTCCACTTATTTAATAAACAATGTCGATCCTATTTTTTTTAATCGCCTCTGGTTGAATGGCCGAGGTTCCGGGTTCAATTCATGGTAGGGGCAAATGTTTGTGATGAACACAGGCATTTTTCCTTGAGCCATGTTTGTTTATATTATTATGTTTAAGTAGGTAGTATACCTAGCTATTAGCCTAAAGGACCGTTGACTGTACTAAGTAGGTGTGCATGAAAGGATTTTTTATTGTAATATTTTTTTAGTTAACTCTGTTATGAAGGGGCGCATGTAAATTAAGCAAGAAAATGACAAGGAATTATGTTGTTTGGCGCACTTACGAAGTTTTCAAGTTTCACACTACACCACAAATGACACATAATAGCTTTGGAACAAGACTGTGGTTATAAGTTGGAATTGGTCGAGAGTGTTATGTTAAATGGAATTCTAACTGTAATGTCTGTTATATTATATAGTAAGGTAGCTAAAATTTATATTCATTTATAATAAAAATAATATAAGTGCTCAAAATTTTGGACAAGAGTGTTCGGTTTCTATATTTAGATAATTATAATATAAAAAAAATAATAACTACAATGAAAATTTTCGAATTAAATTGAATAGGTAATAATAAATACCTACGCATGTAAGACAAAAAAAGTGCCAAATATCTCCAGTCAAAATTTTAAAACTTTTTTTCTTTTTGTTTGAAGAAAACGCAAAGGCGATTGAGAAAATTCGACTTATGGTAAGTTGTAAGTTGACGTGCTATTTTCTCTGAAAATAATACAGCGTTTTGGGTTTCGTCGATCACAGAATCATTACTTTAATTATTAAAATGCAGGTAAGTAGAAGTGATTATGACTTGGCAAAAAGTGAATTTCTTTAAGCAAGCTTCCTTAAAAGGGGGGAGGAGAGACCAAGTACGTGGAACTTTTCTGTGTATCTTCGTTCACAGTGACAGCTTGATGCATCTTCCTAATCTTTTTATGGTGCAATCGCCTTATAAGACCAACTGCTGTATATCGACTTTAAAATGGTTTAAATTCAGCCTATTAATAGAAAATCGAATGATTTTTTTTAATGCCATGACTCTATAAGCCTTCTTTTTAAATACTGCCCTATCTATATTAATAAAAGGTTATGGAATAAGAATACAAGAAAATCTCAGGGTGGTTTTCATATTTTTCGCATTAGTGTAAGTAACCCACTGTGTAGGTACAGATACAATTTCTTCAATCGATTGTCAACCTTAATTTGGTAATAATAGAGCACAAAATCGATTGAGAAATTTTGCCATTTTGTGGTAGTCTGGCGTGCTGTTGACTGTACTAGAATAATAATTAAAAAAGATAATTGAAGTTACTAAATAATAATGTAAACCAGTCACAATAATAAATACCCGAAGATTTTTCGTTATTCATAGAATTTATAAAATACAATAATAAAGAACATAAAAGAAACAATAATGATGCGATAGCAAATCTTACAAAATTGCTAATTTTGATATTAACGTCTAATTTTAGCCTTTCGCACGGCAGTCCGCAAAAGAGTATCTAGAACATGTATACTAGAAAACATTATAATAAGATACCTATGTGTAAAAATAAAAAGCAAAGTGTCAGATAATCTGTGGATATCGAAATAGGGTTGTCCAAATTTCTGAGAAAACTGACCTGTGTGTATGTAGGTATGCTTCTTCATATCTGACTTTTGGTGGAAGCGCTTGCCGCAGTACTGGCAGGGGTAGGGTCTGGTGTCCGAGTGAATCAGCAGGTGCGTCGAAAGCGTGCTTGAACGCTTGAAGCACTTCCCACATTGCTTGCACTGTGATACAAAAGACACTTGTTAGAAAATCTATATTTTTCATTAAATAACTAACTGTACACTAAATAACTTAACTTTTAAATGTCGCAATCATTTGATTTTGAGATTTTAATAGTTATCTATGTGCCTGAAATTACTAGAAGGAATACTAACATAATAAGCGAAAAATATTTTTTATAATTATTTAATCAATAAACAGTGATTTTAATCCGATTTTATCCGAGAGCGAGTGTCAAAAGCTTAGCTACTCTAGGCCTGATCAACACATAAAAATATACGGTCAATTAATAAAAAATTAATTAAGCTAATAATCAGCGATGCACATAAAGAGGCTATGACGATACTTAACATAATATCACACTGCGTAATAGAAGTTAATTATGTATGAATTTTTAAGGGTTTGATTGCTGGCCGCAGCGCGAATAATTAGATATCGATGTTGACTACGTCCATCACCTTTCTCGGTGACAACCGGTAATAAAGTAATAACAGAGTGCTCGTACCTCTTTCTACACATTTCTTTGATTTCTTCCAAGAGTCGTGATAGCTACGATTTTTTTTCGTAGCCCAGTAATTAGTACCGCGAACGGGTTATTATTCGTTTTTACGGCGGGCAGCTAATAACTAAGGGCTACAATCAAATAGTCTGAACAAATTAAATATCGTTTGATACAAGTACCCGCGGCTCCAAGCGTGTCTGTTCTTCGTCGTCTGTGGTAATTATTGTCGGAACGGTGATCTTAAAATCGAAATTGTTTTTAAAATTCTAATATCACGCAACATATGTATCAACAAGAAATAAATTACATTCATATTTCTATTCAAGGTATGCGTGTTTGAGGAAGATAAGTACCTAAATATTCTGGCGTTACGGTAGATTTATTTGTTCAGATGGTTTTGAAAATGCAAGGGACATTAATTTTGTATAGATACTGTTTACTTATGTAAAACTAAAATTAACAAACTGTTTCGGAGACTGTTACACAATGTTGGCAATGTAGCCGTAGCGTTATTTAGGTATCGAGCTATGAGATTAAGTATCTATTAGATTAGTGGTAGGAGTAACAATTTGTATTTTACATTAATTTATTCATTATTATTTTGTATTTTGTATGCGGTCAAAATCTATATCTAAAGCAATCAAAATTTGTCATACTATTTTGGTCTTTACGGTTAGAGTGTCGATAACGTCGAAACTCTATTTGCTTAAAAACTGGATTTTATACCTAAAATAGTCAGTCCCTACACATTAAAATAAACTCACTCTTTAAACGCCGTTTTATCTTAAATATTCTTTTATATTTATCTTTTTACCAAACTGTGTTTACGTTTCGATGAAAAGAAAAGAGACCGATCCGTATTTAGTATAAGCAGAGCTTCAAAACTGATTTTGTTTTTATGAGATAAGGGGTTGTTTAAGAAATTTCACACTTTTTATGCCTTATATGAGATCATGGACTTATTATATATACTAACATTAAGTCCATGTAAGAGATTCGCTAAACGTAAAAGATAACGAGGTAACATGCTAACAAATTCAGGGTATCTGTCTCTATATTTCAGGGCTGCCAAAACTTAAAATAATTAATCAAGTACATTTTATACTATGTCTAACTATGTCTACTTAAGCACTGTGGTAATGATTTTAAAATATTGCCCTTAATGAACACGCAAAAGTACTTCCGATAGTCAATACCGGCTGTGGGGTTCGGCATGTTGAAAAATTAGCATTTGTCCGGTGGTCTGTCAGCCTGAGGGATTACCTTGCGGTAATCCCTGTGACACAAGTCCGCGAGTAGCGGGCCAGCGCGGCCTGCCAGTTGTTCGGCAGCTGCCCCTGCTCGCGCCTCACAAAAACACCCACTTTTTTATCGTCTTTTTATGCGATGCACTCTCTTTAAGCAACACAGGTGCTAGGGTATGACTCTCCACATATGGTTATCGATTTATACCGGGGTGGAGATTTTTTACGACGGCCGCCTTAATCAAAAAAGTATTATAATTTTTTTTTGTCCAACGTTTATGAGGACCGTTAAGAGATACGTTCTTGGAGATTCGGATCGTTTTCAAAGGTGTCAATTTAGTTAGAAAGACCTTTAGAACTTAACAGTTACTTCAGTGTTTTAGTACCCATGCATGTTCTTCTAAGGGCTTATTAATATTACCAAATTCACACTATTATACTTATCGTTAATCAATATCACAACACGTAAGTGCACAATGTTACATTTGTTATTGGTTTAGATACCGTTAAAATCTTAGGTAATCGATGTTCTTTCTTCATCTACAACGTTACCTATTTGAACGGTATTTCAAACCTTTTTACTCGTTGGCCGGAAAGGAGCCTAACGTCGATTTAGTTAGGATGAATGGTTTTGTTTAAAAGTTTTGAAAGACTCAAAAGGACGATTAAAGTTCATAGCAGGCATAAGTAGGTACTTATTTTAATTGTTATTGCCAGAGAGCTATGGCAAGTACATTGATATAGGTATAAAAAATATAGAGCAGTAATAATAGATAATCATTTTAAGAGAACATTTTCTCAAAGGTTTTTGAGATTAGATTTGAAAAGCTTAGATTTGAGATTTAATCTGAGACATTTAGATCTAAGATACGCCTTTATTGTACACGTACTGTTAATAGCAACATATTTAAAATGCAGTTAAGTAGTCTCATGATACGGTTTACGTTTTCACGATCAATTATAAAACACTGATATTAAGCGTAGGAATTTTGATTAAAACCCACGAGAATTTTTATAATGGCATCGTAGAAAAAAGGAACAGTACAAAAATGGTGAGAAGACGAGCGAGCCGGGCGCATGCGCGCCGCGTGGCCGCGAGACGCGCGACCCGTTCCGATACGTGAGTACTTATTAAGACGGGGGCAGTTTTTGCTATTTGATTTGCCAAAGAGGCTGAAACACATATACTGGTTTGCTATTTTAAAACATTTTGAACGGAAACTGTACAGTTACTTCGGAGGCGAAGGATGTCGCTGATCGCGAACCTGTACCGTGTGATTATTGGTTAAAACAACAACGAGTGCGTACCTGGAACGACTTCTCATTTTTGTTTTCATTTTTGAGCAGCAGCGAGAAGTTGCCGTCTTGAGTCGCCGCCGGAATGGCGTAGGTCTGGTGCACGGGGGCGGAGGGGCATCGGCGCGGCTCCGTGCTGGAGTCGTTCTCGTCGGCGTCGGGGCTGCTGCGGCATCTCTTCACTAGCTCCAGTGGAACCTCTGAGTCGTCCACGTCCATCCATCTGGACGGTGGCGAGTCCACTTCTTGCTCGCGCTCGCATGCGCTGCCCGGCGACCATATTTGTCTGTTCTTCGTCGACAAATTTAGCGGCAGCTCCTCCTCGTCATCTGCAATTACAGAATAATATTACATACCTATATTCATCACGCCTTTCTCCCCTCAGGACTATGTGAAGGTGTTTTAACACCCGCGTTTAGGTAGCTTATTCTAGGTCACGTAAATTAATCACGCTTTTCTCCCCTCAGGAATAGGTAGGTAGCGTTTAGGCAGCTTATTAAGGTTCCATATAATAGCTTACTACTATGTAATATTTGCCATTCACCGGGAACTTTATCGCAGTAATTAGCTAGATGGTGCACAAGGAACGGTACTGCACATTCCTCGTTATATCATAACTGTTGGTCGCCTTGTATGACACCCACGAGAGAGGCAAGGGTGGTGAAAATTGTATTATTCAACGTCACCGCACGGCGAAAATCATCAGATATCGTTGCACGCATACCTTTCTGTGATTGGTGGGTTGGCAATTGTAAGCCAGAGTTACTTATTGGCTTAGAATATTTGTTATTAAAAAATAAGTACTTAAACAGGTTTTACACGTATCGTCTGAGACACCGACCGTTCTTCACGCTTTTAAATTTAAAGTCGGTCGGGTTAAATGGGTCGTCAATGAAACGACTTATGAAATCTGAACAGGTGCAGCGGCTGTTTGCTCAACCATGTTCAAATTTTCATAACAATAAGACAAGAATCTTGAAATATATCGACGTGGAGTCAAAACTCAAATAAAGTTTCAGAAAGAAACATTCTACTGTCGCACTTACAGACAAGTGTTATAGTCAGGTAATCATCAATGTTTTTATAGCACTGTCTATTTTATTAAAAGTCAAAAAATATTTTAGTATGATCGCCGAAACTTGTTTTGGCTGCCATTTTATCCAACAAATTTAAATGTAATTTTAAAAGTTGCCACTATTGTAGAATATCTATACTTTGTCGTGTTGTGACATAGAGCAGAATACACTTGTCACCACCCCAATACCTCCCGCGGGTGTCTTACTAGGCGAATAAGAGTTATAATACAGGGAGTAATCCTACTGCGATTTACGTGCCCGATCGATGGATGGTAAATTATGGTACCTAACATGGTTCGAGAAAAGGGGGTGTTAATTCACCTCTGCCCACCCCTTCGGGGACATATAGGCGTGGTTTTTACTGTGGTCAAATCAAAATTTGAAAGCAACGTTTGCACTATTGTTTTAAATCCAGCTATTGTTTTAAAACCGTTCCCGTTATCATCGAAGTTCGCCCATAAATGGAACGCGGATAAGAGCAATTTGAATACTTGAAGAATTTGAATATGTCGACAAGCCGGGCTTGTGCCGCCTTGCCTTGAACACGAGGAGCGCCCGTGGTTTCGCGAAGGAGGTAAACGACATGTAAACGACTAGCTATCAGCGTCGCGAGTTATTAATCGGTACCTGCCCCTGATAGCTATTCTAATGAGTGTTCAGGAGTCAGTAAGGAGGCCGAGGCGACAAACTTGTGCATTGACGACACCGCGATTAGCATTCTACTGGATTTTTAAATGCTCAATAGTGTTTTTGTTTTTTCTTATCTGCTGTCTGGCGTTATATATGAATTCCGTACACTTTTGTACCTATTACTTCGCATATCGAGGGCGTTGAGTACTGTTACAATCTTTAGGTAGCATACAAAAGTACCTATATTCGATAATTTTGTTTCCGATATCAAGCGTGTGCGAACAAGTAAGGAGAAAAATCAAAAGCTGACGAAATGAAAACTCAATTAGTTAGATCAATTAGTTGATCAGTCGTTTGATGCTTATTACGCTGCTGCCCATTACTCGTTATGTATAATAATTCTTAGTCGCCTTTTGCGATACCCGCGTCAGAGGTAGGGGGTGGTGATAATTTTATTCTGCTGTCACGACATGGCAAATAATAATAAGTAGATTATATACCAAGGGCGACAAAACAAAGAATATAAGGCGAAATATGCGAACTGAGGCTATATTTTATATCGCCCGAGGTAAGATCATAGTTTTATGTCACCCCCTGACCAGCCCGGCTAGCATGACCATCGAAACACGATATTATATAGCCATTTATCGCGTTGAACTTCTAAAAATCATTCAATTTTAACACTTGAATAAGCCGTATTTGAATAATTGAATAAGCGTATTTGCTATAAGTTAAAGATATAGCTTTACCGCTTTGAACTGTCAAAAATCCGATGATTTTTTTAAGTTCAACGTGATAAACGGCTATATCATATCGTGTTTCGGTGGTCATGCTAGCCGGGCAGGAAGTGGGATTTTCCGTACCTACACGTAGCGGGCGGAAAAGTCCACTTTATGGCCAGGTGCGACATTAACGCTTTTTAATTTTATCATCCCAATCTAATAGGGATAAGGTTGCATATTTACCATCTCTGGGTGGCGTGTGCCGTGCGGGGTCTAAGGGCTGCGCAAAGTGCGGCGAAGCTCGAGGCAGCAATAGAGGCCAGACTCCCGCGCCGCCATATAGCGCGCCCAGGCCACTGCAGTACATCAGGGCTCCGAGTTCTGTGAAGGAAAAACACATCTAAGCTTATTACCTTTTCCGCTATTTATATAAGAAGTCCCCAGTGTTTTACTTTTAACGATCTATTAGATTTTCGGCGTTCGTCATCATCATCATTTTAGCCGAGAGGCGGTAACTGTTGACTATAGGCTTTTCCCAAGAAGTTACTTGTTAGTTGAGCTGCTTTCCGCGATGTTTAGGTACCAGATCGTCGGATCCACCTTGTGAAGGTCTACCGACGCGACGTCTGTCGGTTTTTGGCGTCATTTCTTATAATTAATTTATTATTTATAGTATACTAAGGGCAGTAAAACGTAGTCCCAGATCGCAAGTATTTGATATTAATATCGATAAATATGCGATCTGAGGCTTTCTTTATTATCGCCTGAGGTAAGTTAATAGTTTTATGTAAGTGGGACGTGTAGCAGGCGGAAAAGTATACTTTATGGTCAGTTGTGACCCAACGATATTTATACGTGTTGTTCTTCATCCAAAACAAAACACAATCGGTGGCATGTTATTATTTTGTCAATTAACTCACCTGTGGCACGCGCGTACTGCTTCAAAGCCCTGCCAGCGATCTCGATGTCGCCAAACTGCAGAAGATCCAGTCGGTGGTGCGCGAGGGAGTCCGGCGAGTGCGGGGGTGAGTGGGGCGAATGGGACGAGTGGGGCGAGACACTCCGCTCTGGGGACGGGAAGCGATGGGCCGGCGGCGGGGAGGACGGCTTGAACTGCTCCGCCAGCCTCGACAGGAGAACATGCCGGGACATCTGCAACAAAACGAGATATTTTGTTTTACATTTTTTACATAATAGAAAAACTGATAATACCTAATAAAGTTTGATCATACATATTTTGTTTAATTATAGAAATAGATGATAGTTATCTTATAAAACGAAGGATAGTAGGTATAAATAATTGACTTATTTATCTAGCGCAAAGTAAAACGGCTTATGCGATTGTGTATGGATGACTGACGGATAATGACTTTAGAAGAATTATTATAGATCGTGAAAATACGCTGATGTCTCGAGAAAAAAAATCCTTATTCATCAAAAAAAAACATTTGCTCCTACCAGGTCGAAACACGTAGTCTTCAATCAGACCATTCGAACAAGCCGGCCGTCAAATAAAAAACCATTAATTCGACAAGACACGACTGCTTAAAGAAACACCAATTTAATATTGTTATACTTTTAACGATCTTTAATAAAATTCTTGAGGAAACCACATGACCACGGCCGCTGCGGCGGCAAAGTGATCGAAGCGTCGGGTTAAATAATAACAATATCAAACATCTCAATATACGCGAGTTAAATCCGTTAAAGTTGTTTTATTTCAAATACTGAAATCTATAAAAAAAAGTGCAAAATATTAATAAAATTTAACTTTTTTAAAATGTCATGCGGCCATACCAAAAAAATACTTGTTAAAGACTACACTTTCAAGTGAAATCTTACACTATTAATGTGTCATTACTTAATAATTACGAATAATCCAAGTAATCCGCTCCGCAGCTGTTCCAATAATATTCTATCTCTGTGTATTTCAAGTATACCTTATCTTCGCGTTCAATCAATTTAGTTATGACATTATCATTGTTTTTACGTGACCGTGGTCATTAGAGGTGCTTCGTATTTGTTGACAGCTCTCGCCCTGATTAATCTAGCCGGTGTGCTGACAGCGAATCGTATTAAAAGCTCAATCAAGCAAATGAAGAATCAGAATAATGGAACCGCTGCGCGGGAGCATTAATAATGCACAGCCCGCTAAAACAATCTTCATTACATTAACACATTAGATATTTACGCTCGATGACGTTCACACAATTAGTTGACAATCTATACGAAATGGATTTGTTTAGAGGAAATTAGGTAATGACGTACCTTCAGTATGTGGTAAATACCGCGGAACTATAAAAACTCAAATTTACGAGCCGTGTGGTGACGGCAGAGCAGAATACAATTGTCACCTCCCCAAATCTCTCCCGTGGGTGTCGTACAAGGCGACTAAGGATAAATCAGCGATGAGGAATAGGCAGCAGCGTTCCTCTTATACCCCCTAGCATTAGCAATGTACTGCGACTTTTGTGCCCGATAAATTGCAATAGGCTCGCCACCTATTACCTAACATAATTGGGAAACGTGGGTGCTAGTTCACCTCTGCCTTCTGGGACATAGGCGTGATTTATGTATGTATGTATTTTTTTTAGTTCCGCCATATTAACTCCTGTTGGTTACGCGGTATTGCAGTGTTAACGACATTATTACAGTATTATGCCGTGTGGTGATGGTAGAGCAGAATACAATAATTGTCCCAGTCTCATTTCTCACTCCCGTGGGTGTCGTACAAGTCGACTAAGGATAAAGACAGTGAATAGTAAAGGGCAAATACTGCTATTTTCATCCGGTAGATGGCATTATGCTCGCCCCCTATTACATGGGACCTAACATAACTAATTGGCGAAACGTGAGTATAAGTGAAATGAAATGATTTTTTTTTTATTCTAACACACATAGTTACAAGCATATAAGTCACCTCTGCCTGCCCCATTAGGAAAAATAGGCGTGAGTTATGCATGAATATATTTACGATATTAGATATGTACCTTCGACTATGGCAGTACCTTACAGATATCATCCTAATCTTACTTCCCTGTTCCCAGTTTATCTGGGTTTTAGCTCAATATGTTTCTTCTTTGATTCATATGTAGTTTCAATTTTATGACTTATTTATATTAGACACGAAAAGTTATTCATTAATTTCTTACTATAATTAGACGTTTATTCAAACAAAATGCGTACTAATCACATTCTGTCTAATTGACACCCTAATCATAAAAAATTAGGAATGAATTGCAAAAAAAGCAAATGTAATTATTGTTAGTTTAGGTCTGATCGACGAGGGCGATACGTATCTATATAATGTGATGTTGAACAGTGAGCTTTTAGCGTTTAATCGCAAGTCATTAATACAAATCAATGAAAGCCTTGTGGTGACGGCAGAGCAAAATAAAATTGTCATTAATCTCTCCCACGGGTGTTGCACAAGGTCACTAAGGGTTAAGATAGCGATTTAATATTGGGCAGAACCGTTCCTTTTAACCACCTTGCAATATAATGTGATTTACGAGATGAGCTAGGTGGCAATATGCTCGCCCCTATACATAATTGACGAAACGTGGGTGTTGCCTGTTGTTTTATTTTTCCCTGTCAATAAATAAAGAGATGTCACTTTATTTATTTATTTTATGATATGGACGTAAAGTCATTCCATTGGATGTGTGTTCCTCTTATTTGTATATTTCGAAATATTAAACATTTTCTCAAATCTTATAATATCTGTCGCCCTACAATATTTAAAGAAATTGACCCAACAATGAAATCAAATTAAAATTTAGACGTGTCGCAGAATACGATAGACATACCAGCAATTTGATAAAGCAATTTTCCGTCCATCCATTACTACTAATTGACGAGCCAACTTATAAGAGGGCTGTGTGTCGCAATTTCTTGTTCCAATAAAGCGGTCTATTAGATTCTTGCTGGTAATTACGGGAGCTCGGGTGCTACCTATTTTTTCTTCATACAGCAATGGGAACCGGTACAAGTGTTGAGAAAATCAATCAGCGCAAAATTATTGCTTTATTTCTTTGTAAGGCTCTTTAGTCAACTGAGGCCGCTCGAACTCATCCCACGGGATCAGTTGACCTAATGAATAAATCGGTCCTCTTATCCCATACATTTTATTATTTGTACTTATAGACACGAATAAAAGTGTTTCAGAGGTGAATTAACACCCACATTTCGCCAATTATGTTAGGTCCCATGTATTAGGTGGCGAGCCTATTGTCATCTATCGGGATCGGGAATCGCAGTATGTTGCTAGGTGATATCAGATAAACGCTAGTGCCCATTACTCATCCCTGCTTAACCCTTAGTCGCCTTGTATGACACTTATGGGAGAGATAAGGGGTGGTAAGAATTGTATTCTGCTATTAGATTTTTTGTTATGAATTATAGACTTTTTTGGTGATTCATCTAAATATAATTAACATACAGACATAAATCACGCCTATATCTCCGAAAGGGTAGGCAGAGGTGAACTAGCACCCACGTTTCGCCAATTATGTTAGGTCCCATGTAATAGGTGGCGGGCCTATTGCCATTTATCGGGCACTAAAGTCGCAGTACATCCAGTCATACCAGTACAATTAATTGTATTTAGATGACTGTAGTCATCCAGTACATACAGTCATCTAAATACAATTAATTCTTTACGAAATACAATATACACAAACACAGTAGGTACGATACTTAAATAATAAATGTACCTAGCCCTTCACTTTATATTACAACGGTTTTTAAACTTTCATTAACGAACTAAATTTATGTAATAGCGATTTCGAGTTGTAGACATACAAAATATGTCAATTAGTATTGTTAATGAAGCAGGTGAAGGCAATATGTTTAATTAACTGGATATTTAAACCGTCTGCATGTGATGTTTATTTATTTCTACTTATCGTGTATGGGCAATAGCGTTACATTTAACATAATTTAGATTACTTTAATTTCTCGACTGTACATTTAAAAGGATCAATAAATAAAGGAAACAGTAGAAATTAAATGTTCTGCTCTACACCTACTACTTTAGTAAATGTTCGTTAAAGTTGATTCCAGTTAAGAAAGATTTTCTCCATAAAAGGCTATAAATAATTACTTGATTGTTTTACTATAGATGCACACTTATTAATATTTGTTACTACAGTTTTAGTAAAATGAAAAGCTTAAAAGTACTTCGGTTTTCACGTTGTTTATTCTTTATAAAAGATAAATTAATTTTATGCGTCTCTGAAGGTATTCCGTTAAAGAGGTCCAATATTTGTTATTACGTTATGGCCTAAGTAGTTAGATAGTCAAGAATTGAAGTTATCAGAAACCTCACGAAAAAAATTATTACAAAAAAAAACTACAACTAACCTTTGTACTATACAAATTTTAGGTTTGTATGTAGACACAAACGTCCCTATCGAAGAACAGGGGAATAATGTTTGATCATCACCTTTTCAATTATTGCATAAATTTTGCTTATTGCTTAGTTTGTGCAATCCCAGCACGATCGTACTCGCCATCCACAGATCTAATTTCCCAACAAAACTGAGAATTTTACAAATTATTTTATCAAATATTAAGATTTTTGCGATTTCAATTGCGTATAACAATGAGTTCCGAAAAACACTTGTGCATATATGTGCAGTCTGGAGTTTCAGTGCACCAGAACGTGCTTTGTATTCGATGTATTACGTTATGAACGGATTGATGTTCTTAAAAATACGAGAGCCCTATGTAATACCATGTTTTATAAATATGATAATCATTAGTTTTATTTAATTAATAGATGTATTGTTAAAAGATTTTTATAATTGATCTTGCTTTCACACATTGTAAATAAAATTAAGTCGCTTTGTTTACAGTGAATATAAATTGCTTAAGTAATAGAGATAGAGAAATGCTACTAGCTAAAAAGCATCATCAAGCCCAAGAAGTTATTTATTGGTAACGACAAAAGACGTTTGGAAGCGAGTTAACTAAAAATCTGAAATATCTAACTGCTTGGACTCCTTTCCATTCGCTGAAAGTATTAATGCTAGAAATATTGATTCATATATTATTCTACTAGAAAATAGAGAAAAGAAAATGATTTAATGTCTAATAAAAATAAAAAAAAAACAATTGTGGGTGTTGCCGGCTTTTTAGTCAGAGGACGACAGAATAACTACATACATATTAAATTTTGCACCCTCAAGGTTATCTTTCTTGCGCTACAAATAAAGTATGATTGGCGCGAAAATTTTTTTTGTCAAACGATTGATACTTGAAGAAGAAAAAGAAGAAACACTTAAATCTGAAATTGCTGCAACTATTAATGCGTTTTATCCGGAGGCATAGGTATGTATGTAGATAAGCAACAGCTAAGGACTAATTGGGTTGATTATTAGTAACATTTTATCAAATCGAGATGTATCTACTGATGGAAATGTGGGTGTGAAATGTGATGAGCCTAAGGCGTAAACTATTTAAGTAGTATTATGACAGGTATAGGTTGCCTATCTACGTTGATCACGTTTCCATGTTTTTGCAAAATCCACGCAGAGTTTGCGTTAAGATCTTGAACAGAGAATAGTTCATGGAAAGTACACGTTAAGTTTTTTGTGCTCAAAATTGCTACTGCCCAAGTATTTAAATTACATTCTAGTAATTTAAACATGTGTACGTGACATTCAAATAGCAGTTTCTTTGAGTAAGCTAATTGACATATCTTTGCAAGAACTTTCATAAGTAGGAAGTTAAATAGGTACTGTTTTTTGTATTTTTAGGAACTAGGTACTGTTAAATAGGTACTGTTTTTTGTATTTTTAGGAAAATTTAACCATAAAGAGTTCTAAACTCTTTTTGGTTAAATTTTACCGCGGAGATAATATTTTGCTTACAATGTTACTATGAAGAACATGTGTTAAAGTAACAGGCATATTTGAGAATAAATATTGCATGGAATAAAAGCATTTGGAATTTTGAATATTTGTTGCGACGGAACCCTACGGGAACTGCACTAATTATCACATTAAAAACGGTTAATATTCAAGTCGAAACGAAGCTGACATTTAATGAAACAGCAACCGAGTTCGTAAACAACAATTTAATTAAAGATATTCGCGGAAATTATCGGGTACTATTTGGTGCCCGACTAGTAAATACTACTTTTGTAGATTCATGTTTTTGAGCTTAAGCTTGGCAGTTATGCGCTCCAAGGCACCAATAAGTGCACCAATTCTATAAATTTGATTTGTGCAGAACAGAATTACTCAGAACCTTAAATTTTTATTGCTGGAGAGTCTTACACCAAAAAGTACCTACACATTGGGATTACCAAGAATCGTTTTAAAAATAGAAAACTATACTTGAGTTTTGAATGGGTGGTTTCCATTAGAATTTGGCATGAACATTGTTTTATTTTTTTAGTTAAGAACATTTCATTATCATCTTCATCATCATTTGGGTTATCCGCCTATGGGCGGGCTGCGGGCATCGAGCTCAGAGAGCTTCAGCCCTTAGTCTAGGCCACCACCTAAGGGGATTTCACGCCGCCGATGCGACTTAGATGCTATGCCGATATGCAAGGGTCCTGAAAACTCCTATGGCCGTCGCCTCTTAGACACCCAAGGGGAAATAGCTGGGCTGGTGAAATAGATAGTGCCTAAATAAAAAATTTGGGACTAATCATTGTCTATTGATTGGTGTTTACGATAGTACCTACACCTGGCACTCTGAATATGTTTAGATTCTAAACTAATCAATTATTTACGAATTCCCTTTGGCGTACAGAAGCTATTTTTTGTAATTTATGGAATTACTGTTTTGTCATTTATTAATAATTATGCGATATATCATCATTAAGTAGGGGTTATAAAAGTTTCGAAATGTTTACAAATAAAATAGTTATCTGTATTATAATATAAATACGTTTGTATTATTTAATTATTAAATTGAATAATAACAAAGACATGCGCTTGATAATGTCTAGTAATTAATGTAAGACATTTTATAATGTCAATTTTTTAAAAAACACTATTAATTCGACCAATTTTATTAATTAAAAACTTATGAGAAGATTTTTATTAGTTTGAACCTCAATATGCTTTGTACTAACGGTTGCTTTGATACTGATTTATAGATTGCAATGCTATACATATATATTATTACAATATTTTTCAGGCAGATTTAATACAAGTCAAATTATGAGTAGCATGTATTAGTGATTTACAGATAGTAAAGATTCATTTTATTGTTATTATTATAACACATATTATTAATTATGTTAGTAATAATTATAAAAAATAGTAAATGTACAGATTGAAAAGAATGACAATAATTCTTTTCAATCTGATCTTTCAATCTGAAATGTACTAAATTATAAAAATACTAAGATACTATCTATTATTATCCTATACTCACGGTCCATAGAACGTCTTAAATCTGTAAAATCAGAACCATTTTCGCGCCTCCATTAAATTTTCCCGCGAACTTTACGACAGCGCCATAAAAAGCCTGCCGTATTAAATAGTAGTAACTGAAAGCGCACATTTTAACCTAATGTGGTTTCACTTTCATTAGCATTTAAAATATGTAATTGTCTCAATAATCTCTATGGTTCATATTTGTTTAGCATGCAAATAAAAAATATTGTTATAGAAAATATTTTCCAGTTCAATTAAATTAGTATAATAATAACAATAAAAAGAATACAATTAATGTCTATGCAATATTAATGTTAGTTTCTGTTTTGTTTACTATAAGTACATTTTTTCATTATGTCACCGATTAATTACACATGAACTATACTAAAAATACATTATATATATTTATATTACATATAAATTTCGAAAGTTTATTTTTAGAAGCTATTGAAATATGCTAACAATAACATACATTGGGCGGGAAATCTGGAACACCGCAGTATTTTCTCACTCACTGCCTAAAGTCACTGGTATAGTAGAATTTTCAAAATAAATTGAATTAACTCCTAACTACAAAGTCAGTTCAAAAATCACTTAAAGTCATGGTTTCGGAGGAACAACTTCAAAACTCGAGATGCGTGAAACGAATGGAGGCTTCGTGGGAGCGGCGCGAAGGGGTACACGCGTCGCGCTCGGCGCCGGCCACCTGACTGAGCCTTCGCGCGTCCCGACCTACCCAACTCATCCACATAACGTTCTTTTTTCAAAACTCTGCTCACAAAAAAGCGCAGGTCGCTCTCAGGATAGGAGGCTGCGCAATAAAGAAATGATTTGATGAAACGGCCACTTGACAGGTGGCTCGCGTCGCATCCTCGCATGCACCATTTAATTGTTGGTTGCACTTACGTCGACGGTGCAGAGGACGCACTGAAAAATGGCTTTTGAGTATTAATGCCCACAAATAAGCGGGTGCTGCTCGCGCGACATTAAGTCCGTATTATTATGCATAGCGACTGTTAGCTGCTGATAGACCGGTCCTGTGCGGCCGAGGCTCTGTGACTAGGTTAGTTGTGTTGGGAAACTGGTGGTGATTTAGTTTTGTGATTATGTACCGAAATCAGAGACTTGTACATAAGCTTAGATTAGTAGCGCGGCCCCGCCCCCGTGCGCTATTGGACGCGCGCCGCGGGGCGGGGCGCGCTTAGAGACGCCGCGACTTAGAATTGATTTCATCATGACGCTGTTCGTCGTAATATTAGTGTTTGGATTACCGAAAAAATAAATTTACAGGTTTTATTCGTTTATTGCTCTACAGAAACACTGTTATGAGCTAGGTATGGTTAGTGATTAGATTTCGTAAAAAAATTAACGGAAGTGATTAAAGACATTTCAAAGTATTTATAAACATAATAAAACATTTTAATATCAACGACGGTAACGGTATAATAAAGATATTTTGAAAAGTTAGACAACAGTTCGTTCAATCTTTACTTACTACGTTTTTTAATCGACTTTCCTCAATGAAATTTTCGTGTGTTTTTTAATGTGCACATAGAGTTCATCGCGCGGTTGCGAGTAGGTAACCGTTTTCACCAACAATACCTACCTAACTTTACCCTTGACATCTGACCTATCGTCTGACTATACTGGTCAGACGTAAGTAGTAGGGCCATTTATCAAACTAGGAACAGGCCAGAAAGAAGAACAATATTATCGACTCTACCTACCTCAATATTGTCAATATAATTTTTTCCGGTTATCACCGACGACGTTACGTCACGACTATTACTAGTAGAGTAAAGAAAGTACGTGAATAAAATAATTCCTATTTGCTTATTATGCAACAATTTAACTGACACCTACTTTAATGATTTTAAAGGAAATAATTAATATTGACTTTTAAAGTTATATTTTGTTGGTGAACACGGGCACAATAGACACATAGAAGGTAGGTACCTACTTACATAAAAAGAATACTTATACAGAAAATTAGACCAAGAAGAATAATAGGACTGAACAACCTTCACTACAGGACTAAAATCGAAATCTCAGAAAAAAAATTCACTTCCCCATACTAAGCTGAGTGACACATCAGTTTGTATGGGGAGGTGTTTTATTTTTGAGATTTTTTTTAGACGACTTTGCTGTCTTTTAATCATGACTCTAATGACCTATCTATAGTCTACTTAAGTCTACGCTTTATTATGAATTGCATCATTATATTAGTTGATGAAAGCAATAAATATAAAATGGATTTCTTGCTGCCACCATATTAAGATGGTCATTGATCACAGTGAGGCCATGCGAACGGTCTAAAGCATTTAATTTTGTGAAAATAGCGTCATCAAACAAACGAGGATTAATTTGGGCTCACTGTGCGGAATATTGCAAAATCTGTTACGTGATATTTTTATTTATTTTTGTTTCTTTTATAACTAAACGTGCTTTGCATAATGATGATGTCAGTCAAATTATTTCAGCTTACACGAAACTGTCAATATTTTCAACCTTAAAAATACATACATGGAAGCCAGAGGTGTTTTAACACCAACAACAACGTTAGGCTCCATTTAAAATGCATGTAAATCGCGGTGCTGGATATTTACATACAGATAGGTACATTTAAAAGAGTAAGTAAATAGGATGTGAAAGTATATTATTTATAATAGTAGTAAATGGATTATAAATTATTAAAGTTTTATGATTATTGGTGAGTTCACCACAGCTATCACATTATAGTTACACATTTTTTCGCTTACCCACGTAACCTCTAATTTCGGTCATTCGTCCTTGGCATTGCATAGCTACTGGGTATTGGCAACGACCAAACTAACTTCAATATCAACCACTAATATAAAACTTAACAATGACCTACGGCACAGAGTACGTGGACCTTAAATATACAATCCAAATAAACTTGGAAATAGCTTTATCTCGTGAAATAAGGCTCAACAAACATCTGCCGCTGTCGGGATTCGAACACGGGAATTTCGTTGGCAGTCATTTAGTACTCCAATATAATTGTAAGCAATAAGCTAGTAAACAACTTTGTGTAAATTGACCCTTAGCAATGTTGCAACTTTGATTAGTACCTTCTGTGACTACGGAGTTTTAAACTTGCCATAGGAATAACTTAGAACATGATATTTTTAAGTAAGTCCACATCTTGATTTGTACCCTGAACTTTCCGTAGAAATTTGAATATTTTTAGGTGTCGACATATTGAACCCCGTTATAAGTATAGGTATACTTACCTACGTATACTTAGAATTTTATGAAATGTGTTATGCTTACAATTTACTTATAAGTATTTTTGCTTAGATGCTCTTATCAGTTTTATAATAATTAGGGATCGTGCTTTGTTTGAAACAAACACTGTCTATTTACGATTTCTATGAATTATAACATTTTAATCTAAGTATATTAAATACGCAAATCCTATGGCGCGAAGTAAACGCGGACTGTAGATTGGTATAAAAATATTAAGAAACGTTTGCCATGAATACGAGGCTTAGGCTTAATTCCATGACGTCAATGTTCCATCAGTAATTCAACGTCGCCTGCACCTGCGTAGGAATAAAGAATCTTTGACTTTTATAATACTGCGTAAAAAACGATTTCAACTGAAATGTTTATGTATACTTGTGTTATAAATAGTTTCGTAAAGTTACTAACTTTAATAAAGGCAACTTTAATAAGTGTATCGTGCTGAGGTGTAGGGGCACATAATTACTTTTATCGCTTGATTAACCCATTGTAATAACAATCTCGGGAAATTCAATTAGGCGACTAATCTGCTTTGGTTACAGGCGTGTTCTGTTACGTACGAGGAATTGTGTATGGTTTCAGACAGAGCCACTTCAGGGTGAGAGGGGCTGTTTCGTGGCGCTGAACACGCGCCCTAGGGCTGCCACCTTAAATAGCGTTTCATTTAATAATTTTTCGAAGAATTATTGTGGTGGCAGCATAGATTGGAATGATGTCATTTCAATCACTCTCTTCATCCGTTCATCGGTCTCTCGACATGGTCCGTTTCGTCTCTTTTATATACATTCATTCATCACTAGCACCTTTACGGTGTGATGGATGATATGAATCAAAACGGAGTGGATGGCTTGATGACGCCTGACCGATATGAATGGAAGAGGAAACATACTGCGCCGAACCCAGATAGACTGGGAATGTATTGCCGTCTATCGCCAAATTAATCGCAGTATATTACAGCGTATTAGGAATGTTGCCTGTTCCTAGTCAGTTTTTTTAACCTTATTGCCTAGTCACTGTCCGGAGAGATTGGGTGTGGCGATAATTATATTCATCTCTATGTCTCCGCACGGCATCCAGTCAGAATTCTCAGATTGTGTGTTGTGTTGTTGCCAGATCTTGGTTATAAAATTGGTTACATGTCGGTTCTCTTAAAGTTCGCTTAAAGTCGTGCTTTCAGCTCTCCGAATCCGAATTCACGATTAGAATACGTAATCGGGGCCGTAATTGCATGGCCAACCTAATACATCGGTACTCCTTCTTCTCCCTGCCCATATCCTGCTCTAAGTAGGGTCTGTAGAACATCAACAACACCGTGGTCAACCTAATACTGTTATTTGCTTATTCTATGGTTGCAGTGAGCGCGGCATCCCTACTCGTAAACCTAACGGCGAGCGCGTGGCGCAGGCGCGAGCGCGGGGTGCGGGGCGTCACGGCCCGTTAGCGAGGATCGTCGGCGCGTGCACATGTCGCCCCGGCACGCGCCCAAGCCACTTTTTATCATTCTTTTTCTGTCGACGTTTTTGTTTTCTCCCTTTGTTCCAATTTTGAATTAAAGCCTCCTTTCCGATTTCGGAGGGCTTTAATGAAGGCGGATTGTAGATATCGCGATCGTACGCATGTGATTCCCGTTTTTTGATCCACAGAAAAAGCGCCTCGACAAGTTACGTAACGGTCGGATCGAATTGCGATCTGATAACGTAAACAGTAAATCTGTTGGTATTGGAAATTGTAGAGACTGGCAGCAATGTATTTTATTTGGTGTAATACACACCGAGTCGCGATTGCGATTTACACGATGATGATCAGTGATTACTGCGTCTAATAAAAACGCGAAGCCTGCTTTATAGATAAGTAAATCAAAATAAAACAGTGTAAGGGTAGGCGGACAGCGCGCCTCAGCTGCCCGCAGAACCGGTACTTCGCAGGTTGCTGTCGCCGCTCGCCATTCCTTGCAGTCAACTTTTATTAATTGGGCAGATGAGAGCCACGGTTTCCATGATGAATGCTTAATCCTTATAAGGGGAACAGTTCGCGAAACCTTTTATAGATTCTCAATTAAAAGTGTCTATTATAGTTAATAGGACGATTGGACACTGTAGCTCTTACAGAAACAAGAATATTTGCTTTAAGTAGGTATAAAAACAGGTAATATAACGGAAAGGACGATTAAGCGGAATAAAATATAGCGTGGGGGTGCGGGCGGCAGGTGGCTCAGTCGTAGGGATGCACTGCCGCGCCTTAGCGCCTTGATATTTACCTACCTAAAGTGAGCGTGTTGCAGCCGACTTCGTTATTTCTCTTAATCGGATTACTTTGGGCACTATTTAACATAATATGCTTAACACCACATTGTTGATATAAAATCGGAGGCCATGTTATATTTACCTACCTTAGATTAAGATAGTAATCGAAGATAGGACAAAAATGTCTCAAATCTAATTTTCGAATACAGCTTGTGCAAAACAATCGTATTTAGTCAGTATTAAGTACGTATAATCAATAAAAAAAACCTTAAATATTATTAACTTTCTAACTATGAATATTTTATCAAATTATTTGTCCTTGATAATCTCGTTTGAGACAAGGATTAGATTACCTAAGTAGAGAAGTCGGTACTTTTTGTAAGTAGTCTTGTGACCCAAGGGTTCTGTAACGTTACGTTACGTAGTGTCGATGCAATTCAAGTAATGTTATTTGCAGACCCCTCAACTTACCAAGCCACATCCACAATCCAGGAGATTAGATGAATCAGTCCGTTCATAGCGACCTGTGCGGCTCTCTTCGAGAGATGCCTGCTGTTAAGAATCCCTCCAAGGAATGCTCGAATAAGTCTTAAGGACCCACCTAAACCCTCCCCGAAAAATACGACGATAGACAAACATCCAAGGTCCTTCAAAAATATTTCTATGTCCCATCTCTGATTGTTTCTTCGTCCGCGATAAATAATAAGATGCTTTCATTTAATATAAGGTGTGAACAAGCGGCTCGTCAAAGTTAATATTACATTTATTACAAAATTTTGTATGTTGAAGGACAGTGTTTAAAAATCAATAATAATCTAGAGTTCTAAAGGAATGAGAAGTTATGGATGTAGGCTATGCCACCTACATCATTACCTACATCATTCAATAATTGATTTATGGAAATGTTTACACAAAATTCCCCCGCCTCCGTAATAACTGCGCTACTCATAACGAATTACTCGTATCGATAAAATTGTTTATCGATAAATTTATCGAGCTCCGAACTACCTAGCCCTTAAGATTCTCGAAGCGAGTCGCCCACGTCGTGGCATCTGCACCCTTAACCGATTTATTCAAACGTTTGCGCGTGCCACGCCTGCACGGATCACTTCCCATGCTTTGTCTTAATTTGTCTGATAGCAGAACCAAGTCATTGTGTGAGTTCTTAGATTCCTGTTAGGCACAAACACCCAACTATTTATCTTGATCATAGCACTGATCACAGTTAGAATCGAAGTGGCTGATCAGTGTGCAACTTGATACACATAGAGTATCTATCTCTATCTATATATATTATCTGAAAAGTAAAATAAAACAAAGAAACGCGCCAATCGGAGTACTAAGTTGTCATTTCTTTTCCATTTTCCTCTGATTTTCTCAATCGTCGCTAGTGTATTGTATATTTTTTTGTATTTATAGTCGAACATGAATTACTTTTTTTTTTCATAAAATACTCCAATCAACCTTTGATTGGCGTACGTACCTTCGAAAATAATAGAGTCTGACTAAGCCTGGATAATAATATCATCACTTTTAAAATTACCGCCTCTGTGATACACATTTACCGATTGCATATCGGAATTATTTCCAAGTACCTATCACAAAATGCCGCATTATGATGGGACTGTAATAAGCGACGATCTGTTAGCCGCTGGCTATGGGCATGTAATCTAGCTTCCACATAAAATAAGAATTTAAGTGTGGCACCGAGTAAACCAGTAAACATCAATGATTTATTCCATCTAGACGCAGTGCAGAAGCGCCATTGGTTTTATTAACTTAAAAGCAATTTCTCAAACTTGCTCGAGCAAATGTCCAGACTAATTTATGTCAGAGAACTTATTTTATGATACGCATCAATGTTCGCAATTTAAAGATAAAGACGTTCTAGTCATAACTACGCGGACACGTTACGGTTACGCTGAATTAAGTACATACATAATAATATAGACAGAAAAGTTTTACTTTTTTCCCGCCGTACAACTTTCGATTATCGCAAATACATTTTCAGACATGACATAAATTTTATGTTACAGTGCATTGCAGTCGTATATTACTCCTGAATTATATGTGTGGTCAATGTAAAACCGTTTTACAATCATTATGACCAACAAAAGCTATAGTAACCAGTTAATGGATGATAATAATCTTAATGGAATAAATCAAATGTTGTTAATTCTTTATTTTCTCTTGAGATTACTGAATCAGATAACTCTTACATCTGACACTGGCGGCATTTTTGTCCCCCCATTAATTTTAGAATACATACGTGCATTGATTTATGCGATATTGTCAGGCAAATGGCAACTAGTCTTTATTTTAAAGGTTTATTGTTCAGTTTCTGATAGTAAAGTAGGCTTATACGTCGCTTTAAACATTGATAATTTGCGAATATAAAATAATAAGTGGTTGCCTGCTTATCTATAAGTACCTATGAAATAATAGTAGATTTTCCATCAAGTGCACAAAACGGATCATTTTTGTCCGAGACTTTTAGCGGCCCGAGCCGAAGGCGAGGGCTGATAGTAATGTCGAGGATAAAAATGGTTTTGTGGGCGAGTTAGAAACTCTGCTTTTCACTTCGATTGCGAGGAAATAAACAGTAATTTATGTTAACATTTCTTAAAATTCAAACTAAAATTAGTACAGTTTTGAATACTAAAGGAAATTGTTTTTCCCATTGATATTAGGTTTGGGCTGCAGACCTATACAGCCAAGTATTAAATTAATTTTGAAATAATAATTTTCTTAAATTAATTTAATACTTACCATACCTACTTGAATTAAAATTTTAATATCTTTTATGTCTTAAAAAACACATTAGGCAAATAAATTTCAGTAAATATCAAAAAATAATAAATTCTATGTCTGAATTTCTTATTGAGTTTGGCTGCATAGCTCATTTTCTTGGCCTTCATATAGATACTTTTATGATTAGATACGTTAATGCTCTAGAGCACAAAATTCGATTTTGTGCAGCCTATATCCTGCACAAACAAGCACTTTCAGAGCATGAGAAGTGAAAAAGATGTTTTTACCAAATTATTGTTGAAGATCAATGAGTTTAATGAGTGATTAATGGATTGATTGATGAGACATTAATCAGTTCAGTTTTCCATTCATATTCAAATTGTATTGGTTAAAAAGGCGCTATAGTTATTCTTCAGAACACAATAATATGAAAAACTTTGTATAATTTGACTTTTGTTAATAATATTAAAAATAAGAAAAATTATTGCAAAGAAAAAGAAGTTGGAAATTTTTATGAAAAGTATGTCCTAATGCAACTCTGTTACCATTCAATTCGCGCCAAGCACTCCCTAGATGCGTTAAAATGTGTGACACCCATATTTTAACGTAAAATTCATTTCATTCATACATTTCACCCACTCATTATTTCATAAGACTACAGATAAAATATACACTAAAGACTTGGTTGTATGGGCTAGACCCTTTGCCTTCCCTAAAATATAGGGAGAATTTAAAACTACTACTAATTAGTATGTCCTAATGCGAGAATCTGCTTTTCCGATCCGTAACTTTTCTGCTCTCTATTTTTCTTTCTATGAATGAAACTTTGTTATAATTTTGACTTGACGGCCGCCTTGGTCGAATGCTCAGATCGCTGGGTATTGGCCTAGAGGTCCCGGGTTCGAATCCTGGTAGGGGCAAACTTTGTGATGACCACAAATGTTTATTCGAGTCATGGTTGTGTATATGTTTATGTAGTATATTTTCAAGTTGCTGTTTTCATAATAACATTTATATACATAATTATATTAAAAATATGTCCGTCATCTAGTATCCATAACACAAGTGCTAAGGCTACTTACTTTGAGCTAGATGATAGGAGGGAGTGTAATAATATTAAAAAAAATATATTTATTTAAAAATTTAGTTTCAATAATTGTTTGTTAATATTATCATAATAACTTATAATAAACTAAATGTCTGTAGGTATTATTAAATGTTACGATTGACCTTCGGAATCTAAGTTTGTGTCCCCTTGTAACGGCAAAGTGGTATCAGCGAGTCATATGGTGTCCACGGAAACCGTAGAAGCTTCGCGGGGCGCTGAAGTGCTCGACTTGAATGCACATGTGTTGTTGAATTCGTTACACTCCTTGGGCTTAGAAAAGAAAGGCGGCTGTCCTTATCGGGTAACCATTTAAAATTCCCCTTCAATATTTGATTACGCTGTTCATTTGGTTAACAGGGTACATACTATCGTCAAAGGTTATATAAGAAGTATGCTATTTAATGGCTGTCCCCTTGCATTTACTCCATTTCTTGCCTTTGCTCTCTATTTCTTACCTTTGCAATACCTAACCTCACAATCGTTATACTAAATCTGAAACTTATACTACTTGTATCAGAATAGATTGTTTTAATGAAGAACGATTTTAGTTAATATTATTAGTTTTATAATCAAACCTTTTACGGTTTTTAGTGGCTTAATTTAGATGACTGGCATTTTTGTAAGTAGGCAGTAAGGTTGCTTAATAATTTTTAAATATTAATCATTTGTTGTTGTAGCATTATAAAAAATATTGATACATATATAACAATGGTTTGACAGGTTGAACAGAAATTAAAGTATTTAATTGCGTCTGCAGTTTCAAGTGAATTGTATGTATATTGAATGATTTTTTTATGAATGCTGCATACTTATTCCATTATTCAGCGTTGAATGCACCCATTACGACAGCACGTGTGCGAGCAGCGCGGGCGATGCTCGCGTCAATACACCACGAAATTCAGGCCTCGCGCTAATTGCCATCTCAAAGGCTCCCATATTGAATGAGCACATGTTCCAGCCAGGCCACAAACTTATGCTGTGTTGCGGTTTTCTGATCACTGCATCTGTAATTGTGTAATGGCGGCGCGCATTCCGGCAAAAACTTACGTTTACGTTATTCATATCTTATTTTATAGCTTTTATTAATAATTAAACACGCCAGTTACGGTTTTGCGGTGGCTATTCCCCGGTGCGCGTTTGTCTGTGTGTGCGTTCGTCTTTGAAAGCACAGAGCACGCTTGACTTTTGATTATTAGTAACTATAAGAGGCGTACACAGCATTGCGTACGTGTGTACTTTGACAATTTAATAGCATATGCACATGCACCTGCCCTTGCAAAAAGTAGGCGCACGCTTCAGGCTCGAAGTGCGGAATTCGTCGCCGCGCCGCGTCGCGTCCTAGCCCATCTTATACGCTATTTATTGGTAATTGATTGGAAAGGTGCATTGGGCCGTTTGCGTTACATTTTTATAACGATCGCCGTAAATGGTGTTTTGCTTGATAGAGATCGGGGCTCAGATATTTTGTCTCAGAAACAATAAAATTGATACTAATGAGGCAATGTTATAGTTTTTTCTTTTGTTATAGTTTTTTTGGTATCTATTTAAAGATCAGAGCGTCTTGTTGCAATTTAATTTAAACATTACATTACAAAAAAAATGATTAAATAAAAAAATCACCTCTATCCATAACTTGCTTAAGTCTGGATCATTTGTTTTCATATTGTTAATAGTGTTCACGTCCATAATTTTTCACTCACACAATCCATCAATCATTTCTGCAAGCGCATGCATTTTACAACATGGTTTAACTGATTTTTGTTAAATACTTTTCTACCTAAAAGTCTTTTGCATAAATTGATTTTTTTTATTTGAACATTACAAACATACATACTTAATTCACGCCAATATCCCCGAAGGGGTAAGCAGAGGTGAACTAGCACCCACGCTTCGCCAATTAGGCTAGGTCCCATGTAATAGGTGGCGAGCCTATTGCCATTTATCGGGCACAAAAGTCGCAGTACTTTGCTAGGTGGTAGGTATAAGAGGAATGCTGCTGCCCATTCCTCATCACTGATTTATCCTTAGTCGCCTTCTACGACACCCACGGTAGAGGTTTGGGGTGGTGACAATTGTATTCTACTCTGCAGTCACCACACGGCCAATTTGAACATTACATACGAGTAAATATTAGAAAACTTAGTACTTACAAAGACTAAGAAGTCAGTAGTCCCGCATCAGGATACTCTATTACTTTTCAAAGGTTTTCTTGCGTGTGTCATTTTTATTTTATTAATTTTTTATTTCGTGGAACCCTAAAAATCTCGAAATTACTTATATCGTGCCACTGTGCACTTACTTAGATGCCAGCGCTCGTGAGGCTCTACATTAAAATCGTCTCACTCGGCCGCCTTCGGGCGATGTCCAGCAGAAGCGCATCAAAGCACCAAAGCCTGCTGAGTTAAATCGCGCCCGCGGGCCTCGTCGCAGCCCTTGTCCGCTTAATGAGAGTTTTAACTACTGTTGGTAAATCATCCGTTTCCATTCGTGCGCCGCAAGTCAGGTGCGCAGTTATTCCTCCTCTTGCCTTTTTTCCAGTTGAAATTAAATTAATCCACTTTCGTATCACATCAGAGAGTCTTATGTCAACTTGAAGGAGATCTAGATTACATTATCTAGACATGACATGCAGATGTTTCTTGTGTATATTGAATAATGTCAATTTAGAGTCAACTGACTTCGAATGACTCTGAATGACTCTGACTCTGAATACAGCTTACTATTTGAATGGAAGGAAAATATATTACTGTGTTTGTGTGTGTGTGGGTTAATGGACAAAGACGTAATGAAATCTTTTATCTAAACAAGATAATCCAAGGTATCCATGTGTAAAATATGTATAAAAAATTAAGCTGATTAGGAATGTCTGTAATGTCGTCAATCGGCAATGCCAGGAGGTAATACATGTATTTTAACTACGATATACGCTATTATACTTAATTATAAAAGCCTCATTAAACCAGTGTTCACAACTATGTTAAGTTAGATTATAAAATTGATCGTCATCATCAATCCTTTGAATGTCCCAACCGGTGGGATACTGGGTTTATTTAATATAGATGGAATAATATAGCGAAAATATAATAGTAAATTGTTTGAAATAATATTATAAATAAGACTCTAATCTTTTCTTGCACCCTGGTCATGTGTAAATTGTATTGACAACCGTCCGGATTGCGAAAGACGCGGGTTCGAGTCCCATCATTTAGAAAATTTTCTTAGCACGTTTTCTTTGTAATTGGTAAAATAGTCCACGACGCGAGCCCTGTGTTTGGGTGGGAGGGATAAATTTAAACATGAACTGTGTGTGAACATAGATATTTTTGAACGCTGATTGAATTCAACACCCACAAACTTTATTTTTGGGTCAAAGACTGGGTAATTAGGGATAAAGGTGCCCGTAATTGTGGCACAGATAGTGACTAGTCCTTAGGGACGCGTTGACCACATTTCTGAGCCGTGGGATCGTGTGTGGTTACGTGTCTGTGGTCGACCGTTTTATGGGCGGCGGGGGGCGGGCAGGGTCCTCACAGAATGGTTGCCCGTGCATGGCACAGTATAGAACCAGTAGTTTAACTGCCGCCTGTGTCGGCGAGTTATTAGCCTACTCTGTGTTGACGCTAGGGCTGTAACTAAATGTGCCGGGCCCGAGAGCGAGCGAAAGTGCAATCACCTTGTACACGCGCGATCACACCGAACCAATAGGCCCCCGTATTCCCCCGTATTTTATGTCAATGTGTGCGTTCCAGTGCGTGCCTACACGGCGCCGAGTACGAAAGCAGACATTCTAATGGGCAGCGGCTAGTTTGTATGAAGACATATTACTGTTTATACTGTGCCCGTGGTGAGCGGCCCGCGGGCAGGTGGCGCGAAGGCCGTTCGGGAGCGCGGCCGCCAGTTAATTGATTCCAATCTGAGACGAGCCCCGCGATAATTCACATGTAAGTACGACCACTCTCGCTCTCCGGCAATTATGAACGACCGGATGGTAACGGTCTTTACGCGGCATTGGTGATGTTTTTTTTGTTTTATCGCTCTTAGCTTTCGTTTGATACATGCGTTTGTACATACATAGTACATACATAAATCACGCCTTTATTTTTGTTGTAACTGATGTTTGCTCATCACCGTGTGAGGAACCCTGAGCTTAATGATATGTACAGGTCCAAAAACTACCTTAGTCTCCTGTTAGACACCCAAGGGACAGGTGTCTAAGACGGTGGTGGACACTGCTCTCCCGCCACCATACGGCAACGTACTGTCTACCAGGCACGCATTTAAGAAAATAAAAAATAATTAGGCTGCCCGGAATACGAACACAATACATTTTGGGGTTATCTCTTTTTTTTCTCTTTATAACTATCATCAAATTCTCGTTTTAAACACACCAAAAAACTGTTCACGTTCATAAACATAAGAGAATCTGAAAAAAATAATAATTTTGTGAATATAAATTACATTTACCCTTATTTCGCTTTTTTGAATTCAGTATTATTCAATTTCATATCCATTGAAATTTTACCAAGAGTCATCGAAAAATTACCGCCTTCATACTGTCGTCAACAACTCCATGAGGCGTAGCTATATGCCTACACCCGCATCCTAATGCTACACTCAAAATTATAATTATATTATTATTAAGTAAGTAAAAAATTTGTATTAGTTAGGATTCTTTTTTTTATTTGGTTTTATTTTTCTCGAATTTATTTTTAGCAGATCATTAACTCCGCTTTATTTCAGACGGAATAACTCAGTTAACGTTTCATAATTGTTTGAATCAATTAAAGAAATAAGTTGTAAAATTTTTACATTCTTGTGTTTGTAATGATTTTATGCAGGCACCTTGCGAAAGGCCAAATGCCCCAAAATGCCTATTAAATCGCAAATCGTTTCTTTAAGATAAAATCATTAAACCGTTAAAGCTTTTTATTATCATTTCAACAAGTATTAAAATCAGGAGGCAGGCATCACAGAAGTCAAGGTATTGTCGTTAAATCCAGTAATTCGAGGTCCATAGCGGACCGGCTGGGGCGGCCGAGAGAATCGATTTAATTGTACCCATTAATCGGTGGACACGGCCTTTTCCCTGCACATCGATTATTTAAATCACAATGCAGGTTTTTGAGCCAGCCACTCTTTGGGTAATGCTTAAAAATAATGTTGATTGTAATTCCATCAGTGTGGCCGGGCTGATTAATGATCGAAGTGTTCAACGGAAATATTTTTTAATTTATACTTCGGTGTGTTTGAACATTTTAATTTATTTAATTGTTTCTTAAAAACCACTTACTACTAACTACCAAAATAGTCGATAAATGTAATATTTATTTAGAAACTTAGACGAACTATACCGATAGAAATAGAATTCTTATATCTCTAATAGAAAACTTGATCAAACATACATACATACATGAATGAATGAATGAAATAAAGTTTACATACATAGATCACGCCTATATCCCCGAAGTGGTAGGTGAACTAGCACCCACAATATCGTTAAGGCCGATCATTGCATGGGTGACCAAAAATATATTATCTCGAGTTCATCGGTGTCGGAGTCGATAATACCCAACAATCCCCACTGGGTCATCGGGGTAGATTTTGACCCATTTTCCTTATATTCTCTTATACATAGAGAAGGCCTAGGCCAAATCAGTGGGGACATCAAAGGGCTCGTGATGATTATGATGATGATTGGCAATATCAATACAGCCGTCTGTGTGATCGCTCTCATTAAAATAAAGTGAATACCAATTAAATTACTTACCTTAAAAGTATTGAAATTATACTTAATTTAGATTTTAAATCCCTCATAATTAGAATAAGTAATATTATGTATAAAGTGTTTATAATTCGTTAATGCGATGAATGTACCGTTACTAAATTAATTACCTGGATAAAATAAAACAGGCTTGACATGGGAGTACAGCTTTTTGCGTTGATATAAACGGCTGAGTATGTATTTTAAGCATTGTTAATAGTCCGATTAAAATCAAACGCAAAAAATGGTAATCAAAGGGTACATTTGTTGTAAAGTAGCACTTTCCATATTTGTAAAGCCATGAGTAAGGATACGCTTGGTCTGGTGTTCATCCGACTGACACATATTTTGAATGCTGGTTTTACATTATTGAAATTATTTTTTTTCATGTCATAGGCACATAGTAAATTATGTTTTTATTAACACACATAGCTAAATCACTCCTATTTATCCGCGAAGGGGTAGGCAGTTGAGAATTACGCCCACGTTTTGCCAATTATGTTAGGTCCCACGTACCTAATAGTAGGCGAACCTATTACCATTGAACCACATTGAGGTGTGGCATTTTAAAAGTGCATTTTTTTTTAATATAAAAAAGTTGTTTTAGATGAGCTAATAAAAAAAATCTTATTAAAACAACAAAATAATATAGTTATTCTAGTTGGGTTCATTGAGGCGTGACGGGTTACTATTTATTAAAAATATAATGTAAACTCATCAAAATAATAAGTTGGATTGTCTGCACTTAGCCTCTCGAGGTGCACATTTCGGGACCTGTGCCCCATAGTCTACAAAGACTGCACAAGTTGCACAACCAACGAACACCAACATTAATGAAAATTCCCAAACGCATCGAACGGCTGAAGGAAACGCACCGGCTGCGTGCGCGTCGTGTGTGCGCAGCCTATGCGCACGCGCCTGCAATTACGCGTAAAAGGTCGCGGGCGCACATTGCGCCGCCTGCGACGGCGACGCCGCGTTGCAGCGCCCGCCCGCTGCCATGGCGTGACGCCGCGGGCTTGCTACCGTAGCTTTATGTGATGTATTTAAGCTTTTAAAATTGATATTCAAAATTTTAAGAACGATCAAAATTTTATTAAGAGAACCAGCAATGTACTGCGACATTTGTGCCCAATAAATAGCAATAGGCTCGCCGCCTATTACATGGGACTTGACATAGTTGGCGAAACGTGGGTGCTAGTTCACCTGTGCCTACCCCTTCAGGGATATAGGTATGATTTATGTTTGTATGTATGTGTAATTAAGAGAACGATCAAAATTTTATTAAACAACTAACTGCCGCACTCAGGAACGACAATTAATTTCAATGGGCACTTATCGGGCACAAAAGTCGCAGTAAATTGTCAGGACGGTAGTATGTTAGTTAGTTAGTTTAACTGGGCTTTGTCCGCACTTAGCCCCCTGATTGGGCCATTGTACGTGTCTCCCTATTATTGCTACTCCAACCATCCCAGACTATCCCAAAAACCCAGCAGTCTTTTCAGACTGCTGCAAGCTTCCGGGACCGATACTGGGGATTGGAGGAGCCTTGCCCGTTCATCTGCCACGCTCCTGCATTCTATAAGCACGTGCTGTGGCGTTTCTTCTGCCTCCATGCATCCTCTGCATAGAGGGCTGTCCGTCACCCCAATGGTAAATAGGTGCTTGTTTAGGGAGCAATGGCCAGTTATTATGCCTATCACCTTTCGGAGTTTGTCCCTGTTTAAATTTATGAGGTTGCGAGCAAATCTTTTTGATGCCACCGGAACTGCATTCTTTGTTTGCTTACACCCGTCACTGTTTATCCATTCTCTTAAATGGGTTTCCTCAGTTTTGGTGCGCAGCCATGTTTTTATCTGGGCCTGAGGTATGGGTAGCAATGGTTCCGGTCCATATACTGTCCCTTTCGATCCCTTTTTGGCCAGTTCATCGGCTACGTCATTTCCCAATGAGTTGCTGTGTCCTTTGATCCATTGAAGAGTTACTCCGTTCGTACTCGCAATGGATTGGAGTGCATTGTGGCACTCCAGTATCAGGATAGATGTTATCGTGTTTCTTTGTAGGGCTTGTAGAACGGAAGCACTGTCTGAGATTATTTTGACGTTTAGGTCTCTGGCATCTCTGGCTGCAACCGCCTGTGCCGCTTTGGTGATGCCAATGCATTCTGCTTGGAAGATTGAGTTTAGTTTGTCCAGTGTTGTTGATATTTTTATGTTTAAGTCGTTCGAGAAGACACCAGCTCCAGTGCCATATGTGGTTTTAGAGCCGTCTGTGTATATCCTAACTTCATTGATGCCAGAGACATCTCCTGGTTCTGCGATGAGTTGGATATTGTACCTTCGATCGAAGACATGTTTACACGGTGTTCTGTCTATGGGTGCCTCTAGGAGTGGTATTTCCTTCAGGGTCCATTGCAGAATTTTTGTGTGTGTTGTTTCTATGTTTTGTTTCCATAGCCCGTTAGCTCTAAGCCTTAAGGCTGCTGCCTTTGCCTCCTCCTGTATTACAAGATCTAGAGGTGTCAGGCTCAAGAGATACTCTAGTGCGGCTGATGGGGTGGTTCTCATGCATCCTTTACTTTAAGTCTTTGAAGGGCGTGGTTTATGCTGTTGTGCATAGTTTTGTCAAAAGCTCCTTCTATATCTATAAAGGTAGCTAATGTTGAAGCTTTGTTTGTGATAGCCGATTCTATTTTATGTACCACCATGTGTAGTGCCGACTCTGTTGATCTGCCTTTCCTATAGGCATGTTGTTGAGGGTGTAGTGGTTTTTCTTTGAGTACTCCATCCCTTAGGTGGCGATCTACCAGTCTTTCCAGCGTTTTCAGAAGGAACGAGGTAAGACTGATGGGCCTGAAGGATTTGGCGTGAGTGTAGTCCTCCTTACCTGGTTTCGGTAGAAAGACTACTTTCGCTTCCCTCCATCCTTTCGGTATATATTTAAAGGCTATGCAGGCCCTGTAGATTGGTAATAAAAATTTTGTGATCTGTTTAGACTGCCATTGTAGCAGTGCGGGGAATATCTCGTCCAGCCCTGCGGACTTGAACGGTTTGAAGCTTTTTAGGGCCCATTCTATTCCATCTGCGGTCACTATCTTGTTTGCGACATCCCAGTCTTGAGTTGTTGGTGTACTGCTGTTCTCATCAGTCCATTCCAGATCTGATGTGATTTTGCAATTTGGAAAATGTGTTTCCAGCAGTACTGCGCTAGTTTCGTTGTCCGTGTTTGTATAAGTACCGTCTCCTTTCTTGAGCGAGCCCAAAAGTTTGGGTTCATCTTTTGAAAGGATTTTCTTTATTCTTGCGGCTTGGTTTGTTGAGTTTATGCTACTACAGAAATTGCGCCATGCCTCCGTACTTCGGAATCTGATACGTTTCTTGTAGTGCTTTTGTGCAAATTTATATTTATCCCAGTCATCATCGTTCCTGGTATTTTTTGCTCTGTTAAAAAGTGTCCTGAGCTCCTTGCGCAACCGCTCTAGTTCTGGCCCCCACCAGCGACTTTTGTCTATGCGTTTAGGTACCAGGACAGGACATGCCGTTTCGTAGCTTTTTAAAAGAGTTTTAGTTAGGTGTTGTACGTGAGTTTCTATATTATCTCTATTAAGTATTTCGTTAGTAGGGACTGTGTTACCTAGTGTTTCGGTTAATATGTTTATGTACCTTGTTATATCTGTTTTACGGGGGTTTCGATATGGAACAGGGTCTGTTGGCTTATATTGTATTTGGAAACAGACGCGGCGGTGATCCGCGAACGATGGTTCGTTCGACACGTGCCATCCCTCTATAAGATTTGCCGCCGCGTGTGTTGCCAGAGTTATATCTATGATAGTTTGATACCTTGAGCTTACAAAAGTAGGTTCCCTACCTCTGTTCATGATGTTCAGGTTTGTTTGGAATAAATATTCAGTTAGTAACTCACCCCTTTTGTTTGTTTCCTTACTTCCCCACAGAGAGTGATGAGCGTTGCAGTCTGCAGAGATGATCAGGGCCCAGTCATGTGCTTCGCAGTGTTGCACCAGCTTGGCTAGTTCTCTCGGGGGGAGTTCGCCATCGCTCGGCATGTACACTGAGGCTAGCACCAGGGCGGTTTGATTTTCTGTGAGGATTTTCACCGCAGTGACGTCTCTAGAACAGAATTGGTTAAGCAAGGTGCCTGCAATGTTTTTAGGCATAAAAATGCAGGTTCTTGGTTTATCAACAGTTGTGTCTAGCAGTAACTTACCACCGATGTTGTTTAGACCGCAGATTCTGTTGTTTCTGATCCAGGGTTCCTGGATTAGGGCGACGGTCTTGGTGTCGGCCTCCAGCACTCTGCGTAAAGTCGCCGCCGCTATCTGTTTGTGCTGAAGGTTGGTTTGTATGGTTTTTATGAAACTAGGGACTAAGAAGGATGCCATCTTCGTCGCTAGTTTCATCCCTAAACTGCAGTGTCGAGTTCGTCTCAGTCTCGCTCAAACCCTGTTGGGGAGCAGAGGTGGACGGCTCCGGAGTTGAGGTCTTCTCCGAAGGCTCACTCGCCACTGCAGGTTGTTGATTGGCCTTCGCCTTCTCCTCTTCTTCCGAAGAGAAGAAGCGTATGTACCCACTCCCTGACATGTGGGCTACACGGCGGTCTCTGTTGACGATGGCTTGTCTCTGGTCTTCAGGGATTCCCAGGATTAGGTGTACCACCTTTTCCTTGGAGCCTTCCTCCAGAGATTCATCCACCGTCATGTTGTAACACTGCCAAGAGTCCACTTTGTACCACGGGTTTTGGGCACAAATGACTCTTTGCAGTGTCTCCGCATCAGTGATGCGGGTGTGAAGGAGAAGCCCTGCCTTGAGCTTCTTTTTAAGTTCTGACTGCTTAATCACAGCCAGAGTGGTATTTGGTATTGGTGAGGCTATCTTTTTCACAGCCTTCTCCAGCCAGCTGAGTCCGTTCGCGTCCTCACACCACATCGCTAGCACTCCGTCTAACAAGAAGGGGCGCCCGCGGAAAGATGGAGCTTGCGCGCCGGGAGACGACGGAGACAGCACAGCTTCCAGGATACCATCATCGATGGCTTCCCTCAGCTGGTCTGCCTGCTCCTGCGAGAGGTCCCTCGGCGGGACGGTGATAACCGCCACCCTCAGATGCGAATTACTCGCATCTGCGTAGCTCACCGTCCGCTTCGGATTCGCGTCAGTTTTCGCGCGTTTAGCTTCCCCCCTGGGGGAGCGGGTCTCGTTCAGACGAGCTCGCTTCGAGGAAGCGCGCTCGTTCTGACCAATACCGCTGCCAGGTTTCTCCTTTTCAGGAGCGGGATTCTCCTTTTCAGGAGTAGCTTTCTCCTTTTTTGGAGTCGCAGCGAAACCCTTACCGCGAGAACCTCTCGGTGTTCGTCTACTTTTCGTCTGACTGGGTGGTGGTGGTGGTAGGGTCGGTGGCTTTTTAGCCTCCTGTACTGGCATCGCCTCCTTTGAGGTGGACGGTACAGGTTCGCGCTGCGTTTCCGCTGCTGCGTTAGCTGCCACGTTTTTTAGCGTTTTTGTCTGTTCTTGCCGAAGGGTCTTCCTTCTCGCGCGCCTGTTGGGGCGACTGCGTTCCGGTTGGCCCTTCGGTTGTTTATTAGCCACTTGCTTTAAACCCTTTTTCAAGGGGCGTTTGTGGCATACTACGGACCATTTAGACACAGTTGCTGTGTCAATGGTCGACGGTATGGCCTCTGCGAGGCCCGACATATCCATCGAGCACAAGGTGTCCCCCCCAGAATACGTGGGACAGACCGAGTTAGACTCGGTGAGGGATTCTCCACTACCAGTGGTACCCTCCTGGGGTAAATAATTTTTCCGTTGTGCTTCCATCTTGGTTGTTTGGGCGGGGATGTAAACTCACACTACCTGCCCTTGGTGCGTGTGGTACAACTTTTTGGGGGGATTTAGTGCCCCAAGGCTATGTGGGCCTGGATGTGGTTTTGCGCCGCCACTGTTCGGCGTGGAAGTTTGGAGAGGATGTTAGGATAGGGTTGGGTTAAGGGTTTTTGAGGTACGGCCAGAGGTTTCTGTTATACTAATTGCATAGGGCATTTAGCCAATAACGGGCGGCAACCTCGTGAAGGATAGTCCACTGGCCTTGCTTAGGGGATCTTCGCGACCTGCGCTCCTCCCTAAACCATTTACCAAACCCAGCGTCGGACAGACGCTGGGAGTAGGGAGGTTGTCAATCAACCAACCAATATAAATTTGATTGACCCTCTCCCCGCCCCCAGGACGGTAGTATAAGAAGAACGCTGCTGCCCATTCCTCATCACTGATTTACCCTTAGTCGCCTTGTACGACACCCACGGGAGAGATTTGGGATGGTGACAATTGTATTCTACTCTGCCGTCACCACACGGCTAATTTAATAAATTAATAACTATGTAACAAAACATGATTTCACAGGAAAAAAATCCTTACTTGTTTTAAACAAGTAGGTATACCTACCCCACCTATTTAATAAAAGATAAATAAGTATAGGGACCTACTTATATATGGACGTAAAGTTCCGTTAATACGTCGCTTGGTAGCTGCTGCTATGCTATTCTGTATTCACAAAATAAATTGTCAAAAGTGGAAATATGTCTTCCATAATAGTGACGCCAGCCATGCTAAGGAAGTAGAGAAACATTCCCAATACTATGTCAAAACCTACAGATTTCACATCTCATCACACTTCAATAATTCTATAGAATTGCACGGCTGGTAGAGGAATTCTTTGATAATAATCATCCGCCAATAATCGCGAGCCGTCAACGAAACAATAAAGATGTTTTCCGATAATTTGTTTGGTCCGGTTAATTATTGGGCCAATTTGCGTTACGTGTAAGCGGCGAGGCGCTACCGGTGCGGCCAACCACAAAGCCGGACTTACAGCCATATATATACCTTTAACAGGGATCTACAACCGGTACCTATGTATCAAGCAGAGATGCAAGTTGATGTACCTACTATAATATACTTATTGAGATGTGTGGCTTTGTATGTGAACAATGAAGCAACGTCACATGAGACACGCGTAAGATAGGTGTTGGAAATTACTGCAACACACAGAATTATGTATGTTGTTACACAAATATTGTTACTGCAACATTATTGTTAGGAACATTATTACGTTTCGGAAAATTATGCCTGTAGCAGTTATGCAATCGACTATTCTAAATTATTAATAATTTTGTTCATGTTCGCACAGCATTGAATTAGATATACTTGTACTAGTGAAGATAATTTTCAGATTTTTGTTATAATTACTGACGACTTTATATGAGTGTTATGGCGATGTGTTTTTATAATAATAAATGATTTTTATTTGCCCAAAACCCAATTATACATTACCATGTATATAAGGTCTGTTTCAGTGGCTTACACGTTTTCTATGCATCGTTTCGTCATTGTATCCTATATGAATAATGTATATCAAATTTACAGTGACATCAAAGGTATTTAACGAATGCCAAACACTGGTACCTAACCTAGCTTAACAGAAAACCGGACCGCCACATCTGCCATACATCAAGTCGATAACAAACTTAATTATCTACTAATCTAGGAGTCTGCATAGTTTTTTATGATAGCTTATTTAGGTCTACATAAATACAAATACTAGCCGATGTATTTAATTACGAACCTGGGGATTGGTACTCACTCGATATGCTGTCGTAAAATAAAAATAAAATAGATCACCGTGCGGCATAATTTCTTCGCGATTTAATTAAATCAATGTCAAGGGTGTATCATCGCAGCGATCATATAATATTTTATTCCAAATTAACTCCATCAATAACTCCGAGGGTAATTACGATGTTAATTTTGAGGAAGTTCCTACCAAATAAATTAAGAATTATTCATTACGGTAAATATATAAAATATGAACATGAACAAAATCTGTTGATTCAATATTATCACATTTGAAGACAATGTTTTGTTGATTTCTTATTGGGGGAATGCAACAGCGTGGTGTGAATAATGATTTATTTCTCATGATCACGGATGATTTTCAAACTTATTCGTCGAGTTCTTGATGTTGACCAAGGTCTGCCTTAACGGCAAAGGCTCACAACAGTTTCAGCGATAAAAATGTCTATAATTGTGTAATTATGTTTCTTCAAAGAGTACTAAACAAGTACACGCGCTTTAAGTGCGTGTAACACCACACTAAAGAAAGTAAAATAAAAAAAAATTAAACCGACGCCATACTATTTCGATTTTTGTGTGTGTAAACTGTGTAATTTTCTTTCTTATAGCATGAAAATTTTCGGAAAATTATTGGAGTCAAATCCTCCTCAATCTGTTCAGATGCCTATACCACTTGACCAGGGTCCTGGTTGGTCAACATAAACATTTTATTTAACTGATAATACTAAAAAGACATTGTAGTATGAGTTGGTCGATATAAAATTCAATACAACAAAAAAAATATCACTTGAATGGAGGAAAGGAAATGGACTAGTCAATATAATATTAACCGTATTAAGTATTTGCTTTCAATGTAACTTTAATGACTATCATACGAAAATTTGCTTTTACAGTCGTAATAAAAAGATACATAATCTGCGCTAAAGGATTAATTTGAGTTACTTTAAGGAGCTTTGCTTAATAACCACAGGAATATTGTAAATGTAGCATACGTACTTAATAATTATGCGCTTTTATATTATTAATACTTTTAAAATGCTACTCAAATGTTAGACTTTTAACAAAATTGATTGTATTTTCTTACTTACCTACTGCTACTATTTAACAATCGGACTTAATTTAAATGTCGGAATCCCCAATACGCAATAGGCTCGCCATGGGATTACATGCGCAATTACATGGGACCTAACAAAATTGGCGAAACGTGGGTTCACCTCTGCCTGCCAGGGGAAAATAGGCGTGTTACATTATATTTACGTATGTCCTTGGTGTCGTTGAAAATACACGAGACTATAGCCGTGTTACCGTGTACTTCCACCAAATTACAAGCTTTTGTGATCGATGTAATTGATGCGCAGCGCTGGTGCGCACGCAGCTATAAATAAAAACTTTCGCGACGGAACGCGTTAAATCGAATCCGGCGATGGCTGGAACTTGTCCACTCGCACCTGCGACAATTTTTATAGTATAAATTTGCATTAATTCATTTAGTCCTGTTTTGAATGCGGCATTAAATAGGTTAGCTGGTGAGTAGTGGCGGGATCCAGTCGGGCCTGTGTGGGTAATTGACGGGCTGCCGCGGCCGACGACAGGTTTGCTGGACATCTTGCCTATCTATCGCCGGCGGATGCCCTATAAACTAGTCTTAAACGCTTGTTTCACAGTTTCAAGATGACTGATGAGATGCGATCGTGGATAAGAATATTTTAAATTTTAAAAATAACCGTGCCACAATCACGATATGGTACAGCCGGCACGTCGGATTACCGTAAACTGCAACTGATGATGCAAAAGTTCGCTCTGAAAGTTTTGGAACTTAATTGTACATATTTTCTTTTTATAAACCTATAAATAGTTAACCACAAAAGATTAAATGTAATCAAATAGTTTTGCTATTTATGTAAATTAATAAAGATCTGCCTAATAATTATAGCTACTTGTATTAAAGAAGGATTTAGCCTAGGCAATAAAGCGTAGAAGCTTGTCTTTAGTCCTTATAGTTATAATAATTTTTTGAAGATTTTCTGCCCTCTCCTTTTCTTTTTAAATCAATCTTAATAATAAGTTTCTAACTAGAGCCGTTTTGAATTAAACATGCAGTAGGTAAGCAAGTATGCATTTGATAGAAAGAAAAAACAACAATTTACATAAATAACTGACGCAGCAGTTGAAGCACGTGTAACATGACACGAGAATCCACTCGGAACTTAGAAGTCCGTGTGAATCACCAATCACCCTTGCCGTTAACGTCGCACGTTATAAAGGATCCGGGCTAACCGACGAGTGGAACCAGTGGTTTCGAACACTCGGCCATTACCTACCTTACTGCCGCACTCAGAGACGTCAAATAACGATAATGAGTACTTAATGTCAATAAATGACAATTCAAAACTAGTCGCTATTCTTGCCGAGTCTATGGTCTAGATTTAATTGAAATTTTTGGACATTAGGTACTCATTAAAGTTATTTGACGTCTCTGCGTGCGGCAGTTAGTAATCAATGTAGAGGATTTAAATGCTTATTTACGCTTGTTTTTCAGTAGTCTTGTAAGACAAATTACCGTATTATGTAAGCCGATTTCAGTTACTTTGGTCTACCCATCTCTTTCACTCATTAAGAATAATAGCAAAGTGTGAGAGTGACGGATAGACGACAAAGCAACTGAAATCGTCTCACAAAATACGGGGTTGGCTGTGTGAATATTGTTAACTATGAACGAAAATTTACCTCAAATTCTTCTTCCAAACATTAACAGGAATCCTGAAATCTAGCCCATAAATATGTAAATAATATATTAATTTCTTCGCCTCTTACAACACCCATGTGATGTAAAAGGGGGTGACCACGCCACACCCACAAACCACCGTATGGGCCAAAAGTGATTTCTTCAGGGAATCTTTGCAACACCTGGTCTACCCTCCATTCCTGCGGGCCTTAGCAAATGGCATATCTATTCGAACCCATAGAAAACAAAAGTATGAAACGGACGTATTGTTTCCTCTGTAATAGGTACGTCAATTTCATACATTTTGTATTCTATGCGTTCGATAGATAGGCCACTTGGCTACGGGGGTGGAAAGGTTTTGTTGCATACTTTTCTTATTCAAGACACTGGCCGTCAATTCTTAAAGAATAGCTGAACTTATTATATTATTATCATTGCCATACAACAATTATTTTAGGTATAAAAATGGATATGATTAGTTTTAAACTACAATAAGATCAGCTGCTCGCTAGCTCATTGCTTTCAAATTCCGCCTTTGAACTAAGCATATATTTTCTTAATTAGGTACATTCTCGCGGTATAAGCACGGTAGCAATATACCATTACTTTAGCAGGTGAGACAAAGAAACACATTGTTGGGAAAATTACCGTAATTAAAACTATTTTCAATCTATGTAGGCAATAGTTTGGTCGAAAAAAAAAACAGATCTCTGGCTAATTGCCAAGAGGTCGCTGGTTCGAGTTTGCGCAAATGTTTGTACGATGAACACAGATATATATTCTCGAGTCATGGTTCTTCATATATTTATGTAGCACATAATATATTGAATATTTTTAATTATTATTGATACTATTTTTCACAACCCCACGACACCTGTTACATGAGATCTAATCTAATTGGCCTTAATTCACCTCTTCTTACCCCTTTGGGGATATAGGCATGATTTATGTGTGTATTATATATAGGTAATAATACAATTTGTTCGTTATCTAGTTTTAATAAAACAAGTGCTCTCTACTTTGGGCTAGGTGATAGGTGTGAGCATGCCCAGATCCTAATTGAAACGCATGCTCAAGGCTATATTTAGCAGTGCGACTCTCTTGGGAAATACCTGCCCTTGAAAAATTTTCCGACAATGCTCGAATGCAAGTCTGAAGGACAAATAAACATAAATACTTAACCTCCTTGATAAAATCGGGTAAATGATGTCCCAGCGGCCAAAAAAGCCTAGCTACATCAAAAAAATTACATACCTACAATTCAGAGCGGCTACTTTGTCGAAGGTCCTGTTTTCTGAGATATTCATGCAAGCGTGAGAAACATTTCGACTTTGCGCATGCGACATCTTTTTTAAATACTAAAAACATAAATCCGATAGTCGACTACGTTTTTAGTGCCAAAGGCTGCGCAGCTCTTGTCAGTACGTACATAGCTTGCGACACCTGTGGTTCCGAACAAAAACACTTAAAGTATGCCGCTGTACAGTGTTGGTAGCTCTGTAAACAGATTCATGATCCCTTTCTCACTTGATAACTCGGAGTATTTTACATACTTGTTGAGTGTGGTGAAAAAAATACATGCCACACATCTTTGCTACGAAAGATCTGTTACCTATTTTTGTTTCGTTCGCGTACGCGATGTTTACGCTATTTACTATATTTACGATGTCTACGCATATAAGTATATCTACTATCTCAGCACTTTACTTCTTAACTATCAATCTTATTCAAACTATCAATCTTATAATGCTGGATTTAAATAAAGTTACAAATAACCTTGCTTTAGTAACAAGCACATAATATTAGGTTGGGGAAAAAGTCTTTTCGCATTATAGTATGTATAAACTTGTAATAAAATCTCTTTGGCTATACTATTTGTATCTGGCTGGTTTTGGTATCATTGAAAGTTTAAATTTTAAAAAACATAATTCCAAATTCAAATAAGGAAAATGTGTGATTTTCATTTGTTTTTCGTACCGCCAAGATGAGTGAATCTAATGAAGAAATTTGATACATTTTAAAATTTTACTACAAAAAAGGTAAAAATGCAACGCAAGCCGCGAAAAAAAATTGCGATGTTTATGGATCTAGTGCAGTGTCTGTGAGAGTAGCACAAATTTGGTTTAAGCTTTTTCAATCCGGAAATTTTGATGTCAAAGATGCACGTCGCTCTGGTCGCCCTATTACAGATAAAATGGATGCCATTTTTGAAAAAGTGAAATCGGCATGTCAGTAGTTACGACGTAGCTGAAGAACTGGGAATTGACCACAAAACAGTTTTGGCGCATTTGAAAAAAACTGGGTACACAAAAAAGCTCGACATTTGGGTACCTCACGAGCTCACTGAAAGAAACCTAATGAACCGTGTACTCATTTGTGATTCTTACGATTTATTACGACGTAATGAAACCGAACCATTTTTAAAGAAGCTGATAACTGGTGATGAAAAGTGGATCACGTACGACAAGAACGTGCGAAAAAGGTCGTGGTCAAAGGCCGGTCAGGTCAGTCCTTGCACCTTCAGATTTCCACCTGTTTCGGTCTCTTCAGAATTCTTTAGGCAGTGTCAGGTTAACATCACGAGAGTACTGCCAAAACCACTTGTCGCGGTATTTTGACCAGAAGTCCCAAAATTTCTATAGCAATGGGATCATGTCCCTACCTACAAGATGGCAAAAAGTTATCGAACAAAATGGTACCTACATACTTTAGTTAAATGTAAATAAACTATATTAAAAAATGTTTTGAATTTTCTTAAAAAATGCGAAGAAACTTTTTCCCCAACCTATTATATGAAATAAAAACAAATTACACCTCTTATATTCTCGTGATAGAGATCACAGAGGGACGTTTAGTGCAATTGAAGGTGATGAATAAGGTTCACTCACTAGATTAAGTCAGTGATGAAACCAACATATTATAATTATAATCGTCTTTTAAATTTGTTCAAAGCAAATTTCAAAGTATTTACAAACCAAAAAGCTATAATTTGCCATTCGGTGTAAACGACCACTGAGACGATTAAGAACCATGAATTTATTGTTAATTAGTTGAACCAGCCCCCAGGATACAAACTGCAACACCAAGCTTCAGCCGTGAATCACAACATTTTATGCCAAAACTAGCTCGAGCAGGCCCCCATACAAAAGACATCGACGACATTTGTTGTGCATTTCGGTTACAAAAATCATCAAAAAACTTTCTCTCGGCGCACAGGCATGTGTAAAACAAAACCGCGACACTTTTTATAAGACACCTTATGATATTCTAAAAAGCTCCAAGGAGTTTTTCGGCATATTAAAAAGCGTGGGGTAACAAACTCTACACGGAATGGACGCATTTTAGGCGTTCCACTAGAAGTGTCAGCGCTTGGAATTACTTATACCAGCAGTGCTTTACTTAAAAAATAAGTGTAATAATATTATACTTGCAATAATATTCACATATTATGTGAATATTGCTCTGAATTAGTACCTGCTTGCACTGTAAATAAATTACACGAATGTTAATTTATTTACAGTGCAAGCAGTTAGACATTCATGTAATTTTTATTTGTCCACAACATTTAGTGACCATTTGATTTTAATTAGCTATTACCTAGCTATTACATAGCTATGTGCAGTGGCATAGCGCGCTCGGCCTGCGATTGTGTAAACTAAGCAATGTTCGCGAAGGCCGGTTATTGGATGGGTGACCAAAAATTTACTATCCCAATTTCGTCGGCGCTTTGGAAGGCACGTTAATCCATTGGTCCCGGCTGGATCTACATTATTTTATATACACTAATTAACCCGCGCTGGGCCCGCGAGGAGGGTTATGGCCCGCCCATTCTCCCTATATTCTTCCATCCACAGGGAAGGCCTGTGCCACAGCATTGGGGACATTAAAGGGCTGATGAATTTCATTAATATAAAGATTTATCATCATCCAGCCTACTAGAATCCTGTTTTATTGACGTCGGTCAGACGTCACCAGGCCATCCATTATTTGGTTTTTCTCTTCCGAGGTGATTTTTCATCTACTTTCTAATTAAATTATATATATGTGAATATTAAAGTTACTCCCAAGTGTATCCAAACATTTCCCCATGAAATATTTTTCAATGATTCAATGAAAATGTGTTTTTCCTTGTCGCTTGTAAAATATCCAATGCATATTTTGTGTAACGTAATCCAATTCAAAAATTATGTCCATCCATGTATTAAAGCGTACACGTCCAAATTGAACGACAGCACATGCTTCCACCCAGCCATCTGTCCAATTGAATGACAACGAAGACTCCTAGACGCAATATGAATTTAAAATTGACGACGCAAGATGTTACTCTCAACACAGGTTGAACAAGGTAATAAAACAATTTTTATTTGAAAATGACATTTAAAAAAAGACATCAAGGCTCGTGCGAGCCTGGAATCAGCTGTTGGAGTTTACTGCTCTTAGCTGAGAATTTCACTGCAAGCAACTCTTGATGTGGGCATCAATGCTATAATTTCTCCCGCGGGTGTCGTACAAGGCGACTAAGGGTTAAAACAGTGTTGAGGAGTATTATTCAGCAGGCAGCAGTATTCCTCTTATACCACCTAGCAATATACTGCGTTTTTCATGCTCGCCACCTATTACATGGGACCTAACATAATTGGCGAAATGTGGGTCTAAATTCACATCTGCCTACCTCTTCGGGAATATAGGCGTGATTTTATTTTATGTATGTGTATGTATGTTGATGGGGGGATCGAACCCGCGTCCTTTGAGTATATAGTTCAATGCTCGCGTCCTCCGCTTTTTCGAACTTTTACTAACCATAAATTACTTTGAGATATTTTTTCTTAAATTATGTTGGCTTGGGATTATAATAACATTATTATGCCTATTCCAGTATGAGAGCTGTTACCGTTCACGGCCGGAGTGATCACGGCCGCCATATGCCGAAGTCGGCGCGGGCGCGCGGGCCCCGTGCCATCCAAATTGCAGGTTGTCCCGAATATACCGATTGGCCTCATTCAATTAAAACGGGGGTCGGCTAACGTTTCATTCTAACCATTATTTTCATTTGATTTCCTGATATAGCCCTGTTTTTATTATTGTACCGTCATAGTAGGTATATTCAACATTACAATAACAGAGCAACATAATTATGAAACTGTCTAATATAAGGATAAAGATCGCATTTCGTAGTAATTTTGCAGTTATGTTTATCGTATTTATTGAGATAGGATAATAAATTCTTGCTTTAAAATTATAAAATCTTTATTCCTCATAAAGTAACAATTATTCTAGTATACATTTTGCTCAAAAATATTATTTTAGAAAGGAGATATTTACAGTTAACTAAGACCTATATTTTCGAAGTTTTTTTGTTTAGAATAAGTTTTTTTTCTATATTAAATCAATGATGTTCAAAATTCCGAGGCCGCTACGAACTATTCGACTATTTTACAGAAAAAATTATTTGTTTTATTTCATTTGCGTAGATCAGTAGTTCACTCCAGGGAGCTCAAATAAAGGGCTTTGCGCATTTTATAAAATTCTTTCTCTACAATTTTGGGTTTAATTAAAAATTTAAGCATCATTTACAAAAACCAAAGCCGCTACGAAATATGTATATATAAATAATAATAATAAGTATAAATATCTATTCTACACTACTCACTAAGTCAAAATTGCTAATTTGTTTCTGAGATCAAGAACACCAAAATTGGCCATTTTACTCAAAAATCACAGTCAAAATGTAATAGGGCTCTTAAAATGGGAATGTATGAGGTAGACAGGTACTCAATACGAAAACATCGTCGACAACCACTTTTTTCGTTCATCGGTCTCTAGACATAGCACCCCATACCATCACCATCACTTTTCTTTACATTCACTTCACTCACATCAGTAGTAGATCTTTTTCGATGTGATGGATAATATGGATTAAAGGTGCCGACGGCTTGATGATGTCTCGATATAAAAGATGATCAACCAGATGTAGGTACATTCCTGTTCACGATAATTTATATTGTTCATACTTTTCTGTTAATTGTGACGACCATACTCCCTACCTATCTACAGCGTGTCATCACATTTCAATGAAATTTTGATTAATTTTGCGTTGAAGCCACAAAAACACCAAAAGCAATTAAATTTCGCCATAAATAACAGCTAACACGCATCACGAAAAGCGTATCAAATCGTACGGGAGATGTGTCGTAATATTAATTGTTACGAATTGTTTTAGATACAGTTTGGGAGGCGAGCCGTTATCTGGATGACTGATGTCCGTTATGATTGGCAAACAAACAGTATGGCGCGCCACCATATGTCGCGGCACGTGCGCCCGCGCATCGCTGCTCACTCACCGGTGAAACTATAGACTTTAGCAAGCGATATAGGTCAGTTATTATTCATGTCTGTTTTCTTGCAACCATCTTAACCTTCTTTTGTCAACAGCATCTGCTATATTCAAATAAATGAAAAACAAAACAGGTTGTATAAATATATACCTAACAAAAGAGGTTACATTAAAATATTCAATTTCGAAAGAGGGACGCTCAATGTCATACTCTTTTTAAAATAGGAATCTGTTGATTTATTGCAGATATGAAACAATTATCGCTGAAGGGATCGTGTTAATTAAATTGATTTTATTAAAATAGCCCAGTCATTGAAATTCACTTCCTATGCAAAATAGCGGACTATAATACTAGATAGTATCAAAATTTTATTGTATCTAATTATTTAAGATTCTAACCTCAGAAACAACTTCATAGGATGTTACTTAATTGTGTGTATTACTAATGCCAATAAATGGTTAACAAAATATCAATATACAGGTTAAAATACTACATACATACATAAATCACGCCTATATCCCCGAAGGGGTAAGCAGAGGTGAACTAGCACCCACGTTTCGCCAGTTATGTTAGGTCCCATGTAATAGGTGGCGAGCCTATTGCCATTTATCGGGCACAAAAGTCGCAACAGGTAATAGCTAGATGATATAAAAAGAACGCTGCTGCCCATACCTCATCACTGATTTATCCTTAGTCGCCTTGTACGACACCCACGGGAGAGATTTGGGGTGGTGACAATTGTATTCTACTCTGCCGTCACCACACGGCTGGGTTAAAATACTTATATACAGTTAATATTCTGGGTTTATTGTAAAACATTCTTTGATCTATGGACAGGGAAGCCAGTGCGCGCGCGCCGTCCATCCGTCAGTGTAATCGCTTGTTAATCATTTTTCGGTTGATGGGGTTCATTGTGCTGCTGTTTCGGATTATAATATTAATAGTAGGCATGCAAAATTTCTAAATTGCTTCCCATCTTGTGCTTTAAAAAATTATACAAGATTTGTGACCGATATTAAACACAATAATTGTAGGAATAATAAATATAATAATAAGCATTCATAAGAAATGAAAGGGGACTTAAACAAAAATTATTGACCATTATTATAATTATAAATGGGAAAAAATGAAGTAATTAACATTGCTCTATTAGTAAACTAACAATAAATAATTATTTAAGACGTTATCAGTCTATCTAAAGCAATTGAAAATATGACCAATGCATCAACAAAGATGTTTATTTTATATTCCTTGATTTCCATTAGGTACTAATTATTAGAAATAATTAATGAAGTAAAATCGTTAGAAGTGATTTTACTTCATTCATTATTTATTATAATGTTGACATTGCATCATGGCAATTTAAACACTGGAATCTATAATCTCATAAATATACATTTACTATTATTTTATCGAGAATTTTTTATGTAGGCTGTAGGTACTTATTTACGAATCTTGCACTTTTCAAAAAAGAAAAGAAAAACAATATTTTTAATAATTCTAATAATTCTTCTTCTTTTGGACACAAAAAAACATACTTATGATATCATTTGATGTACGATATTGATAGAATAAGGATTTGTTTAAGAAAATATCTCATGTTTCATAGTGTTTGCCTTAAAAGTACATAATATATTTCAACGGGTGCGTCGGTGTCGCTTGTAAACAGAAAAGCAATAAAATCGTGACAAGCGCCCGTATCGAAAACCACGGTAGCGACCCTACCATTGACATTGAACTCATGTAATGGCTTAGAGTTGAGAAGCATGGGGTAAAATGAAAATCAAAATGGCAACTTTTCTATGTTTAACACGGGTTTTTAGCTTATCCACGTAGACTTATGAATTCTTAAAATACCATGAAAATTACGGTACTAATAATAGTTATTTGTTGTACGTGAGTGCAAAGTTGTTTTTTAACCGCGTGCTCAATTTTGATGACCGAGCTAGCGAAGGATTCTAAAATTGAATCACGAGAGTAGCGGGTGATTCAAAAATTAGAATCCTGAGCGATAGCGAGGGAATCAAAAGAGCACAAGGTGAAAAATCTTTGCACTCGAGTGCAACACGTAACTTTTCATCCCCCCCAACGAGGAAATTGCAAAATACAAAAAAAAAAATACTATCACAACAGTTCTTGTTTTCACCCAGAAACTTCCACAACACCCTCCCATTAACACAAACACACTCTCAACACCCACCCAGAAACACCCACAACATTCACACCCATCCACTCAGACACACCCAAAAAACACCCATTCACCCAGAAACACCCACAAAACACCCATTCACCCAGAAAACCCACAAAACACCCATTCACCCAGAAACACCCACAAAACACCCATTTACCCAGAAACACCCAAAAACACCCATTCACCCAGAAACACACACAAAACACTCATTCACCCAGAAACACCCACAAAACACCCATTCACCCAGAAACACCCACAAAACACCCATTCACCCAGAAACACCCACAAAACACCGATTAACCCAGAAACACCCACAAAACACCCATTCACCCAGAAACACCCAATCACACCCAAAAAAAAACCCAATCACCCAGAAACACCCACAATACTCACCCATCCATTCAGACACACCCACAAAAACCCATTTACCCAGACACACCAACAAAACACCCATTCACCTAGACACACCCTCAAAACACCCATTTACCCAGACACACGTCCAACAGCCACCCATCACCCAGCCACACCCGCAACATTCATCAAGACACACCTGTAAGTCCCTAATAAAAATTACCGTCCCTAATGGAGTTCCGAGACGGTCAATCAGCTTGAGTCAAGCACGTTGATTTTCTGTATGTTTTAGTTCCGTTGCTAGCGTAAACAAATCAAACAGACCTAAAAAGCTTTTAAATGCTTGACTCAAGCATCCAGCAAGCGTTGTAGACGATCAAAATGTTTAAAGCAAGATTGACGCCAAGCTGATTGACCGTCACGGAACTCCTAGGTTTTAACAAATTTGTGACGTGAAAAGAAAATGGCGCGCGCAAAGCAAATTACAAAAAAAGTACACCAAGAAGGTTCCGAGTCTGAGTTTTTAACAAATTAAAATAGGTTGCATGACAATTTCGGCACCATGGAGGTAGAAATAAATATGTATAATGATGTTTTGAATTCACAAACTCATTGCACACGATGTTCTAAATTCAAATTTACTTTAACCTCTAGAGGATAAAAACGGCTGTTGCACTCAGATATCGAAGAGCAAAAACGCTTTTTCCGAGATGGTGGGATGAAAACACTTTTTTAAATTTGTAACTTATTGTTTCAATTTTCATTGTTTCTTCGCTGCATGATAAATTTTTTTAGGAATATGAATTTTACTCAACCATCACTACACGGCTGAATGTTTTAAAATATACCTACATAAAATTGTCAGTAAAAACTGAACTCCGATATTACATTACTCCAACAGATGCGATGGCGTTTTTTTGTGGTAATTGAAATTATTAAGTCAGAACAGTGACCATCAGAGACCTAAAATTGGTTAAGACTCAACTAAGAACAATCAAAAACACTTCGGTAGTTTATTTACATGTTTGACGTAAAGCAAAGATTCGATTGAGCTTAGACATAATATACTATGCATAATAATAATACTAGAAATATGCTACTGTGGTCCTAGCCAAGTAGCCAATCTATTCGAACACACAGAAAACAAATGTATGAAAGTGACGTATTACAGAGAAAACAAAACGTCAGTTCGAATAGAAAAACCGCTTGGGCTAGGCCCTCCAATGTTCTGTATCTTTATATCGATCAAGAGTAAAAATTAATATTTACGTTGCTAATACAAAAATCATGTGGGGATGCCGTCCCCAGCAGGATACAATGGTCCCCATCCACATCTCTCTCGCGGGTGCCGTAGCTACCGCCTAGAGGTAAAACAGCGTAATGAGGAGCAGCGTTCCTCTTATACCACCTAACAATATACTGCGGGTGCACCCGCCCAACAGTTTGAACGTGGCCCGCCCCATATTACATTGGATCTAACATAATTGGCGAAGGTGTGAATTTTATCTCTGTCTGGGGTAGGGTACTACCCCGCCGAGGATAAACATGTGTGACTTATGTATATGATATAAAAAAAACATCAAATTTTGAAGTAACGTTAAATCACATTGTCGTAAGTGGGAGTTTAAATAGTTTTTTAACCCTAAAAGAGAAATGCTTCATTAACATTTATGCTGAACATGCTCCGAATGCTTGTGTATAATATTACGACCTCTAACTTCTTAGTTTTACAACAATTTTTCCCACAATTCTCATAGTTTGTAACGCAGTGCCATTTTGGCCAAGTCTCCCCTGACGGCAGACGGCACGCGGCACGAGGCGCCCGCACCCGCATGCGTCCGCGCCGCGGTGATTTGCATTCTCCTCCGGCCACCAGATACCATCGACCATTACTCTACGTTTCACCACGCTTTACATTCAGACTGGTTTAATACCGGTCTTTTTGTGGTGAAGAAGCTTAATTTTATGATTTTTGGATAGCTGTTATTATTTGGATATTTAAGTGTAGAGATTTGCTATTGCAAATTCATTAGTTTATTTAATTAATTTTAAGTAATTAAAGTTTTATTTTGTATCAATAATTAAAAATGCTTGGTCCAACCAATCTGTCCAATTTTCTCTATTTTATACCATAGAAAATCAAATAGGTACGTTTATTTCCCAAATTGAACCAGAAATAAAAGACTCTCTCACGATTATTAAAAAGCTTTAATAAATTATGTACTTGTATGTGTTATTCAAGATAAAGAATGGGCATCGGAAAACATCGGCATATATCGGAAACTATGGTCTAACGACAATTGCAAAAAGTACTTTAGTCCTAAGAATAAAGTACAATTTCAACTTAACAGCAATGAAATAAGCTTAAACGTTATTTCTAAGAACAGCAAATTAGCACAAGACTTGCACTCGAACATTGTGAAAATATACAGAGCTGTTTATGCCTATAAATATTGCAATTTGACAATGTCACTAACACTTTTGTGACAAACGTGGATTTCACCAGTGAGGAAAGTGAAAATAAACGTTCCGACTCTTCTATGTCAGAAATAGACATGATCCCAGATTTGGAATTATCCACAATATTCCCTGGTTTATTTATATTATAAATAATCAATTATTCTAATTTTAATCACGATCATACATATTATACCATCAGTAAGAGGGTAACAGACTTATTTATGTGCCAGTAAAACATCAACCCGCAAACTTAAGTTCATCCGTGACCATGGCGCGTACAACTGCGCCAAAAAATCAAAAAAATAATAAAACTGAGGTGGTATGAATCCCATTTTCTCCCAGTGTAGTATAGTAATGTAAGTAAACAATCAAACGCAAAAGCCAACGACAATCTAGACAAGTGGCCAATCGATTTCATCGAACTCTTAACGAAAAGGATTTGATTTATGTAGGTACCTACATCAAACTAAGTAAACACCATGGCGACCGTCGTATCAAATGTTCGACTTGGCGACGATAGACCTAGAAACGATTGGTATCGTTTTTGGTTAGACTCGCACTAGCCCGATTTTTTTGGTTTGGTGCCTCTTTTTGTGTTAGCGACAGGCTAGCAACTTGTCACTTTTGTGGGGTACTGTATAACCCATACTGCTAGGTGTGGCTTTAGATGTAACCGAATGTTACCTGAAGCTCTGCTCAACCCCTTTTGGGATGAGGAGCGTGATTATATTATTACGTTGTATGTAATATCGTAATCTCTTATACAAAACTAAGTGGTTAGGGCTAGTTGGTAAGAGCAGCTCTATAGCATCATTCGGCCTAGATATATATTTTTTAATTAAATATTTTTTCATCCCACCATCTCGGAAAAGGCGTTTTTGCTCTTCGATATCTGAGTGCAAAAGCCGTTTTTATCCTCTAGAGGTTAAAGTAAATTTGAATTTAGAACATCGTGTGCAATGAGTTTGTGAATTCAAAACATCATTATACATATTTATTTCTACCTCCATGGTGCCGAAATTGTCATGCAACCTATTTTAATTTGTTAAAAACTCAGACTCGGAACCTTCTTGGTGTACTTTTTTTGTAATTTGCTTTGCGCGCGCCATTTTCTTTTCACGTCACAAATTTGTTAAAACCTAGGAGTTCCGTGACGGTCAATCAGCTTGGCGTCAATCTTGCTTTAAACATTTTGATCGTCTACAACGCTTGCTGGATGCTTGAGTCAAGCATTTAAAAGCTTTTTAGGTCTGTTTGATTTGTTTACGCTAGCAACGGAACAAAAACATACAGAAAATCAACGTGCTTGACTCAAGCTTGGGTGTTTCGTAGGTGTTTCTGGGTGAATGGGTGTTTTTTGGGTGTTTCTGGGTTAATCGGTGTTTTGTGGGTGTTTCTCGGTGAATGGGTGTTTTGTGGGTGTTTCTGGGTGAATGGGTGTTTTTTGGGTGTTTCTGGGTAAATGGGTGTTTTATGGGTGTTTCTGGGTGAGTGGGTGTTTTGTGGGTTTTTCTGGGTGAATGGGTGTTTTGTGGGTGTTTCTGGGTGAATAGGTGTTTTTTGGGTGTGTCTGAGTGCATGGGTGTATATTGCGGGTGTGAATGTTGTGGGTGTTTCTGGGTGGGTGTTGAGAGTGTGTTTGGGTTAATGGGAGGGTGTTGTGGAAGTTTCTGGGTGAAAACAGAAACTGTTGTGATTGTATTTTTTTTTGTATTTTGCAATTTCCTCGTTGGGGGGGATGAAAAGTTACGTGTTGCACTCGAGTGCAAAGATTTTTACCTTGTGCTCTTTTGATTCCCTCGCTATCGCTCAGGATTCTAATTTTTGAATCACTCGCTACGCTCGTGATTCAATTTTAGAATCCTTCGCTAGCTCGGTCATCAAAATTGAGCACGCGGTTAAAAAACAACTTTGCACTCACGTACAACAAATAACTATTACACTCACACCTATCATCTAGCCCAAGCACTTGTAAATGGAATATCCAACACAAAAATAATTTCTCAAATTGAATCAGTAGTTCCTGAGATTAGCGCGTTTAACCAACCAACCAAATAAACTCTTCATATTTATAATATTAGTCTAGATAGACAGAAATTAAATCAATTATTTATTATAATGGCGAAACGTGGGTGCTAGTTTACCTCTGGGATATAGGCGTGATTTATGTATGTATGTTCAAAAGGACCAACTGACATACTCATGATCATCTTTATCCCATCTCACTTGAGGTCGGCGCATTCTTATTTTCTTGCACTTTTGTATGTATTTATTATCAATACAGTTCTTGGTTTGAGAACTTGCTGTTTTGATACAAAATACCGGATAAGTTTACTCACTCTCCTTTAATAAATAGTAATGTTATTGTTTAGATAGTTATGTTATTGATAAATATTTTCATTCATCATCATCATCACAAGCCCATTAATGTCCTTACTGCTGGGGCACGGGCCTTCCCTATGGATGGAAGAATATAGGGAGATTGGGCCATAACCCACTACGCTGGCCCAGTGCGGGTTGGTGGGTATTAACGACTGCATAGCAGCCGGGACCAACGGTTTAACCTGCCTTTAGAAGCACGGAGGAACTCTAAATAATAATTTTTTGGCCAACCATCCAATGACCGGCCTTAGCGAACATTGCTTAGTTTACGCAATCGCAGGCCAAGTGCTTTGTTGTAAATTATATGGGGCAGTCGGCGGCGGCTATATGGGTTTAAATACCTTTGCTTTCCCGGTTTGCTCAAAGTTTTTGATTTTTTAAGAAACATAAATGTAACATAATGAGCAGAATGAACCTGTTGCAAAATGTTGCATTATGTAACAGGTCAATGACCCTATATTTTCATTTTGATTAACTGTGTCATTTTAGGTTCATCATTGAAATCATAACTCTAATATTAATATGACATGAATGTACATAAAATAATTTACTGCACTGATTCTGATACACTATGTCAATATTTACAAATATACACGTAAAATAAGGTCGGTAGCGGAGCGACACAATGCGAAATGACCGCACTCTGAGACGCCTTGGCGAGTACTGACCAAAATGGCAAATGTATGGAGCGCAACCGCAGTCGCACGAAACTAAAGGTTTTTCGTCATTTTATGAGATATTTTGTATGAAACGAATTTATTAATATTGTTCAAAATTGTACCAATTTGGGAAATAGTCGCCTTAATATTAATAACATAAATGGCAATATTGATTAACTAACGTCAAGCGTAATTTAAGCCAAATACACAGTTTGTGTTTATTAACACAAACTAAAAAAAAAATTTTTTTATTAATTAGGAATACCTCCTACTACTGAATTATAATATTTAGGTACTTATTATTCAGTAGAAAATTTATGTTAATAGTTCGACAGTCGCTGTGGTCGAATGGTCTGATTTCAGGCCCAAGAGATCCCGGGTAGGTACGAATCCAGGTGCCGACAAATAATAGTGCAATGATTAACTACAGACATTTGTTCTAGAGTCTTCGTTGTTTTATATGTATACGTAGTATATTTTCAATATTTATATGTAGTAGGTAGGTACCTATATTGATAATTATGTCCGTCATCTAGAAATAGTGACTACAAAAGTGCTTATGCCACTTACTGCAGGCTAACTAGATGTGTAAGTGTAAGAAATATTTATTTTATGATTGCATGCATAAGAGTCATGGAGAACAATATGTATCTATCTACATAGGTTACATTACATAGTGCGGCCATGACAGGACTCCGCAATAAGGACTAAAGACCACATTAATATTAGGCATCTATGTAAAAAAGTACATAGCTAGGTCTTTTAAACCATAAATAGAATGAAAACTAGATAGTTAATAAGATCTTGTATCAGACATTCGCTAATCTTTTGTTTTACTCATTACTGTAGATGTATCACAAAACAACGATTTTCAATTAATGACGCCAAATATATTACCTACCCAAGTTAATTCCTTTCCATTACCGAAATTCGTTAAGGGTTTCTCACAGGAAATCAATTTGAACGAACAGCCGTACGCAATAAACAGATAAGATTAGATACAAATGTCTGTTTTCTCACAATTAAAATTGTGAAAGCACCTCGATATCGATTAAAATAAAATACGGTCTAATTTATTGGGGCATTTTAAATTTCGCGAGGAGGGAAACATTTATCTTTGTATAAAGTGAGAATCGTAAGGCTTGGCGTGCTATAAAGACAATAAAACAAATAAATTGTTAGATGTGTCTATTAATAGAGGATGGTGTTTATTGCGTGGACGCACCTGGGCGGCAGCGGAGGCGCAGGTGACACTCAATTTGGGGTCAGCGGTGTTTGACAGAGTCTACCGCTGTTGTGTACAATAATTGTGAAACACAATATAATCAATATGTGTGTCTACAGAAAATAAATTGTTTCAATTTTCTTTAAACGTTGTTTTTAATTGAATTGTTGCACAGGCTTTTATACGAAGCCGGCTGCACACGTTCTTCTAAGTAATGTGACGCTGATGGCTGTTTTGATAGATGGTCCTTATTGTAGACGGTAACAAAAATATGCTATAATAAAATAAAAAATATTGTTGTAGGTATGAAAATGAAAATACATAAGTATAGTGGAAGTACAGTGGCACCAACTTTATGTCGCCATTGATGTCATAGAAATGTCAAAATCTGTGGGTAAATAGTAGATCCAATATTCGCCGCCTGCCAAGATAAATTGGACGCACTCAAAAATGCTTTGTCAACCTTAACATATAGTAAAGCACAGGAAGGAAAGCCTTTGCCCTGCCGATGGAACAATCCGGCCAAATAAAAAATAAGTAGGTAGGGATTATAGGCTAATAAATATTATATATTTATTGATGTGTAAACGGAATTTGTCTAATCCTTGCCATAGATATTCCTGCTCCATATTTCAGATTTTTTTCCATTATTTTATCACCACCGACAGGGATACCTACCAGCATCTATTGGGATGTAATAGTACATTATTTAGCAAGGGCTCTAAACTAAAGAATATAAGCATATCGCAAGTAATTCAAGCTTGAAACCGAAGGCAAGGGCGATAAATATGCGATCTGAGGCCTTATTTTTTGTCGCCCGATGTAAGATCATTTGTCACCCCCTGACCAGGAAGTGGGATTTTCCGTACGCGTAGCGGGCGGAATAGTCCACTTGGTCATGTGTGATGTGACACAAAAATTTTTTAATAACCTTTTGATTGATGAGTTTGTTAAATGTCTATTTGTAAACCCCTTTTGTTCAGCTTTTGAGATACTAATTCACATTAAATCATCGCAAGTGGTGCAATGAGAATTAGATGAAAATAGGAAAGGAATATCGAAAAAACATTGATAAAAATAAAACTAAATAGTTTAAATACTTTCCCCTTTATTTAGAATAGTACAATAGTATTTATCACATGTCGGTAAGATTTGTAAAGCGAAACAAGCATTTTTTTCGCTAACGGTAGGCAACGATCTATCCTACTCTCAGCTGCTTAGATCAACAGGGACGAATCTAGGATTAGTTGAAAATATGTTGTACAGTCGGCAGCACATAAAATTAAACTATTTTCAAATTTTGTCCAATACATTTTTAACCTTGATGTATTTAGAGAGTAGGTACAAAATGGATTGGGAAATTTTAATAGCTTGTGGTGATCTGTTGACTGTACTTTTTAGTATAAGCTGTTCACTTTATTACTACTAGCTACCTAAAATCAACATAAGGGAATTTTAATAGTAATCCTAGATCAGTCCTAAAGGAAAGTAATAAAATTAACATAGTTATACAGATGACGCTGACAGAAATTCCTTTGGCCATGTAAAAAAATAATAAACACCAATCTGACTAACCAGCTTTCAAAACGCTAGTCCGAGAAAAAATATACAATCAAAAAAATATTTAAATACCGTCTGTTCGAAACACATAAGGCTTATATACGAAAGAGATACAACTCTCATTGCCAATTTAGAACACACAATGTTTCTACGTATTTTTTGAGTTGCGTCTCTCTCGTATTAAATGAGCGATATGTCTTATAAAGGCTGCTTGGAAATGTGATGGGTCAGATTGCATAATGTAGACTGCCGCGAGGTATAATTTATGTTACCAAATGGTAGGTACATAAATAGGAACACAGTGTTTAGCAGCTGCATCGCACTTGTCCTTAAAGAGCAAGTTAACACTACGTTGTCCCTATACAACGGTCATCAGTCACAGTCATCACATGTGTATATTATATCGCAACTAAACCCATCAAACTTGCAACGCCGACTCGATACATTCGCTAAAACTTAAAACAAAAAACACTGCCCCTTTAACTATATTCAAAACTCAATTGTAATTATCAAATCTGTCAACAGACTCGATCGCCCACAGTGATAAATATATTAAAAACATGATTAAAACTGATCGTAATTGGGTCGTAAAAGTTAACAGAAGCCACGGTCCAACCTTTTGCATGTCCCCTTTCATTTTGATAGCTTTTAAAATAAGTAAATTAATTAAAACATTTGGCTCCACATTTGAATGGGAATGGTAATTTTAGCATTGTTGAAGTCGGAATAAAGTGGCAAATCAGAATACTAATTGTCTTTATTATTTGATTGCTATTGGAACATTGTCTAACTAAATGTTCGGAAACTAACTGAAAAGAAAAATTACGAAGTTACGTCCTGATGCGCGACTCGAACCCGCGTCTTCCGCAATCCGGGCAGCTGCCTAAGCCACGCAGCCAACCACGACGCAAGTAGTAATTTTTTGACCTAAGTACATATTTTGCTTTTCGTCTTCACAGAGAAAGAGAGGCCAGATTTTTTTTTGCGGGAAACGCGATTTTAAACGATACTTCAGCACATAATTTGTCGTATTTTTTCTGACCACAGAGGAATTTTCTTGGTAATAATGTTTCTAATATTTTTAATGGTTATATATTAATGTCTGTATTGATGCCTGAAACAAGCGCAACAATCGACATTTTTGGGTTATATAAAAGATAATGTGGCTAGGTAGGCAGTATACTCTTACTCTGATCCGTCTTCCGCTACTTTTCTTACATTTTGAAGCCTCAATTTTTTTACAACTATTTTAACACTTTTATAATAATACAGTGGGAGCAAAACCTTATTACTAGCAAACAAAGGTAACTTATGGGTAATTAATAAACACTATACTAAAGTAACATAATAATATCATAAATTCATATATTTTCTTAAGGAACTGTGACAAAATATCGCGGAATCTTATACATATAAGAGATCTTGGCGCTTTATATACAAATCAAATCTTTTATTAATAATAAAAAAAAACCTGCCTGTCATTCTTAGAATATAAAGTTAGCTGTCCGTACATTAGGAAGTTTCAATTTCACTAAGTAATTGTTAGTACCGTATACTTGTCACAATATGATAAATACATTGGTATGTTAGTATACATAATTAGTTTAATTAGTGGGATGAATAGTTTTCGTAGAAAGTTACAATGCTTATTCTCACCAAACTTCCCTCAAGGTAAAACACACAAATAAAAGTATTTTAATTTGAATAATCCCAAGCTCTGGTGGATTTATGTAAAAATTATACTAACGATAAGAAATTTCACTAATGGGCATGAAAATAGTCCAAGCATTTAAAGTTCATACAGCACATTGCCACAAATTTAAAAGTACCATAATAATACATATTTAAGAATTTGGAAATTAAACCTAACAACGGATGCTTCTCAATTTCCTCTAAAGGGCAAATGAAAAATGCATCGCAACGATTCAGATTTCGTATAACAAAATAGGACACAAATATATTTTTTTTCCACTTTTTTAAATAAATCTTTCAAATCTCCATAATTCGTTAATGGTGAAACACGCAAGTCAAAGATTATTTGCCATACGTGGGCACGTTGAAAAATACAATATAAAAAGAAAACGTTGGTATGAAAATTAAATGCTAGGCGGTTTTTTGTACTCACGGGCAATTAACAAAAATACTGAGGCCAAATATAAAATTCTGTCAATAACATACATACAATTCATAAAATGGTAGAAATACAATAATGGTGTAGGGGTAAATCAAAATCGACGCCTATTTTTGACATCGATAACTTACTATAAATATAAAACGTTGAGTAAATAGATAAAAGTACTAACTTTTTCAGTAGGTAGGTTAGTTCATATTTGTAGCGTTTGCAAGAAAGTTTATATTTATTTTAATTTCTAATTGAAACACGTTAATTTTGCGGTTTTCTAATAAATCAATAATTGCAGTTGACAATAATATCTATAACATTGTATTTTAATTCTACTCTCTATGGCATGATGTAACCCTTAATGACTCGTAGAGAGTAATCAAAGACACTACAGTTATTATTTACTCATCACTTTTTCTGATAGTCTTTCGAATACAGCCTTGCAGAAGTCACGTTGACCTCTCACGATGTCTTAGGCACATAATTAAGTGATCAAGGGTTATTGACTCGAAAAATTGTGCATATTACAATCGCCACATTATAAATTTAGCTATTACATTTAGTAATGAGATAATAGATTTTGAGATAATTATATGACTTTCATATTAGTGGCATTTCTTAATTTCATTTATGGAAAAATCTTAATGAAAATACCATGCGTCTAGTACTGATACATATATGCCGCGAAACGTTCGCAAAAACTATTGAGTTCACTCTGTTAAATAATGCATTGAATCAACCTTTCTTTCCGAGAGAAGACAGTGAGAGGCAACCGACATGCAGCAATATTTTTCACGTGACTTTTTACTTTGAAAACCGAGTTTGCAAAGATGGTAAATATTTAAAATATGGCGACAAACCAGTATTGTTTTTGCGGCCTGCTTGTTTATATTAAAGGAATCAACCTTGATGTTCCCCTGCCAGGTACGGGTAACAGATAATTTAAACACTGACTAATCTCGATTTCATAACGACGCATTAATGTGGGTAAACAATTCATTTATTTACATTTCCATAAATAATCTCAAGTTGCCGTTATTAATATCCAATTTAGAGTTAGGATAAGAGCTACTTTCAAGAATAAATAAGCATCAGATACGTTGATAGATCATATTTATCACGATATTTGGGCATGTGCAGTCACTACATGCCTACAATTTAAAGTGAATATACTAATATTTTAACGGTTGTTTATGTCTGTGAAGCATACAGCCTGTTATGTACAATCTCTTAGTCTTGAAATAGGTCTATAATAATAGATATTCTGTAACTAACTAAGTACGTGTATAAACAGGTAATTTGTTGACATCGTTGAATGCAAACCTATTAGGCTTGATATAATAATTTGTTTTATCTTTCTTTATGAAAAAAATATAATTAAGTATTGATTGATTAATATATCTGGAACAGATATAAATAGACAATGGATATAAATACAACTTTCCATTTACTTGACAAACGTAAACAACCTCGCTATAATATTTATTAAATAGTAACAATGAGCACTATTATGAAAAAATATTTTTCTAATCTGCGAATAATCACAAAATATTTAATATCTCTAGGTGGGCTAGTATAATCTATCTTAAAGCGGACATAATATAAGTGAATATATTTTCAAATATGTATACAATGTTATATGTAGTATATATATAATAGGTATATAAATAGAAGGAAATTGTGACGGAATAATATTAAGATTACAAGTTGGAGAAACCTTATGTGTACACGCTATTCAAAAACTGATCGTAAAATGCAATACACACCTCGTGGTTAACATATGTATAAAGTAAAAAACCAGTAAACATTTAAAAATTTCCATGCAATGCACAAGAGACACGCCAACGTGATACATTGCGTCAAAATTTTGATGACATTAAAATATTGATGCTATATAATTATGACTATAAATACTTCATAAACGGTCATTGATAAATATACCAGGGACATTTAAATTAAGGTACAACACTAATTTCCTTTAAAATAGTTTATAATATTTAACATATTAATACATAGATACACGCACCACTTTATATGATTTGTAAATATGTACCAGTTTAGTAGCAATAATCTTCGGAACGAATTCATGTTGGAAGAAAGACAATTGTTCATGATCTATCAGTTTCATGATAAAAACAATATTATTTACTCAAACGTTCTGTACTATTATTGTACTGTATATCACTTTTCCTGATCAGTTTCTCTATAAACTTCCTTATTTTGTGTAAATATAAATAATAAAAAAACAAATGTACTGTACAAACGCTACGTCGTCCTTTGATGTTCATCATCTGCTCTTTAATGTACACATTAAAGAGCAGATGATGAACTATTTATTCTTTCATCCTGGACCTGTGCCCCAGGGCACAGGTCCAGGATGAAAGAATAAATAATAAATAAAAAGACTATAGATTTCCTGTTTTAGTATGAGTTATTGTTATAATTTCTTACTTTATGTTATAATTTATTTATTTACCAATGCTTAAAACTCACGGAGATGTATTAAAATTATCTGATCAATATTGATCTGTTAATTGTCTTTTATCATAAACTGCTATTTGTCTTCAATCCGCCAGTAAACGACTAAAAATTATGGCGCCTAAACTGTGGTATCCTAATTTAAAATAAATTGCGATAATTAATCTAATATTGAACATTGTGTACTTATTTGTGCACCAGTGAAGTCAGCCTCCTCACTCCAGACTTAGTCGTGCCCTTGTTTTTCTTCGTCTGCTCTTTAACACCCCTGAAAATATTAACACATGTATAATATGAGGTACCTTATACTTGCACGAATCATTGGTCTAAAAAGGTTAAAAAAGTGCGGATAAATCTACCATATCATCCATACTATTTAAAGATGATACAATATTCATATTGTTATAAATTTACTCAGATGAAATGAGTCTAGTACTAATCTAGTACTAAACAGAACAGGTAAGCTATTATAAATAGTATATAAGAAATGTTTATTGATATTATCAAAATAGATAACTTTGATAATTAAAATACAAATATTAACACTATACCAATATTTCAAATGAGGCCCCTACGAATTCTATCGTTCCTATAATTCGAATACTTTATGATTAGGTTGTCAATGCAAAAAGGCATTAAAACTGCACGGATATAATTATGTAACGTAGTTTTATGAAAGCAAAATGTCGTAATTGACGGTAGTAATAATATTATCCAAAACTAATCAGTGAGCGCAAAAGTCGAGAGTAATCTGGCCAGAGCCTAGTCAAAGTGGCTTTTCTATTCGAACGCATATAATACAAAAGTATGAAACTGACGTTTTGTTTTCTCTGTAATATATTGAGGAGCTCGCTAGCGCAGTGGCACAGCGCGATTAGCCTGCGATTGCGTAAACTAAGCAATTTCGCTAAGGCCGGTCATTGGATGGGTGACCAAAAATTTATTATCACGAGCACCTCCGTGCTTCGGAAGGCACGTTAAGCCGTTGGTTGGTGGTGGATCTGCAGTCGTTAATACCCCATCAACCCGCATTGGGCCAGCGTGGTGGGTTAGGCCCAATCTCCCTATATTCTTCCATCCATAGGGAAGGCCCGTGCCCCAGCAGTGGGGACATTAAAGGGCTGGTCATGATGATGATGATGTTATGACGTCTTTTTCATACATTTGTTTTCTATGCGTTCTAATAGACGGGACACTTGACTAGGGCCACAGATCAGAGAAGTTCCTATTTCTGTAGAAATTACTTACTGAGAGTTAACTAAATTGCACCGAAAAATTGTCAGTAAAAATTCGTTGTCGTGTTGCAGGACAAAATTTAAATGAATTTATTATTTTAGGCAAAATTATTACAACTTTCTCGTAATAACTTTTCTAACATAACATGATCGAATAGCAAACCAATAATAAGACAACTGCAACTGTGCACGTAAAATATTTCTTTTGTCTGTAATTTATTAATCTTAACATTGTTGTTATTTAAAAAATCGTTGTTTCATTACAAAAGTGACTTCTAATAGCTTTGATTTTAAAACAATAAAGCTTATGTTTATTCTGAACCTAAAACTAATTATACAATTGACATAAATTGTTCCACTTACACCAACCAAGTGACAAGGTTTGGAACATAATATTTATGAATACTGTTTCATCGTTATTCATTGCATTCCACAATTCGATTATCTTCGTTTTTGTTATTCCTTCCTCGAAGGTATTTCAAGCTATTAAGAAAATGTTACGAGATATAGAGTTATTTGCTTATTTCTTTCTATGATTTGCATAACATACACACATAAACACATCTAACAGCCGTTAAAAAATTTCAACACGGAGAATTGAAGTCGCTCCTCAAATATAACAATCAAAAATAATTTGAGACAATCGACAACAACCAATAGACGGCGAGGTTTAAAGAAAGGAATCTGGTAAGAGTTATGTATAGCTATTGCCCCAAAAAATTACACCATCAACAACAGTATACCCAAAGAGGGTTGGTGTCAGGCAGGCGGCCGGCTGTAAAACCTGACCCAAAACCTTGAGCAGTATCGATTGGAATGTTGTCGTTCCAATCACTCTCACCGTTCATCGGGGTCTTGACATTGTCCTATCCATAACTTTCCTATACATTTATGATAAATGAATCAAAAGGGAGTGGATGGCTTGATGACGTCTGATCGATATTAATGGAAGAGAAAACATACAGCACCGACCCCAGCCCCCGTAGCACGGAACGTAGACAAAATCTCCTCGGGGAAAATTTTAGTTTCGTCTCGCTCTAACTCCCACTAAATCGAAAAACAAAACACTGTCAAGTGGTGGACAGAGATTTTGTCCACGTCCCGTGCTAGGCCTACAGGTACCTAGTACCTATATGCCATTACTTCTTTAATTTTAATTTACACTTACAGATATCGAGTTAGGTCCTCAATATCAACCAACATAGAATCTTGTCCCATGTGCAGTTCGTCACGCGCCATCAACAGTTTCACCAGCGAGTCATTTAGTGACTCTATTTGAGAGTGTAGCTCATTCACTATCACCTGTCAACAATAAGACGAAGTGATAAGTTTTGACAATTCTTCAACCTATACTAATATTATAAAGAGGTAGTTTTAGAGATAGTTGTTGAGTCTGTATGTTTGGGACAGGTAATCTCCGAAACTACTGAATATAGAAATTCGTTCACTGGAAACAAGCTGCATTATCTCTGATTGCTATAGCCATATATTTGGGCGGTATTTTGTGAATAACAAGTATCGCAAGTCGGAAAAAAGTCGCGGGCAGAAAGCTATAGTATTACAAAGAAATTAATACATATTATACAATAGAAATATCTATAACGAAACACTGTGTATATTCATAACAGTCATATAACAAAAGAAAACTTCTAGAACTTGGCTAAAAGTATGTCAGATTAACTATTAAGGTAGATGAATAATTTAAAACTACACTTCTTTTTGCCTGAAGTAGACGGTCATAATTATGGTGATGATGGTGATAATGCCGACACACTTCAAGTGAACACTTTCTCTTTTCGGCAAAACATTCACTATTATGTTTAAACGAAGGAAAAAAACAATTGCACAGTGTTGGTACAATCACGTAGTAGGCGTCGGTCGATTATAAATGAGGTTTGAGATTGAGCTTGATAAACTACTATAGGAGGCACTAAGTTTAAACGTTTTATTCGATTTTTTTTATGAAGTTAATATTGTCTGCTTTATTACGAATTACTGGGCAACTTAATAGATAACTATTATAGGTTAAATTTGGAATTGAAATTTAATTGCCAAAATTTAAAATAATATTCGTATTTTACAATATTACGATAACAGCATTGGATAGAAACCCCGTAATACATTGTAGGTTACGGAAGTAATCACAAGCGTAACGAACGAACTCGACATGCTTATAGTATACCCATAAAACACGATTGGTCGTCCCCGAAGGGTTACAGGTATTGACACGCAAATCATCATCATCATCACCAGCCCCTTAATTTCTCCACCGCTACGGCACAAGTACTTCCCTGTGGGATTTAAGAATATGAGGAGAGTGGTTCAGAATCCACCACTGAAAAAGTCGTGATTTATGTATGTAGCTAGGAGGTATCGTTGACATTACTTGGTAAAACGAGCACAGTCATTGACTTAGATGTTCACATGGATGCAAGTGAAAAATTAAATAAAATAATTTATTTAAAAAAAATGTTAACAATATTTTTTATTATTTGTCATACCTAATACTTACTGTCAGTGTTAATAATTTGTGTTTTTACAATTTAAAATTTTATTTTCTTGTACTCAAATATTTTGTTCAATTATTACTTTAATAATAACAGGACCGTTTTTTATGTATACATTTATATTATTATTAAGTTATGATAAACCGTCGATATAAAAACGCATTTTCATGGCAATTAAGGTCATTCTGTTTACTCGAGCTAATAAAACGTCACTGCACAATGGCCATTGTTATTTAAGATTTGACTCGTACTTAGTACATAATGGTCTTTATGCTTGACTCAGCACCAACAAGGTCGCAAACAAAACACCGGAATAAGTTGCGTTAAGTACCTAAGCATCAATTTTATTATAAATTTACATTTATTTACAGGAATAAGAATAAATAGGTATATAAATAGTCTCATATTTACAGACTTACTGCCGCACTCAGAGACGTCAAATAACGTTAAGGAGTACTTTACGTCAAAAATTGACAATTCAAAAGTAGTCGCTATTCTTGCCGGGTCTATGGTCTAGATTTGAAAGAAAATTGTTGACCATTAAATACTCATTAAAGTTAATTGACGTCTCTGAGTGCGGCAGTTATAGCCTATTCTCAATGGGATAGGCAGAGGTGTTTTAAAACCCACATTTCGCACATTATGTTAAGGTCGTAACATATTGTGGTGCGGCAGAGCAGAATACAATTGTTAAATCAAGAGTCGCCTTAAGTGATTTGTACTGAAATGAAATATAAGGCGCAACGCAAACACAAGGCGGTGAGGCGAAGGTAAGGTACGGCGCGGATATCAAGGTATCCTAGCAACGTAACAAAAAAATAACAAATTTAAAAACAATTTTTCGAATTTTTGTTACAATTCTTGAATATCCGCGCCGTATCCGTACCTTACGTTCGCCTCGCCGCCTTCTGTTTGCGTTAGGCGCCTTAAGCGGGTCGCCCACTGCAAAGCCGAACCAACGATGCGGCGGCAGCGGCGCGGCGTCGCGGCTCAGTCGAAGCGAAGAATCGAGGCGCGGGCGGTTATGCTTTCTATAGACGTTCCATTCAACATGTCGCACTGACCTGTACTTTACAAATACTGGACTTTGTTGCTTGTATTTGACATTACAAATGCATCTCTAATATTAGTTCCGTGGACGTTCACCTTCGTCCACCTGTACCATCAGCGCCAAGATGAAGATAATCAAAATGGCATTTTTTGATTAAACCTTTCAGTCCAGCGTACTTGTATAATTAAATAGAGGTACCCAAGTGTAAACGCGTCTCAACGCAACTACACGTTCGAAACAAATGACAAAATGGCGCGGAGTCTTGGCACGGGCAAGCCACCGCGCCCCCGCCTTAGAAGTTCTTAGCAGCTTGGTTGGTCCGATTCAGTATGTCTCGAACGTAAAAATTAATATTGGCCACAAGGCAATTTCATAGGAATTCCAATATCATAATGCATTGAATCGAACCAACCAAGCTGCTTAAGAACTGTTATATTTCATTGCAGTAGGTACAAATCACTTAAGGCGAATCTATTTTGATTATAATCGTGATACAACGCACCTATTCGCATTGTCTTCCGCTTCGATAGCCATATCCGGATCGCGTCTATTGTTCATAGAAAAAGAAATCACAATAATGAAAACTCACTATCGCTTTATGACATTCCAATATATTTGCGTACGAAAATGTTATAATGGTGGTAAGTATAATTGAATATTATACTAGATACAAAGATTTTGGTGGTTAGAAAAAGAATTTCGAAAAATTATGGTCTTGATGCGGGAATCGAACCCGCGTCCGCTGCTATCCGGACGGCCTGACCGCTCGGCCAATCAAGACACTAATTAACTTGCCGAAATTCTTCTAACCTTTACACTTCACGTTGTAAGCCAACGGCATTCAACGTAACAACAGAATTTAGGCAAGTTAATTAGTGTCTTGGTTGGCCGAGCGGTCAGGCACCTGCCCGGATAGCAGCGGACGCGGGTTCGATTCCCGCATCAAGACCATAATTTTTCGAAATAATTTTCTAACCACCAAAATTTTTGTACTAATTTTTCTAACATTTATATAATGTTAAAATTAAAATCGAATAGATTATACGAGATGCTATTTTGGACCCTTTTGGGTACACGAATAATTAAAAGATAGGACGAAGACGTCTACTATAGACACAGTACTGACTGTGGTTCTAAGGGGTGTTAGCTACCACACCAGTAGATCGATCGTCGATTGGTATGGTTGGGAATAGTCAAAGTAAAAGATATCGGTCGACGTCGACTATTACAATTATTCGTCGCTTGATGACGTCGATCGAAAATCGATCGATTGGTGTGGTAACACCCTAATGCCTACAAAGTTTCGCTAGTAATAATCGAAAATACCGACCTGTAACTGAGCTATATTCATATCAGTGAGCAATTGACGGGAGACTCGGCGTCGGTCCGGCGCGAGAGGTGCATTCGCTTTCTCCATACTGCGCTGGAGCATCTCTGTGACGGGAGAAACGGCGCGACCGCGACGCTCACGCTAGAAGCATTGCAAAAAGAATAATTTATTACGCGAGTAATTAAATCTCACACATAGAGTTCACTAACACTTAAACAGGCGATTATTATTGAACCGTCGGTTTATGACATTTTATCGTAGGTACTTAAGGAAGAACTGTCAAAAACTTACGGTTATCTTTTAATGGCTTGTTTTACGTGTTGGTGAACTCCAGCATAATTGGTCTATACTAGCATTGGTTATGTTTAGCATTTTTATACCTTGATTAGGGTTCAGTGTGGGGCCCCAATGACTTATGCATAGTCAGTATACAATATTTAATTTTATGAGGCTATTCTTTGGATATTAAGGAAATGGTTGCACAAAAATAGTGGAATAATGAAATATAGATATTATTATCATACCAAATAAAAATCATTATATAAATGGTTAGGGAATTAAGAAGATAATTTATTTTCAATTTGAAATGAATAAATTATACGTTTAAGAACTATAATGAAGAGGGAGGCAGAAGGGGTAGGCACAGGAGAATTAACACTCATGCCTTGCCAATTAATTTAGGTTCCAAGTTCCATGTAATAGGTGTAATAGGTAATGTAACATGTAATAGGTAAGCCTACTGCTATATATTGGGAATGTATCTTTGAATTTGTACAAGAAATAAATTGGAATTGAATATGAATATATCATGAAATGGTGGGAAACTATATGACCTTTATTACTTTGATTTAATGTAAGTACCAACCTCCATTTGAATGCGGGCCATCTCCTTTGCCTGTGCAAGGGCAATACGAGCCTCAGTCTGCAATGTAGCTTGTAAAGCATAGAAATCAGACTCCTTCAACTCAATATGCCCCAAGGAATGTGAAGATCGAGACTTAGTTTTCATAGATATAGATGCTGGGCGCAATTTCGGAACTGAAAAAGAACACATTTCTTAGTTTTAAATGCTAGTATAAATTCAACACCTGCATATATTCATGACACAAATAGAGGTAAATTTAAAAATAGATATTTTAACATGAGATAACCTTGATAGAGCAATTAGGTACAGCGTGAAAATTAAAAACACAAATCACACAAAACATAAATGACACAAGAAATGATATTTAAAAACAAACCTCATTAATGTAGGTACAGTCAACAGCACGTCAGTCTACCACAAAATGTGAAATTTTCACAACCAACTTTGCACTTTATTACAGACGAATTAAGTTTGACAATCATTAAAATTTGATAGTTTTGGGTAGTCTGAAGTGCCATTGTCTGTACATGCAATATTTTGAGATACCCATATGTTATAAGTTAACATAAACAAAGCAACAGCACACTTACCATTTTGACTGGTGTTTATTTTTTCTTGTTTTGTGATATTTACTGACAAAGGTCTCGTCTGGTATGGATGATTATAGCTTGATTTACTTAAAGTACTAGACCGGGAAGAACTCCTGTTATTATAATTTGAATTTCTTTCTAAATCTGATTGAGATTCGTTATCAGAAGCAGTTTCATTCATGAAACAAATTTGTAGATTTTTCCCTGCACAACCCAGGACAACATGATGAATGTTAACCACAATATGAAAAACCATTACAATAAATAAATGCCTATAAAACACATTACACAATACTCTTTTTTTAAATACTTTTTGGTGAAGAATTTAGCGACAACATAACAAATAAACATTGTTAAATGAGCATAGACATAAGAAAACATTTACAGCACTCACAATCTGTTCACAAATGTGTGTACCCAGTAAAATTGCTGAGCCTTTATATTGCACCCTCCAAAATCACAACAGGTAATAACAGAAAAAAAAGTTAAAAGCCTGTTGCTGTAAGAACAGACTTTTAATTTTGCAGATCACTTTTCTGACAAATAAACACAATGTAAATAAATTTTCAGGTTAGAAAAGTTAGAAGCCAAATGGCTTCTAACTTTGTTGCGCTGAGGGTACAATAATAATGATTTTAGTTTATGTAAAAAAACAGTAACAAGTATTTTTATCTTCCACCAAATAATAATAAAAAAATGTAATGGGTGTATTAATGTGGTAATAACATACCATTTTGTAGTCTTGAATGTAGACTTGGCTTCTTTCCAGGACGATCTGTATGTCCCATACTGTAATATTCATCATTGTCCCCACCCATTGCCAATCTTCTTCTGATCTCTTCCCTGTCATTGCGTTTCTGGAAAATTATAATGGTAAATTGCACCATGTATCTTTGTTAAAATAAATTACATTTGTAATTCTTTAAATTCTTACAATACTATAAATTGTACTATCAGTGATGGTAACTATACGTGTAAATTTATCTAAAATATTTGGATTATTGTCTGTGAGTATAGGCCATTCAATCTCTGTCTTAGCACACTCAGCTGTACCAATGGCTCTAGGACTTAGTGCAGTATCATAGGCATCTTCACCATAATTCAAAACGAGTGGTGGAGTATCTGACTTCAAAAATTTGGACTTAAACACGTGTAAACTTTTTTTGAACCCTGTTTTTGTAGGTTCTTTAGTGTCAATCACTTCATTAACTGGTTTACTAAGCCTTCTCTTTATATTATTATATACACTTTGAAACATTTTAAAATTAATCAGTCTTCTTTATTTGGTAAATGATATGGCACAACTTCGGCAAGCTCGATTTCGTTTCTTCAATTTTCTTCGTTTCGTTTTTTTTTAAATCGTTTAATCGTAGCGTATGGTAGGTAATGGTAAACACAACAAAATAATCCTGCCTGTCAAGTCCTTCATTCCTGTCAAGATGACATTTAGGGCAAGGTCACATCGCGCGTGTGTTCCATTTTTTTAAGTCTTACTTTTCTTAGAACTTTAATAAATTGTATATAAATAATTAGACTTACAAGGCAACATATATTGTCGACAGATTCGTGGTTATCGTATGTTATAGTATATAAATCCAAAAGAAATCTTGTATCTTTTTTATAATGTCTTTGTTCAGAATTAAAATATGGCATTGACGCCATCACTTAAACACAAAAGAAACGTAACGTTGAGTAAAACACTGGTGTCCGCGCGGCACGTTTGCCACTAATGTTAGGAGACTGGCAGTCTCGTCGTATTGCTTCGTTGAATCACCTTAGAAAGCTGGTCCCACTACTTATTGGTAATTATTAACTGTTACACATGGTTGCTATGAACGTGGATACGCGAATGTACCGTTACTTGGCATAGCGCGGAAATTCAAACTAATTGACAGCCTTTAGTGGTCCTGCACAACTCAATTATTATGTTAATTATTGATAAAAAAGTCTTGTTTAAAAAGTGTCTAGTGTTATGATGTTGAGTCGTAATAATAGAAGGATCGTAGGATATAGCAAGTAAATAGGAATACCAACGAATGTATTTTTTCCGAACGAAAGCTGTTGCAGCTAGGTTGGTACGTATAAATAATATGTTTATCATGATGTTTTCAATGGTTTTTTGGCAGCTAATATTCGGCATACTAGCATTTCGTTATTATTGCATGGATAGGTATTATTTGACTATATTATAGATACATACCTACATATTTAATTGATGTACTCATGTTTGTTAAATCATCAAAAATAGCGGTAATTTTATTGCAAGCTGAGTAGGTATATAATCGAGCATTGTTTTTTCCGTAAAGGTTACACTGGAGTTCAATATCGCAGTGGCTTAGCGCGCAACGTTAGCTAAGGGCGGTCATTGGATGGGTGACCAAAATGGGTTATTGCGCATTCTCTCACATTCAGTGGGGACTTTAAAGGGCTGGTCATGATGATAATCTTAAATGAGTAAAAACAGAATGTAATTCCAACGACACTTGAACGTGAATCACGTTTTAAACTATTTTTATGAAGATGAAGATTTTTATGAATAAGACTGTAAGATTAACATGGACCCTTTATTCTAGAACAATATTTAAGTATCAATTCATTGATCTCTGTTTACGTTTATTCTGAAACGCCACTTGGACAACAATCGATAGGTATTTAAATCGAGATTTAGGCTATCGAGCGATCGCGCAAAACACCTCATTGCCACGCTTGAGTAGAGTTATTATCCTTTAGTGCTACACCTTTTTGCATTTTATGGGTAGAATAGGGATGTTCCGACTTAATATAATTTGAATCTAAATTTACGTAAGCCAAGCTTGAAAGCCGTTTTGGAATAAAACTCAAATTTAAGTAGCGATTCTAAATTTAAACAATAATCACTTGAATTCAAATTAAACTACACTTGAGTGCCGATTCTAAATACGGGCCTAAAACTCACCCGTCTCTCTGCTTCCTTAGCTGCCCGTAAATGATTTTCTATAGCGTCAAGGTCCAATTTAGGCAATGCCGTTTCTATATTGTACACATCAAAACTTCCTGAAAAATAAACAGGAAAATATGCATTTAACCAAGAGTTTTACATGTACATATACAAATGTAATACAAAAAGGATAACTGAAATTATTATCCTTTTTTTTACTATTGCCAACTTACTTTAGCTAGAGCACAGTGTTTCACTAAACTAAATGCAGCGGTGACGTAGGTGTTAAATTTTGGTTATAATCATTTACCTACCTCATCAACTATAAGAGATGAATTAAGAGATAGGTACCTACCTTACCTTATAGGTATACGTAATGTCAAAGATGCATTTTCATAACCTGTCTTTGTTTCGTAATAGTTACGTCTTTCGTGATGAGTGAATTATAAGATTTCATTCAGTCTTACCTAAATCACAGTCTCCACTGTTTTTATGGACGGTTGTGTTGTTATGAGCGGTTTTCATAGAGTCCCTGGATGGTACTGGTTCTGCGTGGCGGTCATCAGAAGCTCTTGAATCACTGAAGTGAGAATACATAATAATTTTAGTATCAAACCAATGCACCACGCCTAAATCATTTGATGAGTAATAGGTAGAACGTAGGACATTGCATGTGTAATAAGCCGGCTAAATGAATTAGTAAGGCGGAACTGAATGTTCTTACAGACTGGAAGCACGTCTAAATTTAACAGTACTACAAACAAGCGCCGGCAAAATCTATTTTAAAAATGTTTCCTTTTAATCGCTCGATTTCACTATATTTAACTTGACCGTGTAGTGAATACGTTAACAGTGACTCGAATATATACCCTAATAATATGTCCATTATTTTTGCATGTAAAAGGTAGAAGATTTATCGAGCTTCTGAGTTAGCTAAACTAGACAATTTCAAGCAGAATTTTGTTATTGAAATTGTCTGGTATTAAATCTTTTTTAATATAGTAATCATCGAGTTATTAATTTAAGTATTTTAATATTAATGTAGTGTATAACTGAGTGCACTTAGCTTATTAGCCATGATGTACCTATATCAAGTTATGTACATCCAAAATAAATCCAAAATATTGACAAACTTACTTTTTAATAGGGCTCTTTCTTTCTGTGGCACCTCTGCTTAGAGCTTGCTTACTAGTTCCTGACAGATTACTTCTACATCCAAGCGACACTTCATTCGAATTTCCATCGGTCAGAACAGTGGATCTGGTTTCGGTATTATTTTTCCATAATTGCTCTCTATCTCGCATCTCATCTAATTTAGGAATTATTTTTCTCAACTCAGTACTTAATTGCTTGATTGTTGTTTCTACATCAATGGTCAGTTTTTCGGTATCGTACTCACTATCATAAATATTAATTTCATCTTTCCCATCTGACAGATGAGCATCAACAATTGTTTCGGTTTTATTCTGAATGTGTAAAAACGTAGGTCTGCTGCGATACATTTCTGTTCTTATATTAGCTTCATTTTCTTTGTCCATATCTTTACTATCTTCTAAAATTTGATCAACAACATTATGTTCTGATACATAATCCTCAACTTGTTCATTATTATCAGACTGCGTCTCGACTAGCTTTTTGATTACATGATTGACAACATCACTTATGTTGTTAATAGTGTTCTCTATTGGCTTTGCAAAAGTATCTTTAATATCATTTCTTAATTCTCGCAAGTCATCTTGGATACATATATTATAGTTTAAAAGCTGTTTTATTTCATCCTCTATTTCTTTATTAAAATCGCCGATTATATCCTTTTTATTAAAATTATTTTCTACATCAGTATCTAAACAATTAAAATCGCAACTACTCGTTTCAACATTATTATTATTATTAGTTACAGTTTTTATTAAATCTGGAACTTCATTATCAATATGACTATCTAATATTTTAGATTTAGAAAATATATCATTTTGAGATGTCACACACTCAGAACCTTGTAATTTTTCATTATTATTATTTTCATTTTTATTATCTAGTATTGTATTACTAAGATTAATTTCACATTCATATACGTGTTCAGAAATCTCTACATCTAAATCATCATCAGTCATGTCATTTTCTGATTGATAATAATTCTCTATATTTGAAGAGTAATCCTGAAAAGAAAAAACAGCTTAACTAAACAACTGAATAACCTACAATAATAATATTGAATGCTCACAATCCCGTTATGTGAGTTCCGTAATAAAGTGACGTGCATATGGCTTCTCTTGTGTCCCTATTTAATATAAGCACTTCCAAGGTTTCCACCTTATCCGTGTGAATTTTTACCTGCAATGTATGAGCTAAGTGTTGAAAACCAGGATAGTTAGGGTTTACGATGCCTCTTGGTAAATTCTGGATGCCGTTCTCAGACATTTCATCTGTGTCAGAAGGTATAAATGCCTTTTCTTCTTCACAAGGTGATGCACTCGAATAAGCATTAGTATCGTCTGAAAATGCATTTAATTAAAATACATAGAAAATGTACATAAAATTCGAAGTAATCAATAAGAACTTCAACACATACCTAAAACGTTTTCTAAGGGCGTAATCACTGCAAGGATATGTTTGTCTGGGTGTTGAGTATCGATTTTATTTGATATTATTGTGTTAATATTATTATGAGTATTTATTCTGTATTGTTTATTATACACTTCCTTATTATTGAACTTGGAGATAATCTGCTCTAAATCATCAGGTCTAGAATTTATTGGTTGTGATGTTTGGGTGTTCTCTAAATATTCGGTAATGTCTCTTGATTCATAGGTGTTGTAATTTGAATTGATATTGTAATGTAAATTTTCTCTCCGAATAAGATTGTCAGACTGTATATTGTTGGACAAGTACCAACTCCTGTTGTTTATGTTTCTATTTGAGTTGTTATGGTTAAATATTTCTATATTCCCATTATCAATAGCTTGTTCGATCCTCATGATTACCTGAAACGATAAAAATAAACTTTGTTAAATGATAAATTCAATGCAATTGCACCACCCCAATGTCGAATATCACAGCGATCCTTGAGCATAGCTCACAAAACAGAAGAGTTGAGTATCTAGCCGGCTACAACAGTATATACAAATTAATGGGATGAGGTTTGTAAATAGGCACGCACCGTTTACAATTCATAAGTATAGGAAACTCTGTAAAATAGGTATTGCTTTACTGGTGTATGTATCTATATCTAAAGTAAGATCGACGGGTATCGAAGTTTTCAATACCAAGATTGAAGAGTTAGTTGATGTTTTTTAACTTTTATTTTTGTTTTCTACATCTACCAAGTGGTTGGCTTGGCGATTACACTAGGTACTTATCAATCAAGATGTCAAGATGTTGAACATCGAAAACCCGTGTGAACAAAGAAGTGCGCAGTATGCCTCAGTCTATAATGATGGATCTCCGAGACCCAACCACGCCAGGGTAACGCTGACCTCAACGCATTTAATACCAAAGTTGGATATTAAGCGTGTCAGAACCCTACGCCTCATCAGCAAGACGGCACACACATAAATTGCAATTTTGTATACAAACCCACAACTCGCTTATCACATAACGTCTTCATTATCTAATGTGTTTAGTTTTAGTTAAGTTTAATACATAAAAGTTATTTAGCTTTCAATTTTTGCTCCTAAAAAAAGAAATTCTCTGTTACCCATAATATAAATAATATCAACATACAATATCAAGCAAAAATGTTTAAGGATAATGTTATAATCATTGAATTTTATGTCCCAAATCCATGCAGGCGATATTGAGGATCAAGGCCGGATATTGCGAGTCCCTCCGCCATTCTTCCACAAGGGTTGAACTAACGGGAACGCAGTACTGTGACCTCAATCCTATTATACGCACAACTGTAATAAACTTTTAAGCCACTGGTTTCCTGTGCAGATAACATTCTCTAGTCGCCTATTGACATTTGGCAAACCAACAATTATTCGATTTTTAATTTTAACATTATATAAATGTTAGAAAAATTAGTACAAATATTTTTGGTGGTTAGAAAAACCGCCTCAAGATCATAATTTTTCGAAATTCTTTTTCTAACCACCAAAAAAAACCAACAATTATGCCGTTTTCGCCTACCTATACCTATAATTTTGCTCGTGAGTCCAAGAAAATTCAAGAATAAAATTTATTTTGCTATGAATATTCAAAATTAAAAAAAAAATTGGGTTTTGAGTTACGGAAGGCACGTTAAGCCGCCAGTTCCAAGCGCATAATAATTATCCACAGGGAAAACCTGTACTGAAGCACTGGGGCATAGGCCAAAATGTGAACACTCTTAACTGTTGGCACAGAATCAATGAAAGTTAACCATTGCGTTACAACACTTTTGTATTATTAATTGGTTATTGTGATTTATGTGATAGACAACCTATTTAATCGTAGATACCTACAGCTGTTTTATTTTATAACACTGATATACCGCTCTTATATAACTTAAGGCAACTACAAACAGCTTTACTAGTAGGTCACACCTACGCCTTCCATTGTGTCTCGGGCGGGTCAATTAACCAACAATATGATTTAGTAATAAAATAGTCTATATTACTAATGCCTTAATATTTTATAAAATAATTAAGTGAAGTTTACTCAGGAGCAACACAATATAAAAATAGTTGCAAAGAAAATTGTAGTTTGGGAAAGTTCGAGTAATTATACTCTTGATGCGGTAAAAGGGACTATAATTTTTTCTAACCTCAATTTTCTTTATAGTATATTTTCTAACATTTTTAAAATGTTCAATTAAAAATCAAAAATAATAAATAAAAAGTGTTGATGTAATATTATACTTACCTAAAGCTTTTTTCTCCCCCCCAATCTCTCCCGCGGGTGTAGTACAAGGCGACTAAGGATAAATCAGTGATGAGGAATGGGCAACAGCGTTCCTCTTATACCACCTAGCAATGTACTGCGACTTTTGTGGCCGATAAATGGCAATAGGCTCGCCGCCTATTCCATGGGACGTAACATAATTGGTGAATCGTGGGTGCTAGTTCACCTCTGCCTACCCCTTCGGGGATATAGGCGTGGTTGTATGTATGTATGTATGCTAAAGCTTTTTTAGGATTACCAACAAAACTAACAAAAACAAAACAAATAAGTTACGAAAATGGATAAGTCAAGAATCGGATTAATTTTCAAATGGCACGCTTTTTTACTTCTCTTGGATATAATAGTATGACTTCTATGACTTCTTAAAAGGGAGTGGTGGCTCGATGATGTCTGACCGATAAGAATGGAATACTTAGGGAACATTCTGCACCGAACTGGGTAGTAAGATGATGATTTAATATAATCGACCATAATAATTAATTTCACTTTTTATTTTTATTTTGTGTGCAAGCAGTTACTGTGACACATCTTTAAATGTTTGTTTTATTCATCATGTTATGTTTTCTATTTCAGGACGATCGTTATAAAGTATTCGTAGAAGAGAAGTTCAAATATAATGTATCGTCCTAATAATATTCACTAGTTAAATTGCTAAATCATACGTCGTGCCAAACTTTCCTCGTTTCAACATGTGTCACCCAAAACACGGCACTAAAACTTGCTAAAACACTAAACCAACGACGGAAGGAGCTCGTAAGGGATTTTTGGTTACAGCAACGCATAACTTCTACACATTAACCCCTAGGGTAACTAGTTTATTTTTTTCTTTACTTGTACTACCTATTTTGTTGCTTGGTACAATTATTACTTATTTTTGAGGCCGAATATATTCGAGCGAACATGTGACCATAAATATATAATATCGAGTTTTTTTTGTAATTAGGGGACGACGATACGAGTTCCTTAGATAAACGACTGCAGACGGGACCCTCTGCTTAACGTGCTCTACGTTAAGCAGTAGGTCCCGATTGCAGTCCTTAATATCACTATCAACACGTATCCAGTGTGGTGGATTATAGTCCATTTTTCCTCCATTCTTGCATCCTTAGGCAAGAATATGAATCAGCAGTAAGAACATTCATTCGGTGCAACACTGACGCATTTACAATTTTTGTTAAAACAGAGATGATATTATTAATTTCATTTAACTTATTTCCTGCTCCAGTAAAAAATGAAAGTTCATTTAACTTATTTTCTGCTCCTGTAAAAACACAAAATTTTGCAATTACTTTTATGTTGCATGCGCATATACTTTTTCTTGTAACTGCACAATTCCTATTTCGTATACCGAATCAAATATTCAAACTACCAAACATAAAACTTTGAGCCATATACCCAGACATTAGCTAATCAAATTGTGGGAGCCATCAAAGAAAATCAATCCAACATATACTTGTCATGCCTTCCTCCTATGGGGGTAGCCTGAGATCAGTTCTTTCCATTTGCTACGATCCTTACAAAGTTCGCATCGTTACTGTTCCCAGGCATAAGGGTATGGTCAAACATAGTATGTAATAGAGTCTTACCTTATATGCTCAAAATGTCTAACCAAATAAAATCCGAGCCTTGACCTTTATGTTATAGAAAACGTAATATCAAATCAAATGCATTTTTCAGAGTAAAAAATACCGACGAGTCATTCGCGTTTCTTGGATATAAAATTTACGCCTATTTAGTGTCGTGGCGTTGCGATAGCTCTATCGCATAGCATAACACCAACAACGTTTCCCCAGATAGAAGGTCACGGTATACCTACCTACACCTATAAGATATTGTATAGATATAGACCCCGCTTAGAGCATGACAATTTAGATAGGAGGACGTAGGTATTTAGACTTAAATGAGTCACAGAGTTATTTCATTAATAGGTACTATTTAAAAGTAAGTAACTTGCTTTGCTTTTTTTACTTTATTTAGTAGTGAAAATCATAATCATAACGTCATTTGAAATAAAACTACTTTTACGGACTAAATTGTCGTATATTTAGCATAGTTATTATCCAACACGACCCGACGTGTCGATTACCTACTTTACAGTAACCGTGGAATCTAGTAAAACGTCAGTGTGATATTTGTATATGCATACATTATTCAAGGCTATCTCCGCAGGGGTAGACATAAGATGTACTAACACTGTCTAACACAAACAGTTCGCCAACTATGTGGTTTCTCATGTGATAAGGGCGAGCCTATTGCCAACTATCGGTCGTCGGGTATAACAAATCGCTGCAACCCATTCCTCATCAATGTTTCTGAGTCGCCTTGTACGAGATACGCGGAAAAAATTGAAATTGGTGACTATTATCACCACACGGCATAATTATGTAATATTGTCATTTATAGCTCTATCTATTGGTATAATTTGGATAGATGTAATTTTTATACTTTCTGAGAGGGTCTCAAGTAAAATTTCCAAGACAGCGGGTGACCCCATTTTCTTTACGACCCAATGTATTAACAGGTTGTAAAACATAAATGGAGCCTAGATCGTTTTTATCATCTTTTGACTACTACACAGTATAATGTACAATGGTATAATGTTTATTATTAAGGTATGTTGTTCTTCCATATGTTGACTGTAACATATCTTAAACAACATTTATAAAAATCCAGATTTACATATGTAACATTAATATTATACGTTTAAAACTACATTTTAATTCAAAAATGCAACATAAAGTTTTAGGTGATATGATTTGTTATAAAAAAAGGTAAACTAATTGATACAAATCTTCAAGTGAATGTTACTTGAACAAAACGTAGTAGTAACAATATCTATTCCACAGAAAAGTGTGCGAGAAAAAGGTTCGCCTCGTGAAGGCGGGCAGTTTGACCGCTTAGACAGCTACACGAGTCTGTAATACTGTACAGTGACAGGGGTCAAGCTAAAGTGGTAGTCAGCCGGCACGCTTCCTACGAGATCTCGCCTATAAATACCACATCAAGTCACCACACCCTCGTTTTGCAGGAATATCATAATATACTTACCTACTATAGTAGGTACCTACAGTATAAGGTGGTATAAGTAAGCGGGTATGAAAACCTTTTTTCAGCTCAACAAGAAGTTGTATAATAATATAATTCCAAAAGAGATTTATGAAAGAAAACATTAAGAAAACAAATTCGGAGCCCGCATTAGCCGAGTCTGAATAAGGTTTTAATTCAATTCACTGAAAAAGTTGAGTAGGCGTTACATCATTATGTTATGGAATGACTCAAGAAAAGCGCTGGTGAGACTTCAAACACGAAGCTTAATTTGATATTATCACAGTTCATCTAATGATGCGAAAGTACATTAGCTAGCCACAAAATGTCAAATTCGATGATTGATTTTAGAGTTTGTGTCGAACAAGGCCTAGAAATGAATGAGTGGCAGTTTCGTATAGTCCTTTAAGGTAGATAGGTAGAATATTTAATCATTCCCCAAGATAAAGGTCTTTAAAATTACATTAAACATTACTTACATACATAGATAGATTTCGACTAATATACATATATTACTTCCTGATTAGCCTTCAAACATTGTTAATAATATTATTAGTTATGTTAGAATATAGTCTAGTATACGGTTTACTACTCAAATAAAAAAGTTTCGATTACACCTAATATTCGACGACAGGTGTGGTAGAAAAGTCAGATCTGAGGCTATTGGTAATGAGGTCCCCTGTTCGAATCTGTCGATTATATGTAATGATTAACAACGGCTTCGTATCTTTTACCCAAAATAACACTTACTGCCGCACTCAGAGACGTCAAATAACGTTAATGAGTACTTAATGTGAAAAAATTACAATTCAAAACTAGTCGCTATTCTTGTCGGGTCTATAGTTTAGATTTAAATGAAATTTTTTGACATTAAGTATTCATTAACGATAATAGGCGTCTCTGAGTGCAGCAGTTAATAACTTAAGTGCATACTTGACTTAACAATACTTAACCTAATATTCACGAACGTACAGAATCCTGTCGTATACATATACATTTACAAACGATAAGGATTTTAAGTAATCAATTGCTTGCAAAAAATAGACTCTCGTCTCAATTTCAATAAAAACGTTCACGACTTTAGAACAACACTTCAAGATGCTTAATTTTAACTGGAACTTTTCCACGAGAACTTTCATTAGCACGACCTTGTTGAATTTACTTTAAAACAATTAACGTGCTACGAAAAACCGCTATAAAAGTACTTACAATACGTAAGGTTTTTATACGGTCTTTATTTTATATACTATTCGATATGAAATATTATACTTAAACATTACCTTTACCTTACATCGCTAACTAACTGTACACATATAGCCAGACACGGCTTCCTTTAGATACAAACTTCAGTATGTACTAAACCAGAGCAGTCTCGCCGCCCGCTTGCCGGCGGGCGGTTAAGAATAGGTAGGTATACTTGACTCGCTTCGTCTTCGCCTCATTACAAATACATTCTTCTAAGAAATCTGTTTTGCATAAATTCAATACACTTACCGTAATGATTACCTACATAACTTTACATAATAAATCTTTAAATAGCCACCTAAACTCGTTTTATCGATCAAACTGCTAACTTATCTCATTATGGGGCCTCCGTGGCACCGTTAAGGCGTCTGAGGGAGAAATATATTCTGCTGGTATTTTACTTTATTTGTAATCGTAAGCGGTATCATAAATGTCTCTCGTTTTAGGAATACTTAGCTACATTTATTTTACTCCTACTCCTGTTGTTAAAACTGAAGAGACATTTAACGGCGTGGGGTATTGATTCAGAGTTATCTTTTTCTCGTTCTGCTACGGCATTGCCCTTCGTTTGTGCATCAAATATTTATACGGAGAGATGGGAGGTGTTCTTAGTGTAGTGTTTCGTTGGACGCAGCCTGCCGTCCCACAAATAGGGTCGACATCTGTCGTCTGAAACCTACATAAAAGACATAAGCCAGCTCTGGAGAATTTCGTCCAACCATGAAAGACAAGTCGGGATTAGTTCGTCAAAGAACTAAAAGAAAATTCTCAGATGCGGCGAAGTGTGCTTAATTCTTATTCTATGTTATAGCGCATGAAAACTAGGTATTAATTAATCATTATCAGTGTAGATACTAATAAAATTATATCATCAATAGGATTCATCTGTGAAATCTGATTTTGAATAGAGAAATCTCCAACAGACCGTGTTACAAACCGACGAAAACTGTATGAGAGTGCATTTTATTTTTAATCAAATTCTGCTGCTCTAATTTTTTCGTTCACTGCAATAAATGATTATCACTTAAAACTGATTGAATTTGATTTTTTTGATAAAAGTAGTGAGTAATACAACAAAGACACTCGTTTTTTCCTAAGCACACACAGCGTTATTTCTAAGTAACTTAATTTAATTGTATGACTGACAAACTCAAGCAATCCATAATTTATTGAAGTATTAGATATCATTTAGTCCGCCGACTGTACAAACTGTTTGTTTACGTATAAAACTAATTAAATTAAAACTATGTGCCTTGATGAATACAGAGCTCAGCGGTCGCGTGCGTGTCCCGCAACAATCATAACAGTCGAGCAATGATTGCCGCGGTCAGGACCCAGATTGTAGATCGATTAAGTATAGTCTGAAACTCTTTTGTGTTTCAGAATACACGTTGGTCTTTATTCACTTTTACTTTGAACATAACGAAATGAAAGACTGCATACATTGCCACCACTAGAAGGTTTTTTTTGTAAAATACTGTAATGATTTCTCGTAAAAAACCATATGTCGGTTTTATTTTTCGAACGGCCGGATTTGTCGTGTGAACTGACGCGTTGCCTACCAAAGCAAAAGGTTTGGGGTCAAATCCTTATGGTAGGCTTAAATATTGAACTATTAAACATGTCCGATAAATGGCAATAGGCTCGCCACCTATTACAAGGGACATAATTGGTGAAACGCGGGTGTTAATTCACCTTTACCTACCTATATAAAACTAAATAATAATTTTCTTTTAATCGAAGCTATTACAATTAGTATTTGTTTATTTCAGTTAAAACAGTGCCCTGTTACATGACCATCCTAGTTAAAAAATATCCACTTAAAATGTTATTAAGCAAAACTTATTCTTGAAAAGAAAATTTCTCATTGTTTTCATTTGAAGAGTAAATCCGGAGACTTTATGGTTATTATACCACAGGCGAATGTCCCAAAGAAGATTTCATTTTATAATATTATCTAATAACTTGAGCCCGGCTGCCACTAAGGAGATTGTTAAAATACGATTTTTTAATATTTCTCTTGTTACAAAAGAATTTTCTAGAAGAGCTCTATGGCCCATTGATGGTGCTCATTGGATGTATACCAAAAATGTTTCCACTACTCGAGTGAGGAGAGCTGATTCCAGTCATCGCATTTGCAGTAGGAAGCACCTACCAACTAATTCACGTTATTTTTCCAAAACTTCCTCTTTTTATGTAATATTATTTTCACTGCGTGTTTAATCTTTTAATTTTATGTTTTATTCACTTAAGCAAGTCTGTAACTAAACTTTTATTAACATGTTGAAGTAGAAATACAATATTAAAGAACAAAATAATGCTCATTACAATTAGACATATTAATAAATACCCGATCTATACAATATTATTTGACCAGATACCTAATATGTAATCCAGGGTCATGTTTCGATTTACAATAAAGAATTTATTTCGAATTTATGATGATCTAAATCTTTTCAAACATACCATATAAGGAACATTTATAATAAAAGCTCCTAGGTAAAAGTCATTGTTCCACAAAGGATTCATAGTTATTTGTTGTACGTGAGTGCAAAGTTGTTTTTTAACCGCGTGCTCAATTTTGATGACCGAGCTAGCGAAGGATTCTAAAATTGAATCACGAGCGTAGCGAGTGATTCAAAAATTAGAATCCTGAGCGATAGCGAGGGAATCAAAAGAGCACAAGGTGAAAAATCTTTGCACTCGAGTGCAACACGTAACTTTTCATCCCCCCCAACGAGGAAATTGCAAAATACAAAAAAAAAAATACAATCACAACAGTTTCTGTTTTCACCCAGAAACTTCCACAACACCCTCCCATTAACCCAAACACACTCTCAACACCCACCCAGAAACACCCACAACATTCACACCCATCCACTCAGACACACCCAAAAAACACTCATTCACCCAGAAACACCCACAAAACACCCATTCACCCAGAAAAACCCACAAAACACCCATTCACCCAGAAACACCCACAAAACACCCATTTACCCAGAAACACACACAAAACACTCATTCACCCAGAAACACCCACAAAACACACATTCACCCAGAAACACCCACAAAAAACCCATTCACCCAGAAACACCCACAAAACACCCATTCACCCAAAATCCCACAAAACACCGATTAACCCAGAAACACCCACAAAACACCCATTTACCCAGAAACACCTACAAAACACCCAATCACACTCAAAAAACACTCAATCACCCAGAAACACCCACAAAACACCTAATCACACCCAAAAAAACACCCAATCACCCAGAAACACCCACAATACTCACTCATCCATTCAGACACATCCACAAAAACCCATTCATCTAGACACACCAACAAAACACCCATTCACCCAGACACACCTCCAACTGCCACCCACCCACCCAGCCACACCCGCAACATTCATCCAGACACACCTGTAAGTCCCTAATAAAAATTACCGTCCCTAATGGAGTTCCGAGATGGTCAATCAGCTTGAGTCAAGCACGTTGATTTTCTGTATGTTTTTGTTCCGTTGCCAGCGTAAACAAATCAAACAGACCTAAAAAGCTTTTAAATGCTTGACTCAAGCATCCAGCAAGCGTTGTAGACGATCAAAATGTTTAAAGCAAGATTGACGCCAAGCTGATTGACCGTCACAGAACTCCAAGGTTTTAACAAATTTAAGACGTGAAAAGAAAATGGCGCGCGCAAAGCAAATTGCAAAAAAAGTACACCAAGAAGGTTCCGAGTCTGAGTTTTGAAACTCATTGCACACGATATTCTAAATTCAAATTTACTTTAACCTCTAGAGGATAAAAACGGCTTTTGCACTCAGATATCGAAGAGCAAAAACGCTTTTTCCGAGATGGTGGGATGAAAAATTGTTTAACAATCGATTACGGAACACGTTGGTAAAATACGGAACCTACGTCTTTTTAATGACGTCAATGTCAGTTACTGACTACAGTGAAATGAATATGAAACAGAAAAGTAGATTTTAACTCTAAAAGCACATCAAAATAGTTTTTTTTAACGATGTCACCTTAATTTCGTTTGATTTTAAGTGCAAACTTGATTAACATGAATTGAATTCTCCGTAAGTACACAATGTTGTTAATACATAGAAAATATATAAACATAGCTTCTGTTTAGCTTGTTTCACAAAAAGTAAAAAGTCGATAAGGCATTTTGACATGTTGTGGTAACCTGACGTGATTTTCTTTGCACCTAGTATGCAACATTTTATGAGCACAACGACTTCTCACAATGAAGCATTTAAAATTCTATTAAAGCATGAGCGCTATCTGTATTATAATAATCAATTTAAAAATATGTCAAATACGTATGCATAATAATATTATGAAGCCACAAAGCTGGTGACCATCCCAAAGACGTAAAGGCATGTGAAATAGATTTTTGGGCACAATAAACCGTGTTTAAGCGTCGGTCGTTGGTGGCGTGACCCGCCGCTCCCTGCCTTCAGAGCGCTAATGGGCCCCCCAAATGATGGATAGCCCCAATACAAAACGACACAATCCCAATTTAAGTAGCTGTATTACTAAACAAAGAGTAACATTAACAGCTCAAATAGAACGGCAATTAATACTGTTACTATTGTGGAAATATTGGGCGTTTAATTGCCATTATCGGGTTTTCGATGGCGTAGTAACTAGCAGGCTCAGCGAGTAATTTCTTAAATCACGTTAAGTTCAATTATATTTATCAGCTGTCCATCACAAATCAAAACAATGAAAGCAGTGATATAGAGCTTGTATGGGTTCTTGAATATACGCCTTTATACTGTGATGGCATAAAATAGTATAAAGGCGTAATATAAATATCACATTATAATAGTTGTGAAAATATTGTACAAGTCGGCCATGGACGACCACTTTGGCAAATGTTACGCGAAAGATAAATGACTGAAATTTAATTATCCCGAGCTCCTTCGTGCTACGGTAGGCACGTTAAGCCGCTGGTCCCGATTGTTATTACGATTGTTTCTACTCGCTTTGGGCCAGTTTTGTAGAGATTGGCTAGCACCGTTACGAGTACTGCAAAAATACTTTCTAGAAACTAGTCACGTTGCAGTATCGATTCGTTTCTTGGCGACAAATATGTTCGTGGGTGTACTTGCATGGTACGTACGGAAATTCTGAAGCTTTAATTTTTTTCTTTTGTCCTTTTATTGGATCAAAATCAAAATGAAAACAGTAATTAGAATGCACATTTAGATATACATATATTTCAATGTGCCATCTAAATATATAATTTAGCGATGGTCCCATTAGACAGGAAATAAGCTGGCGAAACTTGGGTGCTAAAACACCTCTGCCTACACTTTAGGGGAGCATCACGTGATTTTTGATTTATGTAGGTATGTTTAGATAATATCGAAATTATAGAATTAAATTGTCAGAAGTATAAGTTTCGAAAGAAAACATTTTTTAACTCAATGGGCCGATTTACTAACATAAATGTAATACAGTTCTTGGGATGGGGCAACATCGTCCTCGCTGAGATTATTCCGGACTAGTGATCTGTAAATATTGAATGAATCTGTGTAGGATCTTTGAGTATACAGTTAGATGTAAATATTACAAATATTTGTTTTAAGAATATTTTTACTATTTTTTACATATGCTATAATAATTTATAGATATCTGTACATTTTAATAATAATCTCAATACTGCGAGAATCAGTAAAAAGACAAATAAATGTCCGTTGTGGCCTTTTAATATCTACTCAAATTGCCAATAGATTATTTTAAGAAAATTGTAATGGAGAAATGGTTTATACCTTTGTGGTTATTAATTATTAGAATTACTCCTCCTCATCATCATCAACACTTTAATGTTCTACTGCTGGGGCACAGGCTTTCTTAGGCCGACTTTAAATACTAAAAATGACCTCTTCAGGGTAAAAAAAAATCATTATTTTTTATTACTTATTTAAATAAAGAACTGTCAACAAAAAAAATACAACTTTGTTAAGCTTGACATGTTGTCAAGCTTTACAAAGTTGTATTTTTTCCCACTTATTAAGTTAAAGTCAAGTGAAAGTTTGAGGTATTCTAATTTGTTAATAGCTGTAACTTTCAAACGTTTTTTTGAATCATTAATTTTCTCACTGAATAATGTAAATTACGTGGTTGGATTAAGGCAGGAATTAAACTGCAATAACAAATTGACGATAGTCTGGAGTGAGGTTAATTGAATGAGGTAATATTACTCTAAATCCACCTTAAAGGTACTGGATCCCAAAAAAGGTATAATTTAAAAGCAATTACCTACCTTAGTGAGTCGAAAGCGTGTGGGGGTGGAAATAATTAGTTTACATCACCTTCATTCTTCCACGTCGCATACGCCTACTGGATTTTTAAAGGGCATATCTAAGTGGATACAAATACAATCAACAGCCTAAGGTTTATAAATATGTATAACTTTATATGGTAAATAGGCAAAGTAATGACGTAGTCATTGTACTCATTGCTATTTTTAACTGTATTCCTGTAGTAGTATAAAATATAAAGCAAAATTTTATTGGTTTAAGTACGTTAATCATTTGCATGTTGTATTTAAGTTAGAAGAGAGGATCTCGATAGGTCAGTGGTTTAGCGCGCATTGCGTAAAAAGAAACAAGAAAGAATCATTTATTGGGATAACACAACACTCGTTGGTCCCGGCTGCATTTGCTGTCGTTAATACCCAGCAATCTGCAATGGGCCAGCGAGGTGCCCATTCTCATTCCCATTGCCCAGGCCCATTCTCCCTATATTCTTCCAACCGCAGGAAAGGCCTGTGCCTCAATAGTAGTGAGGACATAAAAAAGCTTGTAATGATGATGTTCTGTTGGCTTTTAATTGGGATACGCATAACGCAGTACTATTGAAAAATTACGATTGTACGACTGTTTATAGTAACCAAAATAAATGAAGTAAATAAAAACCAGGAACCTATCTTGGTCGTGATTGACAGGCGTGGTATATGCCAATAAGCTCGACCCCTATATCATGAGACCTTAAAGAGCTATAGAAAAGTATGTTTTAATACACCTCAGCCTAACCCTTAGGAGATTAGCAGGCATGATTTATGTATGTATGTTTAAGAGACGGTGCCACTTATACATGCGTCTAATTAAAAGTTCAAAACGAGCACCCATGTAAATGACAGCACAGAGACTCCGAATCTCATGAATTAATTAACAATACACCCATTTTCATTGTCACAGAAACAAAGCAACGTGGACCAGAATCAGGCCACAATGACAAGTTTTATTCTTATTCTAATAAAAAATATAGAGGGATGAGAATGGATCGGGCAGGCCGCCAGCGAAAGTATTAATATATACCTATGTGGTAAGCGCTTGGCGGGTTGAATAACAACAAAGTGTACGTAATGTTGTTTAAGCTTAAAATTTCTAACCCATATTAGACTTTAACCAAGTATATTTAAAGTTACAGGCCATTTGGATACTTGGTCCGTGCGAAATAAGATTCGGTTTTAAACAACAAACCGTGTTTAGTAATTAGAGGACATTTTATACAAAGGGCGTTAGGCTTAGGTGTCAAATTACCACAGGCCCACCGAGGCCCCAATGTTTTAATTGTCATAATAACCAGGTCGAAAATATCATTTGCCTTTTAGAGTTTAAAATGAAAGACATTTTATCCAGAAACATTGTCAGTCGTTTTATATGATTTAAAATTACAATATAATCAGCATTTTTACTTTTACTACTGTATTAAATCTAGTATTAATTTAAGGTTTATGTATGTGGACTAATAAAAGATAGAAAGATTATGTAACCACGGTCAAAAAAATCTACAAATCCCAGAAAAATATAGTAATACAGTGAACCCATGGTAATCCGGCTCCTGGCTAATCCGGCACCCCCTGTAATCCGACATCATGAGTAATAAGTACATAATTTTTGATTTTTTTTAATATGTACATTTATTTGTACACAATTATTTCCAAATGTAAAGTTATTGTTTTGTTTAAAGTTTCATAGCATTAATGACGTTAATTTGACGACCACCTATTTATTACATGGGACCTAACTTAATTGGTGAAAAATGGGTGTTTAATGTAAGGTTATTGTTTTGTTTAAAGTTTCATAGCATTAATGACGTTAATTTTATAATAAAATTTAAGGTTTCTGTGTTGTTTAATTTACTAAATTTGACATACATATAGCATGAGTGTAACATAAAAAAATCTCATGTTTGGATCTGTAATTTGTCGGATTACAAGGTACTCTTTTGTAAAAAAGTCCGAACTATAGGGGGTTCTGACAGTACTCGATAATCCGACAAATTCGCTAGTCCGACACTGCCCTGCAAAACGTTTGTCGGAGTACCAGGGGTCCACTGTAATCCCAAAAAAAATCCGTAATTATCTTATTTAAGTTGGATCATAATTTTTCCATAGTTGAAAATGTTGTAGATCCGCTTTTTGTTGTTACTAATTACTACATGTTCTTTTAATTTTCAACTTAATAAAGGATAAAAAGTCTTCAAACTTTCAAACACAGCATCAATAAATGTTTCACGAATTAAGTACGTAAATGAAACTCAATCCGATTCCTATTTAATTATTGGACCTACTTGAAACAAAAGTATTTCTAAGATAGAGCAAAATGAGAATTTGTTGGACAGTTCGTAGAATAGAAAGGAAAAGGATAGGATGACGATGGCGAAAATATACTTATTCTAGTACATTTTGGATTCTGTATTGGATACTATATCCATAAATAAATACCTTTGCTCTGTGGAATTAATGGTTTTCGTGATGTCATAGAGTGTACACTCAACAGTCACGTCAGACTATACAAAACTGTCAAATCTCTAACCGATTGTCCACCTCAATTTGTTTAACATACAGCACTAACTGCCGCACTCAGAGACGTCAAATAACGTTAATGAGTACTTAACGTCAAAAAATGACAATTCAAAAGTAGTCGCTATTCTTGCCGGGTCTATGGTCTAGATTTGAATGAAAATTTTTGACATTAAAGATAATTGACGTCTCTGAGTGCAGCAGTAAGACGATTGAGAAAATGTGACATATTGTGATAAACTGCTGTAAACCTACATATTATAATATCATTTATTTTAAATTACATACTTCTAAAATGTTGCCTTTATTAACAGAATCCTCGGTAAATTAATAGTAAGGAATATAAAACTGTAACTTTACACAAGCTTTATACCATTAATTTTAGTTTCACGTAGCTAACATCTCTCTGAGTTTCTTTCCCAGAGCTCTCGTTTATTTTTCGGCTTGCATTCGTAAGGGTACTCGTCCCCATTTGTGATGGGCTGCAGTGCATCCGTGCCGCCGTCGGCAAAACTCACTATGACGTAATGAACGTACGCCTATTTGTTTGTACCTACTTTTTGAGTTTTTATTTTTGTAACTTGTTTCATGGCATAAAGAGCCTCTAGTATGTTGGACGTTATTACTTTACATACAAAGTTTGATTCATTTTGTAACTTATCTGTTGTTATTGTGACTTTCCGAAGGTTGTGGAATTCTAAGTAGAAAGTCTACGAGTAAAAAATTTTATTTTCCATGATGACTTTAAAATTTCGGCCGTGTGAGAGCGTTTTTGTTCGAAGAGGAATTAGGATGTATAATACCAAACATGGGGAATAATTAACTATGAAAATAAGACCGAACAAAATGAAATTGAGGAATTAGAAATGTATATCAGCATTTCGTCACTTATACAGCTAAATCCTTCGATCAGATATGGCTATAATACCATTATATCATATCTAATTAAATAAACCGCCTTGCCATGTTTTTGATAATCAATCGAATAACAGCTTATACAATTAATAATAGTCTCAATATTGAAACATTTCACGATTATTAAAAATGCTTAAAGCTATGCTACGTTTCTACTAGTACAATGTCGAGCTTCTAAATTAGAATTACACACAGCATAAATGAAATAAAACCAGGGGTTCAGAATAATATGTGAATAATTTCCAAACAAAGCAATAAAATAATTATTTACAATTCCGTCATTTCAATTTTTATTTTAAGTCAGTATTTTTTACTAATACGAGTTTTATATTCATTTGTTAACTATTGTGGGCCATAGTAATATCTACGTACACTATTGTTCTTCCAAATTAAACATTATGTGAGAAGTGTTTGGTTTCAGTTTGTTGTGCCAAGCATGTAGAGTAAACAAGAAACAAGGCCGAAGTAATATGAAAAACGCTACCACATATTAAATTAAGTTAGATCATGACGTGAATAATAACAAGCTTATTATTATTTCTTAGCGACTACCTCCGCGTTTCCACGAGAAATGTTACGTCAAATATTATAACCAAATTTGTATGTCGTATTGTTTTGGAGGGTGCACAGGCAGAAGCTGTGTCGCTATTGTGTTCCGATATAATGATTGGTACCTACTACAGACGTAGGCACACGAAGGTAACACACGCATACACACATGTACACACTACAGCATTCATGAACGCACGCACATACAATCCAAATCAAAATATCTAGACAAATTCAACTTCATTAATAATAAGAAAATTGTGATTAATAAAAGTTCGAGAAATTATAGTCTTGATGCGGGAATCGAACCCGCGACCCCTGCAATCCGGGCAGGTGGCTATACCACACGGCCTACGAAGAATATTTTCTTTATACTGCTTTAATACATTTTAAATAATGTTCAAATAGAATCAAAATAATAATTCATTAATAGAGCAACATCGCACATTTATTGCGATTTTATGACGTGATAATCATATTAACTATTCGATTTTAATTTTAACATTATATAAATGTTAGAAAAATTAGTACAAAGATTTTGGTGGTTAGAAAAAGAATTTCGAAAAATTATGATCTTCCCGCCTCAAGATCATAATTTTTCGAAATTCTTTTTCTAACCACCAAAATCTTTGTGATAATCATATGTTCTGAAGTGTTTTGTCATTGTATCATTTTTAATAGTCAAATCAATTTTAACTTGCTTTAAATTAAAATTCGTTAAATATTTGTACCTACATAAGTGTAGAGAGAACTTTCTTTCTACAGCTGTTCATTATAGAGCGTTTTTTATTAAATTATGTCTAAGTTAAAAAAAAACGAATGATGTAATTTTGATAACAAAAAAATATATATACTTCTATGACCGGTTTGTCGAATGTTACGGCTGGCTAACAGGCAAGAGGTCCCGGGTCGAATCTTGGCAGGTGTAAATGTATGTGTAATTAAATATTTGTTCTAGAGTACTGGTCATATGTTTATGTAGCATATTTATTAGTAATAATTATGTATATTAAAAACTAATAAAAAATCAATAACACAAATGATTATGCTACTTACATTAGGCTGGATGAGAGGTATAAGTCTAAGAAATATTTTGTTGTGAAGAGCAAATTGAACTGCCAACGTAATATGCCATTAACTTTTCTATGTATAGGCAAGGCAAGGACTTCCCCCCATCTGATAAGACTGTACCTTATTATGTATTAATGTGTATAATTGTATTAATGTGTACATACACTAGATAGCTTGTTTCATAAAGATTTCAGAAACACAACATTTATAAATAGCTTTTATACAACATTTTAGAGATATGTATTTTCATTTTATTAAGACGCACCGTTTTTGCAAGGGGAAATGGCGGCGACTATGGAGGGGATAGACGTGATTTATGTATTTAAATTTGAAATCTTAACTGTACAAAATATCATACTAATCCCAACATATTATTGTATAAGGGCACTATAGGTGAATTGTAAAAGCGTTACTCACCCTTTTATAGACAAGAACCTTTATCCTTGTGGCACCAATGACAAAAACTAGGAAATCCCCTACGCAATCTAGCTTTTAATACTCTCGCGCGGGAACAGTGTTAAATTGAAATAACGACGCTGTTGTAATGAAAAAGTTGAGTGAGGTTAAATCTGTTCGCGCAATAGAAAAGAATCCATCGTGTATGTTATTCTTTCAGAGACTAGAGGGAAAACTTAAAGCTCTTACAGGTTTATTGAACACAAAAAGTGTGTTTAGATATATTCTGTTTTGAAAACGAAAGTGAAAATTGGGGGAAAATTACTTCTATGGAAGCGATCAGAAATTGTGTTAATTATTACCAGCTTATTAATCAACGCATTATTAGGCAATGCATGCCAGATTTTTGACATTGGTTTTAAGCCTTATTACAAATCACAAAGGCTCATATTATGGTATCCATTTGACCATTTGTCTTAAATATTTATATAAATTCACAATTTAAAGAAGATTATAGAAAGAATTGACCAGAACCCGCTATACGGCCCGGTGCGGGCCATACGAAGCCTTCCGAAGCACAATGGGTGGCATCGATCCATGGACTCGGTGTGCATCGCGTAATAAAAACAGGAACCAGCTGTTAGTATGATTGGGGATGGTGACTATTTTATTCAGTACTGCTGTCACCGAATGGCACCTTATATTAACATTGGAAAGTATTATAACAATTTCATCAAATATGTTAGTGATAATAAAAGTAACAATTTTAAATAAAAGTGCAGATGTTCCCTGTAAATAATTATGATTCATACACGCCCACTACTGGATTCTTTTCTTGAAAATATAGGTCATTAAGCGTCTTTCAACCAGACATGTTTTGAGCTTAACTCCGCTTATAATGGCTATAATAGCGGAGTCTCGACGAAACGGCGCCGATATTTGCAAAATACAACTTAATACATGCGTAAGTATTCGTGGAAATGTATAGCGAAGGTCAATGAGCATGGATACAAGGTTTTACCCGTTTCACACATTTACGATTGCGTCTAAGTAAATTGCTTACTTTGTAGTGTACAAAGTAAGTTATTTACAAAGCCAAGTCTGTTAAGGTGGGCTTCTACCAGCAATACAAAGCCCATGCTTTTAACCATATATAAACCATAAGTAACTAACTAATATCTCAAAAATTTGTTCATTCTACAGTTTGATTTTTAAATCAACAACCATTCCTTAATGGTCATTAATCTTGTCATCGTCAATATCTTTTTCAATAGGCCGTTAATAAAGCCGCGATAGTGGCGACAGAGACGCAGAGAAGAATACAAGTGTCATCATTCCTACATTTCTCCTGGGTCATAGACCCGGCAAGAATAGCGACTAGTTTTGAATTGTAATTTTTTGTCATTAACTGCCGCACTCAGAGACGTCAAATAACGTTAATGAGTACTTAACGTCAAAAAATGACAATTCAAAACTAGTCGCTATTCTTGGCGGGTCTATGGTCTTGATTTGAATGAAAATTTTTGACATTAAATACTCATTAAAGTTAAGTGACGTCTCTTAGTGCGGCAGTTAGTACTCATCAACGTTATTTGACGTCTCTGAGTGCGGCAGTTAGCAAGGAAACAACAGTGCACCGTTCTAATAAAGTTCGCGTTGTATGCCAATATAACCTGAAATAAGCTGGCGAAATGTAGGTGTTAATACGCCTCTGACTACTCTTTAGGAGGTAAGGGTGTGGTTTATGTTGTTATTCTTGGTTCTCTATAAGACCAGCACTGATATTGACAGTAGTATAAGGTGGTCGAGTCTATTTTATTTTAGAATAGCACTATACACTTATCACCAAACCATTTTACAACTATAATATTTATTGTAAATGACTGTTTGTTGCCTTAAATAAATAAATAAAAAAACTATATTACAGTCTGGCATAACAATAAAGGCTATTTGCATATTATTGCCTAGGTTTACCGTTAAAATGTTCTGTTCTCTGATTGAATTCACAAGGATTTCAATGTATAATATTTGTTACTCATAACTCATAAGTTTAACTTATTGCTACACTATTGCATTAGGATAAATACCCTGTAAAAATAGTGTTAAGTGTTGATAAAATAAATAAATAAATAAAAATAATGTAGCTATTTCGGCAATATGAGAGTTTCGAAGTGCTCTTTATCGTTTTCCATTACGTTAAAACAAGTTCCCAATGTTTTTTTTTACTGAAGCAATATATAAATTAACCGCATATGACGTAAAAATTTATGTGCGTTATCACGCACATCGCCTTTGTTATCACAAAGGTACCATTTATTTTTACAAAACCACTTCTCGTAAGCTTATAATTGCTTTTCGTTTTAAATCAGATGGGTGGCGTTATTACATTACAACTCATGGCGTTTATTGTGAGCCTTCGCAGACATGCCACTTCAAGCAATGCCATTTTACGACTTTAGGCGTCAGATACGACGATGACGAACATAAATGACGCCTATATCCCCAAAAAGGTAGGCAGAGGTGAATTAACACTAACTTTTCATTAATAAAGTAAAGTTTCGTGGAATAGGTGGCGAGCCTATATTGCCACCTATTGGGCACATAAATGGCAGTGTAATCAATGTGGTATAAGAGGAATGCTGCTGCCAATTACACATCGCTGTATTTACCCTTAGTCGCCTGTACGACACCCACGGGAGAGATAGGGGTGGTGACAATTGTATTCTGCTCTTCCTTCACCACACGACGAAACACTAATAAAAACACAAATGGGTACAATTTGTAGAGGACAAAGTGATTAATCGTTAGAGTCTGCTTACGTGTGTACTCAGATAAAAGCTACTTTTAGTCGCCAAATACGGGATTTGAACCAAAACGTTGTTACTCATAGCTTCTAGCTGTCTAATGTGTATACATGTAGATCCAACGATGGTTCGATCGAACGCAGTTAGTACGAATAAAGTCATGCAACTTTGACGCTAACGCAAAGTGTTGCCAAAAGGCAATACAATCGCAGAGCGCTAATCAGCGATGCTAAAAGTAGCATGTCTGCCAAGCCTCTAAGTAAAGTTCAGCCGGCAATCAAGTGACCTTAGCAAGTGAACCGTCGCAGTAAACGGAGCTTAAGGTGACCCCATTCAAACCATGGTACGGTTTGTTTTGCAAGGGGATGCATAGTACTTTTGATGTCACATATTGGTATACCATCGGCCTTAATTAGTTTGCTTAACCTACTGTTACTAAAAGGTATTGTCAATCTTTTTAATATACTTTGAGTGCGATGTAGCGGCACTTTGATGTGACAGTAGTGTACCTACAACAGTAAGTCGGAATATACAGCTCTATCGAATGTGTCGTTATGATCTGTCGTGTGAAAGGTAATAAAAAATTAGGATTATTATAAGATTCCGTTAGGGTTCGCATATCCATGTGGACAAGCCCAAAGCCAAAGAGAGAATGAAAAATCTACGTAATAATAGAAACTCAACCAAGAACTCTAAATATGATTAGGAAAATAGCGACCTATATTCGGAACTATTGATCGTGTAAATTATTTATTATTTATGTGGTACACATCAATTTACGATAACAGTCTATAGTCGATAGTAATCATGTGACTTCATTCATTAAAAATAACGACGAATATCCATAACGATCGGTAACTTCTAAATTTTAATTATATTTTTAAATACGTCACATTGTAATTTATCTTAAACAAAAGCTAAAAAATTATATTTGAGAATAGGTGGTACGTTATTTTTTATATCCATAAGTGATAAGGACAAGCAAGACAACATCCTCCGAAATAAAAGAGTATTGATATATTTTAAGTTTGTCGGATTAATAAATCGTCGAATTCTAGAATTTAAGGAATTGCATCATTACATGAGACTGCTACACTACGAAAAACATTTTAAAGATAAAATTCAACAGGTAACATTTTAAAGGTGTCCTGTTGATTGAGGTTTTTATATTCTTCCAAACCTCATCTTTCTCAACCCGCTAACCATTAATTATTCCACTAATAATACCCATATTATGAACCTTTTACATGTATTATCTCTTCTCAACAATTTTTATATCTTTAAATTTAATTCTACAAGGCCCAGTTTGATGTTGATTGTCACCTCATCTTTTCGTATATCCGAAACCACCGTAAAGGTCTTCTTTATTTACTTTAAAATTTTATAAAAATTTATCAAAAAAAAAACGGATAAACTCTTGGTTTGTAACTATAGCACTCGTTACTACTATAAAACTAAATTTCATATTATGTGCCCTGATGTCCAACGCCCGACTATAAAAGTAAATAATGAAGCAACTAACAAAACCGCTTAATGATGCTCTCCCATCGCCCCTTCATTGTTTACCCAGCACCTGTTTGCTGCCGCTCCGAATTTGATTACTCAAACAGACAGCCCTGCTGTATTACAGGTTCTACCTACATACACACATTTATTTTACAAGGGCCAGACATTGCTTTATCGTACAATCTGTAAGGGATGTATTTTGCCTTTTTGGCCATAGATCACTTGCTAAAATAAAGAGAAGAAAATGAGACAAACCCTCTTGTTATTCCTGGACTCACTGTGCGGGTGCTTGGTCCATAGTGTGGCAGAGTCAGGATCAGCGCTTGGAACTTGTGACTAAAGTGAAAGTGTATGACTAAAAATGTGGAACGCTCCACGATTAATATTACGAAATATTTCCGACGCTCTCGCCTATCATCTAGCCCAAAGTAATTAGAATTAGCACTTGTTTTATGGATACTAGATGACGGACTAAATTAACGTAACAAAAAGGAAACTATATACATAAGCAAAACATGTGTTTATCACAAACATTTCCCCTAAACAGGATTGCAACCTGGACTATTTCGCCGATATTCAGCGATCTGGCCATTCGACCTTACATTTATTGATGGCCATAAATAAATAATAAAACATTACTTTGACTTTTTACTTTCAGAAAAGTTAAAAGTTTTCCTTGCTAGGTGTAAATTACGTCCTTTTTTCTTAAAGCGCCTTCATCGGGTCCCCATTAGAACAACTCCAGCATTTTAAGTCCCATTATTAACTTTCCTTTTAACATTTGTGAACATAACCAATAAAAAAGCGGCCCCGACGATTTCATTATCTGATTTGAATAACATTACGTATTCGTTTTCTATAAGACAGTGTTCGGGGCACCGTAATAAGAGAATTTATTTTCATTAAATACTCGACGATGCACAAGAATTTATCTGAAATCCGCCTTTTATCAATCAGCTTTAAAGATTAATTTAAAAATATTTCTGTATAAATATTTGTTGCGAACCCTACTTCGAGACAATTGAAATCGTTTTCCAGACAAAGCATCAGAAAATAGGTCGATTTGTTTCACTGACCGGTGAATCTCTATTTTTTTCTGTGCATAAAGTAAGAGTCGACTTATGCTCGGTTTTTGACCACAATCATACCTGTGTACGAAGAGACTGAAAATTCGACCAGAACCCTCAACCAACCCTTCCTTAAGTCCTTAAGTAAGTCAATCCATCCTTGTGAGACTGACTGCCCAACAGTGGTACGTATATGGATTGTGGCTATAAAAGGACCGGTGATAAAATGAAAGACATAGTTTTTAGTATCCATTATTAACCAGTATAAAATAGTTTTAAGTTGTTTCTAAGAAAACAGTATACAAAATCGTTATATTATTAAGTTGCGTGAGTCCTGATCGACCAAGAGTGAAACGTATTTATTATTCTATATGACGTCACCTCTACCCTCTTAACTCCTAATTAATATTAATGGTAGCGATTTACTCAAGTAATCCATAGAAATTACGTAGACAATGCTCAAAGGAAAATGCGACAGTGAAGTAAAAGAGAAAGGAGAGAACAGTGGATGGGACTAGTTGGTTGGTGGTACACTTTTTTGCTTTTTCTGGACTCAGAAATACATATTTTGAACCATATGAAGCGGATATAGAGTCCAAAATTGTTTAAGTTTATGTTTGCCTGGATAGATGCCGTATTAAGGATCGTAGCACGAACATTTTTATTGAAGGAATTAGGCAGGTATGTCAAATGTTGAGTACGTATTAGGGACTCGTAAACATATATAACAATCATTGGTATCGACCCGTTTTAACGAATAGAGAAAATAGTTTCCTCGCTAACAGATTACAAGTACCTTATGTCAATTGTTAAATAAGGAAATTGCATCTAAACATATTGTTACATTCTATTTATAGAAATTCAGCGCATATCCGTACATCGTGGTGTGACAAACACGTTACGGATTTAAGCTGTATGGCTTTTGAATGAAAAGGGTTTCGTCTATGTTTGGTACTGCAAAAACAAAACTATATGCAAGCAGCCTACCTGTGAAGGGCGCCATCCTGAAGCGAGCGCTGCCACTGAATAATGAATGCAGCGGGCAAGGTTATCTTTTGCCAGAGGAGTCAGTTGCACAGAGAGCTCCCACCGTGCACCGTACGTAGTACTATACTATATGTTTCGCGTAGGGTTTACGTCATTGAGGTTATGTAGGCTTCCAAGCGGCGAGCGTGCCGTCGCGTCGGTCACCGCGAAGTGATCGCGTGGCGAGGAACCACGCACCCCGCCCCGCGCCGGGGGCGGGCGGGTGGCCTGCCTAGAGCACAGTATACGCTACGATGCCAGATAAAACTAATTTATTTATTAGGAAAACCAACAGCTACAAAATATTGGGCAAAGACAGCGAAGAGGCCAGCAGCATTCCCAGCACCTAGCTATATACTGCGATTTATGTGCCCGATGGATGGCAATAGGTTCGCTACCTATTTATATAAGACTCAACATAATTGGCGAAACGTGGATGTTAATACATATTGCGTATTGCACATGGCGTGATTTATGTACAAAGAGAAAAAATAGATAAATAAATTAGACAAAAAATAACATAAATAAATATAAACAGCGGGTATACATGAAGACATTAATTTAGATTGGATGAAGCGAAAGAAGTACCTATGTAAGAATCGTAGCAAATGTAAAGAATGCCTATCCCTGTGGGGGAAAGGCAAGACATAACATGTTGTATGTAGTAGGTATATCAGTTATATTTTTTATAATCCTCTCTAATACGACTAAAAGCCCGTGTTCACCAAAACGTAAAACAATCGATTAAAAGATAACCGTCAGTTTTTGACAGTTCTTCCATACAGGAAATTGTCAAAATCCGACGTTTAAGTGTTGGTGAACTCAAGCCTTATTGAAATAATTAATCAATTATATTTATAATATAATTCTACACGACGATGTATAAGAAAATATTATTCTTCTCATGAAAAACTTAATGAGACTTAAGAAAACTTAAAGAATTACTAAACAGAAAATTGATATACAACTAGGTATGTACTATTTTAAAGCTTTGATAGGTTTTTATTGATTAGGTTTGATAAGTATTATAATGTAAAAAACCAATACACCAGTGCAATCATTTGGGTCCAAAAATGTTTTTTTTTACATTTATGATCCATTTTCATTACTTTGCCAAACAAGCATCATTTATGCATGTTTAAAAATGATAAAACCTTCGTATCTGTAAATATGAGATATATTATTGTTATATTGGAAACAGAATTGGTAGTAATAAATTCGGCCGGTTATTTCTTTTTGTTGAATACGCTGAAATTAAATTCAGTAAAGACATTTGATGTTTCAAAGTTTGGATTAAGCAATAAAAAGCCTTATAACACAGATTGTATTTAGGTCGTGTAGATTTTGCGTCCGAGATCAGGCTTTGGGAATGCAGAAGACGCTGTAAGGCTAACAAATAATAAATAAAATAAATCTATTATTAAGTTAATTGTACCCTTAAATTAGGTAGAGTAAGGCCCTGTTTCACAATCGATGAGTAAGTTCTGAATAGATTACTTGGCAGTTCAATTGACATTTATTTCATATTACAACTGTCAAATGATCTGCCAAGTAAGCTACTCAAAACTTACTCGACGATTGTGAAACAGGCCCTAAATATAATATTATCAGAACCTTAGCATTGCATCACAGTATGACGCGAAATGTCAGTATCGAGTGTTTATTACATTCGATCATGTAGATAATGAGAAGAGACAAATTATATTTAGTAATCAAACAATATTCGTCATTAATTCATATTTATTTTCTTTTCTTTTTTCTGGCTGTATTATAAGGGAATCTACGATAGTGTAACAACAATCTATGATATTATACAATCTTAATTTGCACTGTATAAACACGTATACAAGATATGAAAGCAATTAAAACGCCCCAACTCAGCTCTAATATACGTTAAGTGTATTCACGGCCTAGGTCACCGCGCAGGCCTGCTAAGGCAGCTGTTAGTTCCGAATCCTGCAGTGCAAGTACAATCATCAACAAATCCAGAAAAGACACTTCATTTTAAAATGAACCCTTAGTACCACCGACGTAGTTTCAACTCCGCGATGCCACCATTGATCTGTTCCCGGAAGTACTGCAAATGCATTGTTACGTAAACACCCTTTACATCTTCTTTTACTGAATTTGTATGGCAACTCTCTTCGAGTATGTTGCCTAAAATAAGTGGAAATCCATGCAGTTTTGCCTAAAATATACACTTGCATGTCAGTATTACGAAAAACAACCTTTACCTACTAACATATTTTCTAAGTAAACAACGCAACTTCCTAGTAATAATGTCGCTGTATTGAATATCTATAGCTACGCGTAACAGCATGTACGTATAAGATACCAATATTAGACATAGGTACCTATATACCTACTCGCATATACTTTGAACGGTAACCTTGACAGATTTATTCATAACATTCGAGATACTGCTGGCGTCCTCTTCCAAGATTTCAGCGTTAAGTAACTCCTACCTATCTTCTAAAAACGCAACCATTTTTATTGGGGGTATATCACAATTGGGTGTTCCAAATAATTCTCACTGTCCAACACAGATGTCGCTTTTCAGTGCTTTCAAAGGTTTCAAAGCTGTTACTACGACGTAGTAGCTTTTCTAAGTTGGATGTTGGAATAAACAGAGAGGGCGCTAGCAGAAATACTTCAAGGTTGCTACGACGTAGTAGGTACGTAACGCGGCGCTACGAGCGCTACGTAAAATCGTGTTGATTCCAGCAACTTTTCTGCTTCATATTATGCTTTTAGATGAATAGACATTAGAATGTCTATTCATACAATTCTCATACAATTCTACATACAATTCACCATAGTAAACGATTGTGTGTGTACTCAACTAACTTGTCCAAATAGTAAATGAGCACGTCATTTGTTCAATAAAATTCCAAAAATATTAAATAATTAAGTAAATAAAAATCATAAATAAAGCTATTGTAATTTAAACCTATTGGAAACAACAGGACAAGGCATTAGAAAATATTGGTTAAATGGGCTTGTTTCGCGAGAGGAAATACTTGTCAAAAGTAGGAGGAGCTCGCTAGCGCAGTGGCATAGCGTGCTCGGCCTGTGACTGTTTAAACTAAGTAATAAATAAGGCCGGTCATTGGGTCGGGGAAAAATTTATGATTTCGAGTTCCTCCGTACTTTGAAAGGCACGTAAAGCCTTTAATCCCGGCTGCATCTGGTGGTGGTGGTGGTATGGTTGATTATGTACACTTGGATTATACGAATTAAGGCTTTTTTGTTTCGGCGTATCTAGCCTTCTATGTCCATCGTACTATTCGTACTCACAGTAGAGGAGCAAGGGGTTAACTAGCAGTAATAGAATAAAATATGGTTTACGGTGCGTAATCATCATCAGCCCTTGTAAAATCCATATTGCTGGGGCTCAGGTCTTCCCAGTGGATGTAAGAAAATAGGGACAATAAATGGGTCACGACCCACCACGCTGGCCCACCGAGGATTGGTGGTTATTAACGACTGCAGATGCAGCCGGGACTAGCGGCTTGACGTTTCTTCTGAAGCACAGAGTAACTTGAAACAATATTGTTGCAAACAGTGCTTGGTTTGCATAATAATAAGCCGAACAATAAATGGGTAACAGGGTAACGGGCCAGTCATATTTTACAAGTTATCAATATTTTATTGAATATATAAAATATTTCATCCAATTTACTACCAAAAAAGTGAAAATAAAATCCGATGTCTGCATAAACCACTACTTCTACCGTTTTTGTTGGCCTGTCCTATAAATTAAATCGTTATTCCTTGCACGTACACAAACTCGTCGTACATACGGACGTTCGACACTACGAAAATAATATTTATTTTAGGTAGGTTTAACAAGGGCCCTAAACTTTCGCCCTTCGTTAGGTAATCACGAACAAATCAAATAAAAGTTCCAAACCTTCATTGGGTTGCGACATCTGATTATAACTTTTGTATCGGCTGTTTCTGTCATATTGCTTTAAATAAATTGCGATCTGTACAACAAATCAGTTTCAAGAAAAATCTACTTATCAAATTAATGATTGATCTATTAAGTGATGCTGGTTGATACTGTCTAACTGCCGCACTCAGAGACGTCAATTAACTTTAATGAGTATTTAATGTCAAAAATTTTCATTCAAATCTAGACCATAGACCCGGCAAGATAGCGACTAGTTTTATAATGACATTTTTTGACGTTAAGTACTCATTACCGTTATTTGACGTCTCTGAGTGCGGCAGTTAATAACTTTATAAAAATAAAAAAAGATTTTTCTAATCATCCCGTGAAAGTGATCTTTTTAAAAATCTGTGAATAATACTATCGATCAATTAAATAATTAACAATACATAAATATTTTTTTAAAATTATAAATTTAATACCTCGAGTTCCTCCGTGCTTCGGAAGGCACATTAAGCTGGTGGTCCAGGCTGCATCTGCAGTCGTTAATACCTATCAACCCGCACTGGTCTTTCCGTTTGTTTTTCTATCACTTTTTATACATTTAATCATCACCTTTCCGGTGTGGTGGATGATATGAATTAAAGGGGATTGGATGACTGGGTGATGTCTAATGTATATAAATGGAAGAGGCAACATGCTACCTAGCCTAGTCAACCTGCGAACAGCGATCTAACTCTGTAAGCCGATTGCAATCGTCTTAGTCTACCAGTCACTCTCACTCATTAGGTATGATAGCAACGTTTGAGAGATATAGCAAAAACCGATTCCAATAAATTTAAAGAGTAGCCCCTCTGGGCAAAAAGATAATGTTGATGTTGATTTCAATAATTTATAATTCAATCATATCGTAATGAGGTCGGGCAGTATGTGTGGACAGTTAATCTCTAGTCATAATAATATAATAGAAGGCGGGTCTATTGTTTGATTGTTATTCACTGGTGACGTTAATCACAGTATTGCTAAACGGTGCACCATGGGACGTCCTTCTTTGTTTTTTAAAAGACTGAGTGGCTTGTTTGTACCTGTCAAGTTTACTATTTTCATTGTAAAGCGAATATTTTACTGCCATCAGTCCCTGTTTTATGAAAGCCTATTTCAATGGCTTTAGCCTACCCACTACCCATCTCTCTCACTGATTTAGAATAATAGCAAAGTGTGAGAGTGACGGATAGACCAAAGCAACAGAAATCGGCTTACATAATACGGGGTCAGAACTTAATACAGTTGTCACCACACAAATTCTCTCTAGCGGTAGTCATACAAGGCGTCCTGTTACACCACCTAGCAAAACGTTAACATACCCCGTTAGGGATAAACAGGCGTTATTGAGTGTATGTAAAAGCGAACAAGTTATTAAAAATTAGATATTATTTAGTATAGCATCATTTTAGGATATCTAAAACGTGTCATTTGATAGCTTCCAAACAGGTTTCGATAAATGTAATAACCGTCGAGGCAAACCGTTTAGTTCGATAACGTCTTCTGTTTATATACCCACTTATATTTCACTAAACCTAAATGCCTTTAGACATCCCGTCTACTAGTTTAAGACCACTTGAAACGGCGATATGCAAATTGAAGGGACTTTCAACCAACAAAGAACTACAATAAAGAATGATTTACTGGAAGGGAGAGCCCACCAAGATACCCACTTTGTATGCACCTCATTCCAGGAAAAAGTCTTACTCTAGGACATTTTTAAGGCAATCTGAACACTCGCTTTTTATAGTTACTGATCACTCGCTTTTAATATTTTAATTTATAAATCAAACAAAATTGTCCATATTATACCCTTTATAGGTAAATTCAAATTTGATTTTAGTTAAATACAAAATTTAATTTTAGAAAAAATATTAATTATTTTCTATATTCTCTCATCCTCAGAAAAGAACTGTGCCCGAGCCGTATTTCAAACGATTAATGATGACAATATTTCATAACTGTACCTGTCAAGATTATATAATAGATTTCATTTATTTCCTCTTTTGTGTACTTAATATTTCCCAGACACCACAACTCATAAACTGAGTGTGTACTTCAACTGCCTTGGGGAGTAAAATAAAAGATTTTTGTCCGTTTCTTTTCCAACAAGAGACCGAAATATTATGTTGGTTTACTAACGTTTTGTTCACAAAACATAATATTCACGTTATATCATGCGCACCCTCGCATTCCCAAGCAAACGGTTGACAACTTTATTAGGCATCATAAACTTTGCGTTGACATATCTTTGAATGGTTAAGGCAAAGACAACAATAAAGTTTGATACCTATTTTGGAAACATTGGCACGTAAATAACTACCGACCTAGGCTATGATTTAGAGGTCCCACTAAATAGGTAGACACGTAATCTGTATTTATATTACAGGTGTCAGGGAGGCAGCCGGCTGTAAAACTAAGCCAAAACCTTGAGCAATAAGAATTGGTATGTTGTGGTAATCTCTCTCCTCTCTTCGTTCATCGGTCTCAAGGTACTAGTGAAGAATGAATGTACGAATACTATGATTCGTACCTTTCTTCACTAGTACCTTTCCGATGTGATGGATGATTGAATCAAAAGTCTTATTTATTTCTAAACGATTTTAGATCTGTTTATAAATACGCCTGTTTACGTAGAGAGAGAGAGAGTATATTATATATACCCACATTTCGCACTATTTTAGATCCGATGCAATAGAGCGCACTTTAGTGTCTACTGGGCACTTAATTGTAGTACTGCTGATAGTATACGGAAAGCTGCAGTCCATTTATTATTCTATTTATAACGCACCCAGCGAATATTCAACATTTTTAACAAGGATTTTCTCACATTTTTTTCCTATTACATTTTTTTCCCTATCACTGTTGTTCTGGTATTCAAATATGTCATAACTAATCTATAAATTTAAAAGATAATCGAGCTAATCAAAAAAGTATAATTTAGAAGTCAAAACAATTATTTTATGGGCCTGTTTCACAATCGACAAGTAAGTTCGAGGTAGCTTACTTTGCATTTCAATTGACATATACTTCATATTACAACTGTCAAATGATCTGCGAAGTAAGCTACTTTGAACTTACTTGTCGATTGTGAAACAGGCCCTAAAGGTAACAATTTTAACAAAATATAAACGAAACCCAAACTGATTTTATTAGAAGGGCAATAATCTTTTCAATTTACCTCAAAAGAGATTTTATTTTAAAAATAGTTATTTGTTGTACGTGAGTGCAAAGTTGTTTTTTAACCGCGTGCTCAATTTTGATGACCGAGCTAGCGAAGGATTCTAAAATTAGAATCCTGAGCGATAGCGAGGGAATCAAAAGATCACAAGGTGAAAAATCTTTGCGCTCAAGTGCAACACGTAACTTTTCATCCCCCCAAACGAGGAAATTGCAAAATACAAAAAAAATACAATCACGACAGTTTCTGTTTCCACCCAGAAACTTCCACAACACCCTCCCATTAACCCAAACACACTCTCAACACCCACCCAGAAACACCCACAACATTCACACCCCAAAACACCTATTCACCCAGAAACACCCACAAAACACCTATTCACCCAGAAAAACCCACAAAACACCCATTCACCCAGAAACACCCACAAAACACCCATTCACCTAGAAACACCCACAAAACACCGATTAACCCAGAAACACCCACAAAACACCCATAAAAATTACTGCCCCTAATGGAGTTCCGAGACGGTCAATCAGCTTGAGTCAAGCACGTTGATTTTCTGTATGTTTTTGTTCCGTTGCTAGCGTAAACAAATCAAACAGACTTTGCGCGCGCCATTTTCTTTTCACGTCATAAATTTGTTAAAACCTAGGAGTTCCGTGACGGTCAATCAGCTTGGCGTCAATCTTGCTTTAAACATTTCCATTAGGGACGGTAATTTTTATTAGGGACTTACAGGTGTGTCTGGATGAATGTTGCGGGTGTGGCTGGGTGGATGGGTGGCTGTTGGAGGTGTGTCAGGGTGAATGGGTGTTTTGAGAGTGTGTCTAGGTGAATGGGTGTTTTGTTGGTGTGTCTGGGTGAATGGGTTTTTGTGGGTGTGTCTGAATGGATGGGTGAGTATTGTGGGTGTTTCTGGGTGATTGAGTGTTTTTTGGGTGTGATTGGGTGTTTTGTAGGTGTTTCTGGGTGAATGGGTGTTTTGTGGGTGTTTTGTGGGTGTTTCTGGGTTAATCGGTGTTTTGTGGGTGTTTCTGGGTGAATGGGTGTTTCTGGGTGAATGGGTGTTTTGTGGGTGTTTCTGGGTGAATGGGTGTTTTGTGGGTGTTTCTGGGTGAATGGGTGTTTTGTGGGTGTTTCTGGGTGAATGAGTGTTTTGTGTGTGTTTCTGGGTGAATGGGTGTTTTGTGGGTGTTTCTGGGTAAATGGGTGTTTTGTGGGTGTTTCTGGGTGAATGGGTGTTTTGTGGGTTTTTCTGGGTGAATTGGTGTTTTGTGGGTGTTTCTGGGTGAATGGGTGTTTTGTGGGTTTTTCTGGGTGAATGGGTGTTTTGTGGGTTTTTCTGGGTGAATGGGTGTTTTGTGGGTGTTTCTGGGTGAATGGGTGTTTTTTGGGTGTGTCTGAGTGGATGGGTGTGTATGTTGTGGGTGTTTCTGGGTGGGTGTTGAGAGTGTGTTTGGGTTAATGGGAGGGTGTTGTGGAAGTTTCTGGGTGAAAACAGAAACTGTTGTGATTGTATTTTTTTTTTGTATTTTACAATTTCCTCGTTGGGGGGGATGAAAAGTTACGTGTTGCACTCGAGTGCAAAGATTTTTCACCTTGTGCTCTTTTTAATTCCCTCGCTATCGCTCAGGATTCTAATTTTAGAATCCTTCGCTAGCTCGGTCATCAAAATTGAGCACGCGGTTAAAAAACAACTTTGCACTCACGTACAACAAATAACTATTCTACTACATTATTTTTTACTTTATTGCTCCACCCACGCATTGTTATCTATGTGAATTATTGATTTATTTGCAAATAAAGCTTCATTTAGTTAGATACCAAGTTTTTAGCAAATTCATTTCATGTAGCACTGTACTATATGCAAAGCAATGGCAGTATTTTCAAGGAGTTCCACCAGTGAAATAAAGGACACTGAAGTTAACACTAAAACCTACGACCACTTACATGTTTTCTTACATAGTAAAAAACTCGCTTGCTAATTATTGGATTATAATTATGTATTTTGAATTTTGAAGTGATGGCAGAGAAGAATGTAATTTTCACCAACCCCTGAGTTATTAGAATATTTTATTTTGTTAAAATTAAAATCAAATAGTTTATAAAGCAAACCCAAGCTTAACCGAACGCACGGTATTTGTAAAAATATCTGCTTTGGAATGTTTGAAATTTATTTCTACATTGCGAGGGTACCCGTTGGCTTACAACGTGAAGTGTAAAGGTTAGAAGAATTTCGGCAAGTTAATTAGTGTCTTGGGTGGCCGAGCGGTCAGGCACCTGCCCGGATAGCAGCGGACGCGGGTTCGATTCCCGCCTCAAGATCATAATTTTTCGAAATTCTTTTTCTAACCACCAAAATCTTTGTACTATTTTTTCTAACATTTATATAATGTTAAAATTAAAATCAAATAGAATATTTTATTATAATATATAAATAAGTTCAGTATAACTAAAGGACTTTGTTGACAAACTACTAATGATAAACGTAATTAAACTATGTTATTCAATCTATGAAACTTCACTTTTGTAAACACAAAACCTTTGTGATTCAAAACACCTGAAATTAGTCTGGTTGCTAATTAATCCGCTTGCCTTGGAGTTCTAATTAATCGAGTAGTGCTATTGTTATTCTCAAAACATTATTAACTCGGCAAATATAGAAAAAATTGTAATGAAGTATTAAACTATGTCTATTTAATTTCACAATAGTAGATTTTAAACTAAGCGCGATAAAACGAAGAAAGTATCGGACAATGGATAACTAATATGCGATCTGAGGCTTCCTTTTATATCGCCCGAGGTAAGTATATATTTAGTTAAGTCACCCCCTGACCTAGGGGCCTAGACAAAGTAACATACCGACAAAGATAACGAAGTTCGATAAAGCGAAATGTATGGGATTTGACGTAAGTCGTCGTGAAATCACGTGACCAAAATCGTCATAAGTTCGTCATAACGTCGTAAGTTCCTAGTTATGTTGGTAGCGCAAGCTAAGACGCTGTAGATACCAAAGTAACATGGCCGATCGTGACGAATTTCGACACGTTATCGTTATGAAACGATTGCCACTTGGCTACGGGCCCAGGAAGTAGGGTTTACCGTACGCGTAACGGGCAGAAAAGTCCACCTTATGGTCATGTGTGACATAAATTGTCGTATGTTTTCTTAAGAATTTTATAAATAACAATTTAATACAAGAATGAGTTTCAAAGTCAGGCTTTACACTGTAGTGCATTTTAGGATGTGGGTTAGGTAAGGTTAGAACTGTGACCTTGAAAAAAATCTATATTAGCTGACCAGATCATTTGGTCGAGCTACGAGGTCACCTAACCCATCATACTGAGACTTAACGAGCCAAATACTTTCACCCACATAAATAAGTACCTAACCTAGAAGACACGTTTTATATTAGCTTTTACAACAGTTAAATGGCTGGTTTCCAAGTTTTCAAAGCAGTGCGACACATTACGATCTCCTTTTGCCGGGATCGTAACACTCAGTGCTATGCTATACAAAGAGAATAGTGGCTTTCTATTTCCCGATACAATTATATTATTTCAATTTGTCTAATTGAATTTGACGGTTTGGTCGAATAGTCAGATCGCTGGCCATCGGCCAAGAGTCCCCGGGTCGAATCCTAGTATGAGTAATCCATATTGATTCATCATGGGTAACTTTTTATTAATCGTTTATTTTCTGATACCGTGTGGTGGCGGCAGAGCTGAATATAATTGTCATCACATCAATCTATGCCGCGCTTTTAGTACTCTTTGGTAAGTATTTAAACAATGATGAGCAATGGGCAGCAGCGTTCCTGTTAGAACAACTTGCAATATACTGTGATTTCTGTGCCCGATAGATGGCAATAGGCACGCCCATTACATAACCAGACCCAGGATCAAACACACTCGGTGAAATATGTGTTAATTTAAAATAATAAATATGCATGATATATGGTTCGCGACAGGTCGACACGGCAATCGAGATATGAGATTTTTCGTTATTATGATTTATGTTTTAATAAATTTGGATTTTTAGTATATATGTCATGGCCAAATCGTAGAATTGATCACTTTTCATGAAATTCAACCATTTCATGAAATGGTCGGCCACATCATGAAGTGATCAATTCTACGATTTGGCCACGACATATATACCATGTGTGTGTGGCGACGGTACGGCAGAGAAAAATACAATAATAATTGCCACCACCCCTGTCTCTATCGTGGGTGTCGTATAAGGAACTAACCCCCGAATACAGAAACGCTACTCAAATTTAGGGGACTGCTTAAAAAGTTAAGTGGACACTACCTGTCAGAATTTGTATGGAAAAACGTCAATTTTAACAATACTTAAATGTTAAGCGGGACTCAAACTTTGAATAGCGTTTCTGTATTCGGGGGTTAGGGCCGAGTTCACCAACACGTAAAACAAGCGATTAAAAGCTTACTGTCAGTTTTTGACAGTCCTTCTATTCTATACGATAAAATGTTAAAAACGATGGTTAAATAATAAACACCTGTTTATAGTGTTGGTGAACTCTAGCCTAGGAGTTATTTTATTATAACCGGGAATGGGTAGCAGCGTTAAAGTGCACCATATAGCACATTACTGCGATTAATGTTCCCAGTGAATGGCAATAGGCTCGCGTGCTACTGCATGAGACCTGAAATAAGTCCAGATGTAAAAAAAAATCGCCTATCCCTTAGGGAAGAAAAGCATGATTTGTAGTGGTGCCTGTCGTGTTGTACACGATAACAAGAAAAATTAACTGGCTACCTAATCAATCATTTTGTTTATTAAATTCCTCAATTGATAATAAGTGTCAACTTCGTACCCTGATTGACTTGAGGATCTGTCGCGAACTTATACGCAGGTTTGTAATTATCTGATAAGCATCTATTTTCATGTATTTTCATTTATTTCTTACAATATTGAAGCTGAATATTTTTACAAAACAAATTCCAAATCTATCTATAGACTTTGTTATATATATCACAAGATAATATATCACAAGATGAACAAACGTGATTAGAATTTATGATACCAAAGTAAAACCATTCCCTATCCACAAAATATCGAATGATTAAGAATTGCGGCAGAGATGTTTGTTCGCTCATACGTATTTTATTTTCTCTGGAAACAGCCTTGTGTGGGCATGGACTTACGTTCTTACGAAGCAATCTTCTTATCCCCGTCTCCAAGGAATTTTGCTATCTTAGATATAAAACGGACGACGACGTACCATACTTCTGTTCCTCTACATTTTTTTATAAAAAATTGTGCTTTTACAGATGATGTAGCAAAGATAACACCAGTAGCTGTTATATTTTTAAATAGTGTGTGGCACTGGCTTTTGAATTTAGATTCGGTAACTAATTAGTTGCTTGAGCTTAATTACTTGTATTAATTTACTTAACTTTAATTTACAACACTGGCAATTCTATTTCAACCAGAAATATCGAACACTTTTATGAACGCTTTCACCAGAGAACTTAACTAAGGTCATACTTAAATCATCCCTATTTATCCCCAAAGAGGTAGGCAGAGCTTAATTAATACCCACGTTTCGCCAATTATGTCAGATCTTTCTGTGATAGGTTGCGAGCCTATTGTCATTTATTGGGCACATAAATCGCGGTATATTGCTATTCGTCGCTGTCTTAATCCTTAGGTAGTCGCTTTGTACGGCACACACGGGAGAGGTAAGGTTAAGACAACTTGTCTTTCTATACAACGTGTAAGAGAAATATCTCTCGTCCGGAAAGTACTTTATTACTTATATGCTGGCAAATCAATTTCAGTATTCTTTTCAATCAATTTTAACTGTCCTCCTTTAATAAATTAATTATCCGCTTTACAAACGCATAATAAATTATTATGTATTTATTTGCTGTCTTTATACGTACCACGCGGGGTACTAGCCGAGCGTATCTGATCACGAGCCCTAAATAGGGATTGTTGGGGACACCCCTTCCTTAAGAAGATTAAAGATAGGGAGTATGGTTAACGAATGTAGATGCAGCCATGACTAAGGGCTTAACAAAGTAAGGTGAAACTCGAATATTTTGGTCACCCATCCAATGACCGAGGATTGCGATCAGCGAGAACGCTTTATTTATTTAATCACTCATCCAATAACTATCCGCTGCGAAGATTACTAAATTAACTAATTGCCAAGCGAGCTAGCCACTGTGTGTGTGGTTGATACCTTCTCAAATGGTAGTAACCATTAGAATATCTTAAGGCTATCTTAGAAGTCTACTGACTTTCCGAAGAGAGATAAAGTATTTGTTTTATGGTAAGATAAGAAGTTGGTAACTCATACAATAGATATCTGTTACAACCTTCGCTTCCAACATGGGTGCAAAGTTATCCTAGCACGATATTAAGGAATACAGTAAATCTACTATTTGACCGCATAGGAGAGAAAGTTTACGAAGCCACGTTACTGGAAGATTACTCGCGAGAAACTCCGGCCGTTATTGATGCTTATCCATTACTTGCGTGAAATTGAATCACGAGTTAGGCCTTGGAATATTACGACAAGCCATTACAACACATATTCCGAAAAATATCATTAGTTTTTGGTTAATGGAATTTTGGGGGCCTGTTTGCTTTTGAATAAGCCTGGGCTCAGAAGCTCTTTTCTTGTCCATTACCGTGAAATCATACATCTACTGGCTGTTTCTCCATGTAAATGTTATATACATATACTTATATCAAACAATAAAACTTACATACATGCATAAATCACGCCAATTTATTCTCGAAGTGGTTGACAGAGGTGCAAATACTCACGTTTAGCCAATTATGTCACATCATCATCATGATGAATTACGTCAGGTCCCATGTAATAGGTGGCGATCCTTTTGCCTTCTAAGGGGCACATAAGAGGAAGTGATATCACATAAGAAATCGAGGAAAAGACTAAAAAAACTAAATTAACTAATGTATTCCACGTATTAGTATTTTTTTTTTTGCTCGTCTTATTGTTTGATAGCAATCTTCATATGTTTTTTTAAGAAAACTTTAACACGGATAACTTTTCCTAGTGCCTAGCGCTAAACAATAAAACTTCGATACCAGAATTTGCATTACTGAATATTTTTCACAGGGATTTTTTTTCGTTTCCGAATATTTCTTGACTGCGAAAGGTTGTAAAAATTAATTAAAACATTAACATAATCCGGATTCTATAGTCAAATTAAAACGTTAACTTTCAAGGTCTCTCAAGAAAAATAGACTGAGATCGCCGGTAACGCAAGACGCCGTAAAAAAAGGTTACCTACTCCGCTATCAGCTGAATCAGCAAGTATTAGGATCATTCCACGGAACTCGGGCAGGTATTACGCAAACTGACTAGGGTCGTTATACACCCCCGGTCTCGAAACGGTTTCTTTAAAATAATAAATGTCAGATCGTAACCACCAAACAGGCGACTCTTCAAGTAGCCTATTACTGGTGAATACTTAATGAGGCCCGCTCGGTAGGTAAACATCTCTTTATATTCTGTTAATAGTCAATACGGCCTAACGACTACATCCTTGCTTGAAATTTGGCCCTACCTTCTATTTGCGGCTTGAACAATACATACATACATACATAAATCACGCCCATATCCCCGAAGGGGTAGGCAGAGGTGAATTCTCACCCGCGTTTCGCCAATTATGTCAAGTCCCATGTAATAGGTGGCGAGCCTATTGCCATTTATCGGGCACAAAAGTCGCAGTACATTGTCAGGACGGTAGTATAAGAGGAACGCTGCTGCCCATTCCTCATCACTGATTTATCCTTAGTCGCCTTGTACGACACCCACGGGAGAGATTTGGGATGGTGACAATTGTATTCTACTCTGCCGTCACCACACGGCTTGAACAATAAGTTATAAATATGTAATGTGGCATAACAAATAGAAATCTGTGTGAAATACGGATTACTTTGCATATTCTTTTGGGAAAAATAAAATATTATTACACGTAAAATTATAATATCAACGAGGAGGAGGAGGCGAGCTCAAATTCATCCTCTCTAGGCCCCTTAAGTGTGGCCTGCACACATGGGTTAGCCCCCGTGTGTGCATTACACAGGCCACCCTGTCTGGGGGGATGTTCAGTGTTCCGGACATCTCCTCGGCGCGGACTCCGGCATAAGCCGGGAGGTCCTGGGGGGTAGAGACTGAAGAATTTCCTTGTGGCAGATCCCAGACTCTCCCCGCTTAAAGGGCTTGGAAGAACACTGGAGTGGATTAGTGGGTATTCCCGGTGTTTCAGTCATGCGTCTGGAGAGCCCCATACACGACTGTCGTCTAGTTTGCAACTGGTATGGTGCGTAAAGGCAGTCCACTCTTACAAAAAAAGGCCCCATGTAACATGGGGCGAACCTATTGCCATCTGTTTAGCACGTAAATCGCAGGATATTGTTAGGTGGTAGGTATAAGTAGAACGCTGCCACGTTTTTACCCTTAGTTGTCTTGTACGACACCCACGGGAGAGGATGGGAGGGGTGACAATTGTATTCTGCTCTGCCGTCACCATAGGGCCATCATATACGTTTATTATTAATCAAGAAAAAGACTAAAATGAAATGTATTCCTCGTCTTATCTATCAAATAATCTTCGCGTGCCTTCAAAGGAAAATTTAACACGGATGCCTTTTCCTAGTGCCTAGTAGTTACGTGACACGCAATTTATGTCAAATTGTTTTTTAAGTAGGTCTGTACAATGTTTTATAATTAATATTTCTATTTCATTAATTCATTTGTTCATTTTGAGTACTGTAAGTTTGAATTATTGTGAACTAGTGGTGCAAATAAATTATCTATCAATTTAGGGATAAAATTGAGGACATTGGCCAGACTGATTAGTAGAGCCCGGTAGAGGGTTTGTTTCAATGTTCCTTGTCTCACATGTGCGGCTGCCCATGTCTATGGGGCCTATATCTATTAATGAACTTTTACGACACGCTGTGCATGCATTGGTGCGGTCTTGAATATAAAAGTAACATACTGAACCCGTATTCATAAAACACTGTTTTAACTAAATCACTGATCTGTCTCTTTTTGGCAAACTGTGTTCACGCTGTGATGAAAAGAAACGGTAAGTGATTTAAGGTAAAAACACTAATGCCCGACAGTGAACTAAAGGATGTCACTTACCAAAAAAACCATCTGTTTTAAGAATAATCTAAGTAATATGTATCTAATGTGAATATCGTGGGACTTCCACATCCATTTATGAATAGATCTGAAAAGCTTACAACAATTGGGATTATTAGTTTCGCGATTTCTTACTGTGTAGGTTAAGGAAGCAGAAATTTTTGAAGGTAAATTTTGAATCAATTAAAATTACCTTTTTTTTTGTTTGTCAAGGTATCATTGTTACTTCTAGTAGAGTGATAAACATTTTATTCTGGTTTTTTCTTCCTTTTTCTAACAAATTATGACGTGTCTACTATTAGTTCCGAATATATGCGAAAATCTAAAAGATGACATGCCTGTCTCTCATTGGTGTTCCAAGATTTTGAATTTTTAAGTTTAAAATAATATTATGTTGATCACTATTCTTAAATAAAAGATTACTGTAGAAATATGAATAATAAATAATAAATAAAAAATGGCAGACAGGATATACCAGCATAAACTACCTGTACCTAGAGTAATTCTACTGAAAGAAGACTGAATTGGAGAAATTATAAATGGGGAAAAGTGTAATTTATTATAATTACAATATTAGAAGAAAGCATTATTACTAAATTTTAATGTTTAATTTCTTTCTTAATCATTAACAAGTAGCATGTCAACTATTGGTGCAATTGACTGTCTACCTTTGGTCATTTTATTTTTTGTTGATGTCATCTATTAATACTTAGGACAATATTTAAAAAAACAATTATGATGATTATTGGAGGTTTTATAATAAAATATTATTTTCTAAGAATCACTGTATTCTTACATAAAAAACTGTGGTTTATTTGTTTTGATAAATATTATTTCTATTCATTTAAAAATAGTGTTTTCCTTAATGTGTCGAGCATAAGTGCCTTAACCTTAGTTAAAACAGTGTTTAGAAACTGATTTGTTATTATGAATAAGGGGGTTAATGTATAAACCAATGGTTTGAAGTGTAGCAGGTATAATAATCATAACGACTGAGCCATTTAAGCCCGTACTGTTTGAATTAAGAACAAACGTTCCACCATTCCCCCGACGCCACATAGATTTCCAACATTCAACAACGGAACTCGCATCCGTAGCCCTCAACTAATTAAAACAAAGTCTGTGTGCGTGAACAACAAGATGTGATAATCAACTAAAACCTCCATAGGGGATCCACCTACATAAGTCGGTTGCGATTATTTTATTCTAGCCGTCTCTCTCTCCCTGTCCGGTTTTTCCTCAAGAGCGAGAGTGACAGCCGAACGAAAGGAGCCGTCATGCAGTAATGTGACCGTAAATAAAAAACAAAAGTCTCAAGGATCATCCATTCATGAAAGCATTGAAACATATATTCCAAAGTTTGCGTACCCAAAGACTAGTGATTATACTAATTGGGTCGGAGTGTCTAGTTTCCCTTACGTAATTTTAAAGTGGTGAGAATTTTAGCTTAACTAAAGTCTGCTTGAAATCTTTGCGCAGATTCGGAGCGGTTTGAGCGTGCAAGTCAGCATTCTTAATTTTGCTCCCTAATTTGAGAGCAGGAAAGTATTTACTCCAGACACAAGCTTATTAAAAGCCTTTTTGTAAGAATTAAGGACGTCTACAGGGCAACCTAAGTTGTAAAAGAAATTACAAAGCGTAAATAGCATGGCGGCATACCGACTCGACATCATCGTGACAAACGTTGCGAATTGATAAGGCTGTGAGAGAGAGAAGAATAATCCCTTGAGATATGAAATCGATCATTGAAAGTAAATTCGACAAGGGTAGGCCAAGTATGTGGGCGTTAGTATTTGTAACGTCGGATGAATATTATTCTAAACGGCTTCTGCTCTTTACGGATATTTGTGAAAACCGTGAGGTGTACACGTACGTGTTGCCAAAACCGTGAGCAGTATACGTAATGGATAATATAATATTATTAATAATATAATATATTATGTACGTATACTGTAGGTACTTACGTATCAGATATTGTCCCGCTTTAAGATTTGTAGCATGGAATTCGTTTGTGGATGTGTTTTAGAACTCAATATTTTCATTACATCAAATCATATTTATCTGCCAGTGAGTCACAACATAACATTTTTTTTTATAAAAGAGTTCATACTCGATTTGAATAAACAGCTAATTATTTTTTGATTTGAATTGGCTCAAAAATTTTATCATAGCCAGCAAAATTACAAGCAAGTGTGTTATATGTGACCACTTATCTGAAACCTCTCTACGGGTGGCCAACAGCAATTTTTCGTCTTCGTTCAATGTCTGAGATGATTAATATAAAAGAAATCATAGAATGTCTCAGATTATTGATATTTCAATTCAAAATAATTGACCGAAAACAGTAAACAAATAGCCATAACCTTTGCGCAAAAAGGTTTGAATTAAGCGGTCGAACTCTAGCTATATCTTGATAAGATGAGTAACGAATGCATACCAATCAGAATTGGTGCGTTTGCATGGTATAATTTCCCATTTGCGGCGAACCATAATAACATCGATATTGAACAAGTCTCAAACGACTGAACTTATCGCACCCAAGGCTTCAATACCCACCCGTTAGAATAATTCGAGCGACGTACACCCTATCGCGTGAGCAATAAGCACGAGAACAAAGTTCATTCGTTTCCCTCAAAATCAGTTAACCACACAAATATATTCTGGCAAAAGGATCTCGTACCTACCTTAGGAAATTAAGTCAAGAGATTGATATTGTTTGCATGTAGTATAACATCACTTTACCGTGCATAGATTAAAATACACATTAATTTGTTTATTAATGGCAAATTGTATAAATGTTATTCAATTTTTATTTGAACATCATACCAATCTTAAACAAAATTGTTACAAAAAAAGAGATCAGATCCCGCATCAGTAACGGACGTAATAATGTAATATTTGCTAGTATTTTATAGCTGGCCATCTGTTCACACCAAAGGGAACGCTTTTGTTCACATAGGTTCGAAAACTCTCTAAGAAGTTTTTGAAGACATCCACGGAAAGTGAAATAGGGTTTTAAAAACTGTAATCTCATCTGCTGTCACCATGCGGCTTAAAAAATCTATAATAATCCCCAGCCCAATCATGTCCCAATTCCGAGGTCGTATTCCTACCCTATGGAATTTAGACGACCGCACATAATGTGCAGGCATTAAAAATACGTGGGGGTTTTAGTGCCATTTAGAATACGAAGGATCTCGAATTTATTATTGTGTCAATAGCTGTGGCGGAAGTTGCATACCCTCCGCAATGCTGTCTGAATGTTCATCGTTTTAGTCGGATATCAAAAAATAAATATTTGACTAAAATTATTAAATTAATTTAAGTCCAATATAGTGCAAATTTCACTTTGGTAATTCAACATTAACCCAGACATTTAAATAGATAAGCCAAACGTTCGTGATACACAAAGGCTATGGTATATTACTTTTAATTAACGTTCTCGGAAAACATCCAAATGAAATAAGTTCCAAATTTCGGTGTGGCTGCCAATGCCAATCGTTTTTCAGGAAATCTAGGTGCCTCACCTAGATTCCCTTAAAAAAGTTTTCACTGCATCATTTCGTTGAGGAATACTATTTTTAACTAATTTCTTCTATTACTTACAAAACAATGTTGAAATAGGTAGTACATATATACAAGTATTTTGGTTCTTGTTAGACAAAGAATGCTAAAAAGCAGTTAGTCTGATAAGTATTTACTTCCCTCTTTTATGATAATAAATTCATGATATTCACCCTCGAATAAATAATTCATGTCAATTATGCATACACGTTTATTGTTATCAACATAATCAAAATACGCTACCTTAATTGGGTGGTCATATTTTGAAGAGATTGAAATAGTAAGAAGAGTTGTTCCCCCTTGCTTTCAGCGAAATAAGTATTTACTTTAATTCATAGAGAGTCGAAAACATCACCATTAATGTTAAAATATTATGTAATTATAATATTATATTATTGTTAAAATATTAAAATATATTTTGTCTATTATAAAATAAATATCTGAGAGCACTGAATCCGAGTCGTATAAAAATCACGGAAACCAACAATGATAGCTTAGTTGGACATACTTATGAATATTATTGAATCAAAATTACATTAATATTTTAGATGGCGGCAGTGATATAGGTACTACAAGTTTTCACGGTCTACACCAGTGGCATTATGAAGAAATCAAGGTATTAGGCACGCGGTGTTCCACGACACCATTTACATGGACGGCCGCGATTTCAGAATGTTGCCCCCAACGGCGATCGATGCCGATACCCATTCATTCATCATTCTCGACCCTCGATAGACATTAATTTGTAAATTGAGGCTTATGACTCCTTCCTTCACTGATGAACTCTAAGCATAGAAATAAGTAAAAGGCTTCTGTGGGTAGGTTCAATAAACGCAGGTTACACAAATCTGGAATATTCACCCAATGGACTTTTAAAAATAATTCTCAAGTTGTGCGTATTGTGTATTGTACTCACTTTTTATCCTACAGATATATTGTACATTTCCTACTGTCTGGTCCAATCCAATTAAGTAACCTCCAACCTACACAATCTTATTTTATTGCAATTATTAATAATTCATAATCATACATTACAATTATTACTCTCTCAAAGTGTCGTAGGTACTTTAAAATTACTTTCTATATATATACAGCTTAAAACGGGTTTATTAGTAATAAACCCGTTTTAAGCATTGAGTAGTTACTCAGTGTTTTGTCATAAATTCTAATTTGGAACTGATTTTAGATTTATTGTTAGTGAATCAACATTAACTGCCGCACTCAGAGACATCTATTAACTTTAATGAGTATTTAATGTCAAAAATTTTCATTCAAATCTAGTCATTATTTGACGTGAAGTATTAACGTTATTTGACGTCTCTGAGTGCGGCAGATTTTTTATCAGTGAAAAATACTTTCATTTACCACTTTATGCGAAACCCGGTTAGGCGGATTGCAGAAAATTAACTTCTTAGATAATCTGCCGACTTCCTTCAATCAACTCTACTTCTCGTAACTTTGGGCAATAACTTGTCATAATGCGAATAAATAATAATATTGTCTTGAGGTAACGAAAATCAATTTACCTTTCAAAGGAGCTGCTCGTTTGTGGGTTAAACAGTATCTAAGAAAAATGAAAGAAATTTCATATTATAATCCAGTCTTATAGAAACATTAAAAACCACCTATCCCTTTTTGAACACCGTGTCTTCAATTTGAAATTTATAAGTAAAAAAAAACTGCGGTCATACCTACTATTTATAACTCTTGAATACGTATCAGTTACCTTTTACTTTTACCTAGGCCGTGCGTGCTGGCCACAGATAATAATATTAGTATATCAATATAAGCTATGAAATATTTTTGACATGTTTAATATATAAAATAAAAATTCAAATCAATATAAACATACCTTTTAAGGCAGGAACATTCTTATAGAATTATATATTGTATATTCAACTTAAGCCTTATTAAATCACTGCTTTCTGTTTTCATAATGTTTGATACATGCTTATCTTAATCTTCAATCACAGTTACAAAGTTAAGGCTTAACCAAGCAGGTTCATTGTAAAAAATTAACGCAATACTCCACATCCTACTAATTCTGAGTAAAGATAACCAAGCTCCGTAATAAAATTTTCATCCAACTAATGAGGTGAATTCGATCAACACATCCTCACGCCTGCCTCGCTCTAGCTCCGTCCGCCGTTCTCAAGCGTAAAAGTAAGTTGATAACGTAGATTTGTTTAATTTATCATTACGGCGAAGGACTGATTGAAAGGCTTCGCAAGCTAAACTCCAAGAAAGTATACCTAAAAACTGAGTTACTTGCCACCAACTTAAAATGGTACCTAGAGTTAGGTACATTGCGAAGTAAAACAGAATTCGTAATCACACCAACTTATTTAACATCCCAATTGTGATTATTAAACGTAACAACAATGTTAAAACAGGGAACAAATCATATCATAAAACAAACTCAAGTTTAAAAGAAATTTTCCCGCAAACTAAATAAAACTCTACGAACTCTCAGGGAAGCGTTCAGAATATTGAGACACCTAGCTGCAGCTTTCGAACGACTTACGTAACTCGCACAATAAGCGACTCTTTTAAATTACGTGGCAACTCTGAGGGTTTATTTAAATTAAATTCGATAAGTTTAAAGGGGCCCAACGCAGTAAACCGTTATTTACAAAGGAATGGTTCTAAGCTGCTGCTGAGTTTGAATAAATGCATAGCCGTCGCTCTTATTTTACTACATCATTATGTTTGTAACAAATTATGATACATAATTATGTTTGTTTTATTTGTGTAAATAAACATATTCCATTATCTTGCCTTTTTAGTATCTTTTCCCTGCCCTGTTCCCAGTCTGTCTGGGGTCGGTGCAGTATGTTTCCTCTTCCATTCATATGGGTCAGATGTCATCAAGCCATCCACTCCCTTTTGATTCATATCATCTATCACACCGTAAAGGTGCTAGTGATGAATAAATGTATAGAAAAGAGACGGAACGGACCACGTCGAGAGACCGATGAACGGAGAGAGTGATTGGAATGACAACATTCCAATCCATACTGCTCAAGGTTTTGACTTAGGTTTTACAGCCAGTCGCCTGCCTGACACCAACCCTCTTTGGGTATGCTGTTGTTGGTGGTTTGCCTTCCACCATTCGGGTGCCCGGAGGCACTTATTGGTCTACACTGGGTAATCTCCTAGTCGACTTTTACGACACCCATGGGATGAGACGGGGCTGGCCTATTCTACGTTATTTGTTCGCTCCCAGGCCAGCATAGAAGACCATTTTAGTATACGAACAGAAAAGCAAGAATAGTTAACAAATTTATTAAACTCCATTTTTAAGGAAGCTGTTTAGATTATTTTTTGGGAAATATTGCTTATCAAAATAACTGATTTCTGTGCAAACAGCATATTAATTGGGTTTTTTGTTTTTTTTCGGTTATATTAGATTTATGTGGTGATCACATTAATTTTGACATTGGCCGATGATGATGTAGGTGCTAGGCCATTACTTGCAGAAGGTAAAGAGTCTTATTTTAGAAAACAAGATCACTACTTAAATAGTCCGTGAAATATAAAGTATATAGTAGGCGTTAAAATACGTTATCCCTGGCGACCTAAGTAGATAATTTACTCAGACAAGATTGGAAGACGTACCCAATTTGCATTTTACAAGGGCAGCTGAAGGAAAACGGCTCCTGCTACATTTATAGCTGTAAAATGTTATTTGGAAGAGATAATTCAATATAGCCAATAGATGAGTGAAATTTCTAAAAGAAGTTAAACGATAGATTGAGCATTTTATTTTATATTCACTATTTATTTATATTAATGTAGTCGGTAATCGATTAAGAGAGTCAACTTGCAAAGCCTGGGACTTAATAGGCCCAATAGATTAAGGCGGATCCTTCAACGAACACAAATGCCGACGCAGTGCTAAAGAATTGACAACATCTCAAAAATTAGAACCCCCCAAAATAAAAATACCGTTTCTATAATTTCCAATCCTGACTTAAAAAATATTTTTTTACATTTTTTTATCAGAAAAAATAAAATGTAAAAAACATGCGATGACGTCACAGTCACGAAGTTAATCAATATCATGTCTGTCGGTCAGGAATCAAATCTATTGTCATTAATTGTCATCGTCGAAAATAACATTAATAAACTAACAATAAATTTAAAATCCTTCTGAGACTTTAACTTTATCTAATTTAAAACGTATTTTACTTGAAAATTAATTTCAAACATTTCAAATACTATGTTTTCATTTTTGCCACCGGAAACGCCAGATTGTCATTCCGCCATATTTTCGTGACTGTGACATCATTTGGCGCTTGCGTCTGTTTAGAATGACCAGAATTTTAATCATGATTTTTTGTATGAAAGAAAAAATTAAATACAGGGCGTCCCACGGTCATGCCACACGGAGGGAAAGTATATTAAATATTGAACGTAGGATATTTTACTAAAAGAAGACATCGTTTTATTTTTAATAATAAGTAGAACTGCATTCACAGATTTTGTAAAAATGGCCTACCTCAACCGGGAATCGAACCTGCCAAATGTAATAGAAAAATTACTTGTATTTTATAATAGCGTTTGAAAGGGCTACTCATAAGAATTATTTTTTCCTAAATAACCTAGCATATTAAATGAAACTAAGATCATAAAATTTTTCATTTTCTACTTTTGGACAAATTAGATGGCCACCGAGATCCCCAGATCTAATCCCACTTGATTTTTTTTATGGGGTTATGTAAAAGATTTAGTTTACAGGAACCGGTACAACAGTGTGCAGGAGTTACAAAATGAACTTATTATTTCAAACATACACCATGCAAAAATAAGTAAATCGACAGGGAGAGAAATTATCAAAACAGTGAGAATTTGTATACAACAGAACGGATCACATTTTGAGCATATTTTAAATTATTTTTTTTTAAATAAAATGAAAAATTGTATGATCTTAGTTTCATTTAATATGCTAGGTTACTTAGGAAAAAATAATGCTTATCAGTAGCCCTTTCAAACGCTATTATAAAATACAAGTAATTTTTCTATCACATTTGGCGGGTTCGATTCTCGGTTGAGGTAGGCGATTTTAAAAAAATCTGTGAATGCAGTTCTACTTATTATTAAAAATAAAACGATGTCTTCTTTTAGTAAAATATCCTACGTTCAATATATAATATACTTTCCCTCCGTGTGGCATGGCCGTGGGACGCCCTGTATATGGGTGTCTTAATTTTCTGTCTATTTTTATATAACATCATAATAAAGTATGTTGAAAAAATGAAATGTTGTTAATTCCGCCGTGATTTCGTGGCAGTGGCGTCATTTGGCGCTTACGTCTGTTTAGAATGTTCGGATTTTTAATCATGATTTTTAGTATGAAAACGACGGAACTTAGAACAAATAATAAATACGGGTGTTTTCATTTTCTGTCTAATTTCATTCAACATCATAATAAAAGTATGTCGCAAAAAGGAAATGTCAATTGACGCTTAGACCTTATTTTTACAAAACTGTATTGGCTGGCAGGACGAAAGTACTTTTAAAGAAGCAAATGTTTTAATCGTGTAAAAGGCTTCGTTACCCCTACAGCGAGGGGCGTTAAGCGATTTATTTCATGTCCTAACTTCCCTCCCCTCAGCAGTGCAGCCGGTCTGACTTAGATTAGGGGAACGGGCTACGTAAACTTAACCGGTTTTAAATTTCAGTCGTATTTTTAACATTATGATTGACTCTAATTAAAATAAGAGGAATCGGGTGGCGTAGTGGCTGACATACATGGCCAATTGCGTTAACTAAGCAATAGCTCTCATTGGATGGGTGACTAAAAATAAAAAAATATTCTTAAGTTTGAGAAGGCACGTTAGTTAAGTCGTTGGTGGTGCCGTACAGTCGATAATACTCATCAAGTAGCACTGGGACCATGTGATGAGTTATGTATGGCCCGTTCTCCAAATATTCATCCAACCATAGGGATGGCGTCTATATAGCTCTTTGTTATTTAACCAATAAGACATAAAAGAACTATAGAATATAAATAGAGAAAAGTTCCACACGTACTTAATTAAATACAAGCGATACGCAATTAAAAAACACTTAGCCACTTCGTACACTAGGCTACTCAAATCTTCGATATTCGAGGATTTAAGCCCCTTGTCTTAAAAACATCCTCGGTGCTACACAAAAAAATGTATATCCAAGAATTTCCAGTAAAACAGTTGAGTACATTCACTGTAAAGTGTGGTAGGCGCCCGTTATGCCTACAGCTACACCGTGGTGCAATGCCCGGCCCACCGATAAAAGGCGGCCTCTTTGCAGTTGAAATCGAATATTACTAGAAAACACCGCCTTATCAAGAGTTGGTTGGCTAACTGCCGCACTCAGAGACGTCAAATAACGTTAATAAGTACTTAACGTCAAAAAATGACAATTCAAAACTATGAAAAAACGGGATTTATACCACGGAATTTACGTGGTATAAATCCCGTTTTTTCACAATTTAAAGATGAAAGTGACCACGTAAGCTTAAATCAATAAATTCAAAACTAGTCGCTATTCTTGCCTATGGTCTAGATTTGAATGAAAATTTTTGACATTAAATAATCATTAAAGTTAATTGACAACATTTCAAAAATGACAACCCCCCAAAATAAAAATACCGTTTCTTTATTTTCCAATACTGACTTTGAAAATATTTTTATAATTTTTTTTATTACTTAATTACAGAGAAAAAAATAAAATTTAAAAAACATGCGATGACGTCACGGTCGTGGATGTATGAATTAAATCGTTTGCCTTCCTAGATGGAAGAATAAAAGAGTTATCATAGACATGATAGCAGACGTCAGTCATAAATCAAATCCCGTGTCATTAATGCCATTAACCAAAAAGAAGAAGAAGAAGATGTCATCGTCGAAATTAACATTAATAAAGTAGCAATAAATTGAAATCCTTCATAAACTTTAATTTAAAATGTATTTTACTTTGATAATAATTTCAAACATTTCAGATAAAATGTTTATATTTTCGACACCGGAAACGCCAGTTCGTCAATTTTGACAAGTGATCTTTTTATTTTTTGCGTCAAGAGTGATTTCGCCGTTTGTCCACGATTGTGACGTCATTTGGCGCTAACGTCATGGCATAACAATCATGATATTTTGTACGAAAACGACGGAATTCAAAAGAAATAAAAAATATGGGTGTCTTCTTTTTCGGTTTAATTTAATTTATCATCATAATAAAGGTATGTTGAAAAAATGAAATGTTGTTAGTAAGAGAGGAGGTCGATAGCTCGATAGGCTTAGCGCTCGGCCTGCGATTGCCTAAACTAAGCGTTTTTCGCATAAGGCCGGTCATTGGATAGGTGACCAAAAATATATTTATTCATAACTAATGATTTATTTCTCATTAACAAATATAATTACAGATCTAAATATCGAATGCGATAACTGGAATAATAAATATTTAATTAATAGCCAACTTAAAACTTATTATGTTTTACTCATTGAAACATACAGTAATAGGTTAGTAAAAAAATATATAAAGTAATAAGTAATAGTAATAGGTTAGTAATAGGTTATAATTTTTAAAGTAAGTACTTTATAAAGTAATAGGTATGTTTCAATGAGTAAAACATAATAAGTTTTAAGTTGGCTATTAATTAAATATTTATTATTCCAGTTATCGAATTCGATATTTAGATCTGTAATTATATTTGTTAATGAGAAATAAATCATTAGTTATGAATAAATACATTTTTGGTAATGCGGTATATAAATATATTATCTGAGTTTCTCCATCCTTCGGAAAGCACGTTAAGCCATTTGTCCTGGCCGCATCTGCAGTCGTTAATCAATGGGGCATACCCAACTGGGGCAGTGTGGTGGGTAATGGTCCATTCTACCTATATTGTTTCATCCATTGAGAAGGCCTGTGCCCCACCAGTGAGTTCATTAAAGAGCTGTTGATGTGTCTATGAGTAACAATATAAAAGCGTTTAATAATATTTGTGTTCAAAAAAATATACTTCACTCACAGAATGTCATATGATTTTTCTCAAAGAATAAAAAGTCACCACATAAAAATAGTATTTAGGAAATTTATATGATATATCCCAGTTATTAAAATGGGGATTATTATAATTAAATGATTTAGTTATAAAATATTCAAGAAAATTTACTTACCAGCAAATCACTTCCCTTCTGCAAGCACTTATGTCGTTTTCTGTCTGTATGCCAATAAAAAAAACAAACAAATCAATATTTTTTACTGAATACAGCAAAAAAAAGTCAAGACGCAATGTTTTAAGTGTAGTTATTACATTTAATTTTAATATTCCTGTTATCAGACACTCATAACAAAACATTGACATAAAATTTTTACTTACGGTATTCTGTTCTACGGTTTAGAATCACGTAAATATTCGCGGTACGAACTGCGTTATGGCGCTACGGACGAGTGTGTCGCGTAGCCAATGCGTCCCTACTGCCGCGGCGCCCCTCAGCCCGCTACGGATTTCCTACATTCCCTTACTACGAATTCCATTAACCGTAGAGGGAACAAAACAGTGCCGTAGTTATTATTTCTATGCACGGAGTGATATTTATAACCTGTGTCTGTCTTGTCTTAAAACCTGTCACTTTACACAGGTATAGAATTACAATGCGGGCTATTTAACAATTTATTGGTTGAGTCTCATTCTTTAATTATAGCGTCTTATTCCTATTTGTGACTCATTGCTTTTCTTGGGTCCTGGCTATTTTTTTATTGAACGTAATCATTTAAGGCTATTTATTGCACATCAAACGGAGGTCAGAAGCAGAGCCCACAGGCACGAAAATCGCAGTACATTGCTGGGTGAAGAGGAACGCTGCTGCCCATTCCTCACTGCTGTCTTTACCCTTAGAGCGCTTACGCACTACATTCGATCCGAATCCGATCCGAATCTGTCGAAAAATTATTGGTCTAGAAAACTCGGACAGAGATAGTGCGTAAGTTACCATAGAAATAGTTCTACGGCTACAAAGGACCATCAAAATTACGGATTCGGATCGGATGTAGTGCGTAAGCACACCCACGGGTAGGGGTGGTGACAATTGTATTCTGCTCTGCAGCGACCACACAGCAGTGCGTTATTCGTTATTCATATTTCAACCACAGAAAAAGAAAGTAATCAAATTCATGCTCCTTACTACATATGTACAGACTTATACGACATTTTCTTGAAACGATATTATGAAACGCATGAAAAATTAGCCGTGGGTAACGGCAGAGCAGAATACAATTGTCACCACCCCCATTTCTCTCGTGGGTGTCGTACAAGCCGACTAAGGGTAAAAAAAAAATAGCAATAAGTAATGGGCAGCAGCATTCCTCTTATACCACCTAGCAATATACTGCGATTTTATGTGCCCGATAGATGACAATAGGCTCGCCACCTATTACCTACATGGGACCTAACACAATTGGCGAAACGTGGGTGCTAGTTCACCTCTACCTGCCCCTTCGGGGATATAGGCGTGATTTAAGTGTGTATGTATGTATATTATGAAACAATTCCATCTCCATTCGAGAAAAGTCTTACCTATTTAGCCTGAGAACGACGTCAGTAAGAAAAAAGAAGCAAGCGAGAAAAAATACCCCCGATAATAAAAGAGTAAGTCTTGGTAAGCCAAATAAAAAGAAATATGAGAAAGAAAAAAAATAAAGGGCAAGACAGCGAATAGAAAATATAGAAGCAAATTGCCGAGGGCAATATGAAAAAAATCAAAAGTAAATTCGTAAGAATCATCTTTCGAAGATTGGAGGAAAGCTGCTGAAAGTGAAGCTATTATTTTAAAGACTTAATATAAAGTTGATATTATGTACCTATTCAATGAGAACGTGCGTGATCAAGCACGAAGTTTTCGAAGATACGTAACGTAGGGGAAGGGTGGGCATGATGGATTAGATGGGTAAGATGGATAATGTTAATAACTCAAAAGCCAAAAGTGGCAACATATTTTATTTCGTACACGCCCTGCAATGCCCCGCGCACCTTGTAAGTCGTCAGTTAGGACCTGCAACGAAACTGTCCGTTTTTCGCGCCAAAACATCGATGTATTAAAGGTAAGCAAATTGCAATATTTTGTTCATCTAGTAGCATAGCTTTAGTTATGAAGTGATCTATTCGATTTTTAATTTTAACATTATATAAATGTTAGAAAAATTAGTAGAAAGATTTTGGTGGTTAGAAAAAGAATTTTTGGGAAGTTGTATGGCCGGGTGCAATCTTGGTGGTTGCGGATGTGTTCCGTGGTAGTAAAAGGCAGCGTTCATAAAAATAACTGACTGTACTTCTAAATATGTACACGGTTACAATATATACAAACTGGACAATAAACATAAATCGGAAATAATATTTACAAGGCTTAGAAAATAACCATACTCTCTAGCTCGGAATAAAATTCTCATCTAATTAATTTGACAACTGTCACTTAGTGAAAAACATTGTGTTTGTCAAACATAGACAAACAACAAAGGCGGTCGCATTAAAAGAACGCCACACCACCCCCCCACGGAGAAGGAAAACCTAGTAGAAATTATAAACATCTAAATTTGACGCGTCTACCAGACCGAGTAGTGTACGGCGCGGTAGCGATGGCTGGAGTTGGCCTTGGGCGAACAGAAGGTGCAGGCTTTTCAGTCTGCTCTGGATGATCAGAAGACGCAGGCTTTGCAATCTGCTCTGGATGGGTGACAGTATGTTCAACAAAAGCTGGTTTCACACGATCGATACTGACGACAACACTTTTGCCCTTGATGTCCAAAGTCATAGTTTTGCCATCACTGGCACGATTAACAACTTTATAAGGACCCGTATAAGGTGGCTGTAAAGGACGTCTAACTGTATCATCCCTTAAGAAAACGTGTGATGCAGAAGAAAGATCTTGAAAAATAAAAGTTGATGGTGATGAATGTCGAGATGCAGGAATAGGTCTTACAACTGACATCTTACGACGTAGTTGTACGACAAAATCTGATGGGTTGTCAATTACATCTGATGGGGTTGATGAAATAAATAACTCACCTGGCAAACGAAGAGGTTCTCCATAGAGCATCTCCGCGGCTGTGGATTTAATATCCTCTTTGAACGCGGAACGCATGCCAAGAAGAACGAAAGGAAGTGAACGCACCCAAGAATCATGATGGCACATGAGAGCAGCTTTAAGCTGGCGGTGTACTCGCTCGATCATGCCATTAGCACATGGGTGATAAGATGTGGTCCTTATTCGTTTAGTGGCAAAGTGAATCATCAGTCGGCGAAACAGGTCAGACTCAAACTGAGTACCTTGGTCTGTCGTGATGATTGATGGTACCCCAAATCTCGAAACCCATTCTCTAGTTAAGGTGTCTGCCACTTCTTCTGCGGTAATGGAACGCATAGGCCAAACCTCAGGCCATCTGGTTACTCGGTCAATTGCTGTCAAACAATAGCGATACTCATTGCATAAAGGTAGAGGACCAATAATGTCAATGTGTATGTGACTGAAACGACCAGATGGAAGGTTGAAATCACCTAACGGAGAAGAATTGTGACGTGGACCTTAGCTCGTTGACAAGCCTCGCAAGCGCGTGCCCACTGCTTACAATCCTTATTGACCGAAGGCCAGACATAACGCTCTGTCAAAAGGCGAGCAGTTGCACGTGCGCCAGGATGGCTTAAGTTATGAAACTTATCGAAAACTGCTTTGCGAAAGGAAGGGGTCAAATAAGGACGTGGCTTGCCTGTAGATACATCACAAATAATGGAAATGTTTGTACCAGGAACGACGACGCTTGTCAACTGGAGACTGGAGCTCTCACGCATGTCTGATAGTTCTTTATCTGACTCTTGCGACTTCGCGAGGGCTTCATAGTCCTGTTCAAGAGCAATAGCTTCGACTCGTGATAAGGCGTCAGCCACGACATTGTCCTCACCTTTAATATACCTAATATCAGTTGTAAATTGACTGATAAAAGACAGCTGATTTAATTGGGCAGGGGGCAGTTTCTCCCTGCGCTGTACGAAAGCGTACAGCAATGGCTTATGATCCGTATAAATAGTGACGCTCTGAACCTCCAAAATATAGCGGAAATGCTGTACACTTTCGTACACCGCCAGCAACTCTCGATAGTAAGTCGGCAACTCTGTCTGCTTTTTAGTAAGTTTCTTACTAAAGAAAGCAAGAGGAAACCACTCACCATCGACTCGCTGTTGAAGACAGGACCCAATATGTACAGAAGATGCATCTGTAAACAGTCCAAGAGGTGCGTCATTAACCGGATGTTGCAATTGCGTAGCCCTGGACAAACTCCGTTTGCAAACTTCAAATTGCTCCAGTAGTTCAGGCGACCATGTGAACGGTTTATTACCTTTACCATTTGTGGCAACTACTGCATCAATCAATGGAGCTTGAAATTGCGCGGCCTGGGGTACGAATCGACGGTAGTAGTTTAACACACCGAGAAAACGACGCACGCCCTGGACGGTTTTCGGAGCTGGAAAATCCAAAATAGCTTGAACGCGATCCTGAGGAGGACTTGTACCTTCTGGGCTGACATGGAAACCAAGGAAGGTAAGTTCCCGAACGCCGAAAGTACACTTCGAAGAGTTAATAACAACTCCATACTCCTGAAGGCGTTTGAAGAGGATACGCAGATGTTCGCAGTGGAGAGCCTCATCCGCAGAGAAAATAAGAATGTCATCCACGTACGGAAAACAGAAATCAAGACCCCGTGTGACCTCATCGATAAACCTCTGAAAAGTTTGACCGGCGTTTCGAAGGCCAAAGGTCATGAAGGGGAATTCGAAGAGGCCAAACGGGGTAACGATGGCTGTCTTCGGTATATCCTCTTCAAATACCGGGATCTGATGATATGCTTTTACGAGATCTATTAGGCTAAAAACCTTAGAACCCGAGAGATTATGAGCAAAATCATTTATGTGGCGGACTGGGTACCGATCAGGGACAGTTCTGGCGTTAAGGGATCGGTAGTCGCCACAAGGTCGCCAACTACTGTCCTTTTTCAAGGTCATGTGTAGCGGAGACGACCAGGCGCTCTTAGAAGGACGTGCAATGCCAGCTTGGATCATGTTGTCGAACTCCTTTTTTGCTGCTATCAACTTCTGAGGCGCCAGACGACGAGGACGACACGAAATAGGCGGGCCATCTGTAGTCTTAATGTAGTGCACAGTATTGTGCAAAACATTACGAGGGATTCCAGGAGGCCGAGTGATTTCTGGAAACTCGGCGAGCAGTTTAACAAAATTGGAATCTCCTGTAACGACAACCTTGACACTAAGCTGTTCCGACATTGCTGCAACAGCGGGTGCTGACAAATTCGTTACGCCATCCATCAACTTCTTGAGTCGGCAATCTGGCAAAAGATGGTAATAACTTAAAAAGTCTGAGCCAATGATCGCTGTCGTAACATCAGCAACAACAAAATCCCACACAAATGCTCGTCGAAGACCAAAGTTGAGGTTTAAATGAATAGTGCCATATGTCTTAATACTACTCCCGTTAGCGGCGTTAAGTTCATAGTCCGAAGATTTTCGCGGAACTGACAACCAGCTGCGGGGGTAACAACAAAGATCCGAACCAGTGTCAATCAAAAATTGACGCTTTGTGATACGGTCAGTGACAAATAGACGGCGGCCGTGATGTTGAATGGGCTTGCAATCAGATGCCGCCGCTACTGATTGCTTGTGTGGTTTTCCGACGCCCAATTGCATGGAGCAATACACTTCCTGGCATTCGCACCAAATGTGCGATGGTACCAACAGCGTTTACTACCAGGTGTGCTACTGCGTGATGTCGCCTGGCTTCTGGAAAAAGAACGGTTTCGAGATCGAACAGAAGAACCGGTAGATAAAGCAGCAACTTGCTTAGTTAATTCCTCTAACCGAGCCATAACGAGGTCGATCGAAGGCGTAGCAGCAGCAGCATATATGTTTGAAGAACTAGGCTGAGCTTCCAAAATCTTGTCAGCTATATCTGTGATTCTATCAAAAGATAAGTCAGCTTGTGCAGCCAAAATCCCCTGTACGTGCTGTGGTAAACGACGTAACCATAATTGCCGCAAGATGTTATCGTCCGAGAGAGCCGTTCCCGCGAGCGAGCGCAAGTGACGGAGAAATTGGGATGGTCTCCGATCCCCGAGTTCTTCGTCACTAAGAAGGCGCCTCACTCGCTGTTCCTCTGATGACGAAAGTCTGCTGATTAAGGTCTCCTTCAGCTTCTGATACTTACCTTCAGCCGGAGGGTTGACAACGATGTCTTCGATTTCGCCAGCAATCCTGTGGTCAATCTGGCTAAGGACATAGCTGTACATCGTGGCATCAGTGTTGATGCCAGCAAGCAAAAACTGTGCCTCAGCCTGTGCGAACCACACTGTCACCCTATCAGACCAAAAAGGGGGAAGTTTGACACTCACGCGACATACCTCGCCCTCCCGTTGAGATTGGGATATACTTTGGTCACGCAGATTACGCAAAACTGCATTTTCTGCCTCAAGAGTTGCTAAACGCGAACGTAGTTCGTCAGCCATGGTCAACGCGAACACGCTATTATAATTATAAACGAAAGTAAATTAAAATTAATTTGTATAAAATAGAGAGAGAACGGACAGAAAAGAAAAATTGCTATTCCGTGGGCGCGTGATGTGGCGAAAACAAAACACAAACGTCTAAAAATTCATATGTCGACATGTCAACAAAAACAACATAAGGTGTCAATATGCAGACAACATTACACGTAAAAACAAAAGACAATGTAAACAAATTGTTCAAACCACGCGAAAAAATACACACGAAAAACAAATGAAATATTTCCTATGTCACATTACACAAGTTGAAAAAAATAATTTTCATAAAATAACGTAAAAATCAATACTCCGAACACGCTTTACACAACTAACTAAAAATCATTACTTGGAATAATAATAAAATGCTTAAAAAAAAATACTCCAAATAATGATGCCGATAGTACTTGCGTGAGCGATGTGCACAAATGGTATAATGCGCAGTTAGTCCAATGCATGCATGTGTCCAACTGCAACTCCCGCGGAGACGTTACTCGAACTTGCGAATGTAGGAAACGGTGAATGCGCCAGGGGGCGTTCGACGCCACAGCTTGGGATGTGGTACCGTTTCACACGACGAAAATTTCTTCGAAGTGGCCATCCGCATGTCCAACGCAGCTTCCCATTCCGCGCCGGTCAATTGCCAAAGATATTACACCCAAAGCTCTTGACGATCACGTCGGGGTCACCAATTTGGGAAGTTGTATGGCCGGGTGCAATCTTGGTGGTTGCGGATGTGTTCCGTGGTAGTAAAAGGCAGCGTTCATAAAAATAACTGACTGTACTTCTAAATATGTACACGGTTACAATCTATACAAACTGGACAATAAACATAAATCGGAAATAATATTTACAAGGCTTAGAAAATAACCATACTCTCTAGCTCGGAATAAAGTTCTCATCTAATTAATTTGACAACTGTCACTTAGTGAAAAACATTGTGTTTGTCAAACATAGACAAACAACAAAGGCGGTCGCATTAAAAGAACGCCACAAATTTCGAAAAATTATGGTCTTGAGGCGGGAATCGAACCCGCGTCCGCTGCTATCCGGGCATGTGCCTGACCGCTCGGCCACCCAAGACACCTGAGAGTGCAGTATGCCGAATGCACGTCGGTTGCGTCGAACGGTTTCAAAAATGGATTGAAGATGAAGACACTGATTCTTTTAGTAAATCGTTTTTCATTTGTTTTTGTTTTTTTTTAGGTTTTTTTTTCCTTTCACAGGTGGGCTAGAAGAGATTTCTTTAGAAATAAGCTTCACCTTTTGTACTATTTTATATGAATGTAATCTCCTTTGTGTATTTTTGTGTACAATAAATTATTAAATAAATAAAATAAAAATCGTTTAGTTGATCAAATGCAGCAACTGACATTCAAATATAGTTGTAAAATTTACGTTCATCTTGTCTTAATTTCGGATATAGTATGAAAAAATCACCTTCCGTATGGCAATTTAATAGCAAAGGATAAATTCATATCCGCGCTTCACGTTGCAGCTTTTTAATTCGATTACTACATCGCTGCCGGCGGCGGCGCCGTTTTAATAATATAAGAAGTAGTGTCTGTGCTTCCATTTCGACGTCAAACCAAACACTGAGCTCCTGGTCTAGATGCTTGGCGTCAACTACGCGAAGTCAGATTCAACTGCAGACAACTGCATGCAGTTGAATATAGCGACTGCGTGCGGTTGCAGATGCGACTTCGTGCAGTTGTTGTGGTGCAGTCCGTGTGATCGCGGCCTTACAAAAATCATTGCATTTTCGACAGTTCTAAACCATAAATGGCTATATCTTTATTATTGTTCACTGGACGTCAAATTATTGATCACTTTCAAGATACGAGATAAGAGAACTATAGCCCTTGGTCGATAGGATTTTAATGTTCACTGGAGATTTCAAATAATTTTGAAAATTTTGTTTTTCATGATGGCTTATATATTTTTCACAAATAACAATCAATAATACAAATTCTTATTATTATGTTTCATATTATTTTTAAATATTTTCTCTTTATAAAATACAATGTTCTGATTGATCGAAAACACACGCACAATGTCGATTATTGGTGCATTTCCCGGAAATAAAATGATCAGAACTATAACGGAAATTATTTATTTTATGGTTCTGATTATTTTATGTCGAACACGAAATAATACAAGTCGGCTGGTAATAGCCAGTACTGTCGACAGCGTGCCGCTGAGACAGATGTATACATTTCAAGTCCATCGCTCCGAAATCGTAGTCAGCATATTTTTTTAATATCTCCGTGCCGTCGAATGTAACTCTTGGCTGCCGTTGATTTTTGAAGTCATTTGGTTGCTCGGTTGTTGAAGAGCTACTACTTCTGTATTTGGAATTGATCAATGTAACATGCAGTTTAACATTATTTCTGCCATGATCCCGTTCCATTAAACCTGAAAATGGTAAATATTATTTAAATATTAAATAAATATTTCTCATACTCACACCTATCATCTAGCTAGCCTAAAGTAAGTAGTAGCGTAAGCACTTGGGTTATGGATACGATGTCGGACAAATTTTATATATAAACATTGAAAATATACACCACATATACAGCCATGACTCGAGAACAAATGTGTGTTCATCACAAACGTTTGCGCCTACCAGGATTCGAACCTAGGACTTAGTTTAGCTAGGCCTTTTCCGCACTTAGCCCCTCTAGGACTATAGCAGAGATCTGGGCGTCATTATTATGGTAGCAATGTTTCATTATAATTATTTTGATGTGACTGGCATCCTAGAATTCTTATTGTGCACTACATAGTAAATTACCAGCTTTATAGAAGTGGTCAACCAAACCATCAGCCATTTTCTGCAAAACTCCCTCAGTTGCCCATTCTTCTTGTACGCAGCAATAAAGCACGTCTATCTCTTTGGGGTCGTCATTCATGTAAGACAGGTTCTTTAATCTTATCTTGATAGGTCCGTATTGTTGCAGTAGGGGCCTAAAACATCATCGCTGTTAGCTTAAGATTACAGTAGTCCACAGACACAAATTACTTCTCGCTTAACAATAAACAACAATTATTCTATTATATCATTATAAATGTTAGAAAAATGATTAATATATTTAATTATGCGATTGCATAAACTAAGACTTAAGCCAGTCATTAGATAGTTGACCAAAAATATATTAGGTTGGGGAAAAAGTCTTTTCGCATTATAGTATGTATAAACTTGTAATAAAATCTCTTTGGCTATACTATTTGTATCTGGCTGGTTTTGGTATCATTGAAAGTTTAAATTTTAAAGAACATAATTTCAAATTCAAATTAGGAAAATGTGTGATTTTCATTTGTTTTTCGTACCGCCAAGATGAGTGAATCTAATGAAGAAATTCGATACATTTTAAAATTTTACTACAAAAAAGGTAAAACTGCAACGCAAGCCGCGAAAAAAAATTTGCGATGTTTATGGACCTAGTGCAGTGTCTGTGAGAGTAGCACAAATTTGGTTTAAGCGTTTTCAATCCGGAAATTTTGATGTCAAAGATGCACGTCGCTCTGTAGGCCTATTCGCTAACTTTTTTTGACAGTTGAAAGTGATGATCACCGAACTATTTACTTATCCATTACTGTTTCCACATGACAAGTGTCACAATAGCGTTATAGTAAAGTAGTAATGGATCAGTAAATAGTTCAGTGATCATCACTTTCAACTGTCAAAAAAAGTTAGCGAATAGACCTACTGGTCGCCCTATTACAGATAAAATGGATGCCATTTTTGAAAAAGTGGAGCAAGATCGGCATGTCAGTAGTAACGCGTAGCTGAAGAACTGGGAATTGACCACAAAACAGTTTTGGCGCATTTGAAAAAAACTGGGTACACAAAAAAGCTCGACATTTGGGTACCTCACGAGCTCACTGAAAGAAACCTAATGAACCGTGTACGCATTTGTGATTCTTTATTACGACGTAATGAAACCGAACCATTTTTGAAGAAGCTGATAACTGGTGATGAAAAGTGGATCACATACGACAATAACGTGCGAAAAAGGTCGTGGTCAAAGGCCGGTCAGGCTTCACAGACTGTGGCGAAAACCGGGTTAACTCGCAACAAGGTGATGCTGTGTGTGTGGTGGGATTGGAAGGGCATTATTCATTATGAGCTGTTACCACCAGGCAGGACCATCGATTCTGAACTCTACTGCGAACAACTGATGAGATTAAAGCAAGAAGTTGAGAGAAAGCGGCCGGAATTAATCAACAGAAGGGGTGTGGTTTTTCATCATGATAACGCTAGACCTCACACATCTTTAGCCACTCAGCAAAAATTAAGAGAGTTTGGCTGGGAGGTGTTAATGCATCCGCCGTATAGTCCTGACCTTGCACCTTCAGATTTCCACCTGTTTCGGTCTCTTCAGAATTCTTTAGGCAGTGTCAGGTTAACATCACGAGAGGACTGCCAAAACCACTTGTCGCGGTATTTTGACCAGAAGTCCCAAAATTTCTATATGGCAATGGGATCATGTCCCTACCTACAAGATGGCAAAAAGTTATCGAACAAAATGGTACCTACATACTTTAGTTAAATGTAAATAAACTATGTTAAAAAATGTTTTGAATTTTCTTAAAAAATGCGAAGAAACTTTTTCCCCAACCTATTATTATCTTGAGTGCCTCTGGTCATTGGAAGGCACGGTAAGTTGTTATTTCCAACTGCACCTATAGTGGTTAATACCAATCAAACTGCACTGGGCCAGGGTGGTGGGTTATGTTATGGCCCATTCTCTCTGTTTTCTTTCATCCATAGGAAAGGGATGGTGATGACATTTATAATGATGATGAAGGTTCTTAAAAAGTGTATTACTAGTTACTACTACTTACTATACTTACATTACAATTTTCTCTTTGGCTTCTGTTAACAGTTTAGATGCAAGCATTCTTTCTTCATTATCCATTAAACACATCACTCCCATTGTAAGATGTAATTTATATGATTCAATAAACAAAGACTCATCTAATCCTCTGCATGGGCAGTCACGGAGCACAGATTCCTGTAAAAATAATTCTTTGTAGGTATATTATTAAATCATGCCTGTTAATCTTGAAGGTTTAGGCAGAGATATTTTACACCCAGAATAGGTGTATGTCAAAATAATCTGTGATTTCTTGACTGTTGTTTGTCAGCTGTTGTTTGTGACTAAATTGTTTGAAAGTGTTTTTAAAAAATATAGTTCCCGTTTATTATTGCCTTGTTTTATATTTTACGGATTCCCATTTTTGTTTGCGATTTGATTAAAGACTCTACTATCCATCAACAGCTAACAATTATTAAGGGATATTGTTACAATTTTATTGTTGGTAAATGCTTAGGCTACTTACTTTGAGCTAGATGATAGGTGTGAGTGTAATAATATTTATTTATTATTATATTTATTATTAAAAAATGAACTATTGGTTGTTGTGCCCATATTATGACTATTGTTTGGTTTTTAGCCACTTTCCTTTCTTCGATAACATCTTAAATCGGGATGTAGAAAATGAAGAAATTGATATAATTATATTTTCTTTATCATTCAGATATACCTTAGTGGGTACTAACACTCAACTCAAAATAAGTTAAGGTTGCTTTCTTTTTTTTCTTTCCATTAAAATAATTAATAAAATGGCTACACAATAATGTTTCATGCGTTATCCACCATAAATATCAGGTTTATAGTTTCAAGATATTATTATAATCCTGCCACAGTTTGTTGATTTGTTCAATAAAATAACCTCTAAAGTACTTTTTTTGTAAATGAACCCCACTGATATTGAAATTAAATCAACACCACTTCTTTTCTGTTGTAATAAGCTATAAAACGATATACATTTGATTGTTCTAATTTACTTTAGGGGCCGTCATGTTAAGAGCTGATTTTTTTCATAGTGAAAGAACTCGTAATTACTAACCCATGTGTAAAATATTAAATTACACAGTTATAGCAATAAATATCTATTCTATTCTAAAATTTTTTAAAATCATGAAAATTTAGATTAGTTAAAAGCTTATTTTTTGATTATGTATTGCATTTGTGGTTTTTTTATTTCCATTTTAATGCCCATATGGAAGTTGTCCCTATAAAAATGAATGATCTTTATGCTTAACAAAATTCCTGAAAACCCTACTAAAATGTATGGAAACGGTTTTCTTTGATTTTTGGGTGTTCTAGTACTTTAACTTGTAAGTTTTAATCCTCTTTGGGAATGGGAATGATTGGCATCAAAAGAAATATTAGTAAATTCTGATGATAGAAAAGAATTTAATCAACCACTTTACCTAGCTTTTGTGAACTATTCCAAAGCATTTGACAGCATAGTACACTCATCTATATGGACTGCTCTAATGAATAACAATGTAAACAAAACATATGTAAATATAATAAAAAAGATCTATTCTCAAAGTGTAAGCAGAGTAAAACTTGAAAAACAAGGGGAGGAGTTCACAATTGGAAGAGGAGTGCGGCAGGGAGACCCGATATCCCCAAAGTTATTCATAGCAGATCTTGAAGACATATTCAAAAACATTAATTGGAATTGGAATAATAGGGGCATATGCATACATACATACATAAATCACGCCCATATCCCCGAAGGGGTAGGCAGAGGTGAATTTTCACCCGCGTTTCGCCAATTATGTTAAGTCCCATGTAATAGGTGGCGAGCCTATTGCCATTTATCGGGCACAAAAGTCGCAGTACATTGTCAGGACGGTAGTATAAGAGGAACGCTGCTGCCCATTCCTCATCACTGATTTATCCTTAGTCGCCTTGTACGACACCCACGGGAGAGATTTGGGATGGTGACAATTGTATTCTACTCTGCCGTCACCACACGGCTAACCATAGGGGCATATGGATATTTAATAACAAATTAACCCACCTAAGATTTGCAGATGACATTGTTCTTTTTAGTAAATCTGCAACAGATTTAGAATCATCACTACAAAGATTAAACTTTGAAAGCAAAAAGGTTGGCCTACACATGAACGCATCCAAGACTAAAATTATGTCAAACAGTCTGAAGAAAATAATCAAAGTAGAAGGAAAAACTATAGAATATGCAAATGAATATGTATACCTTGGTAAATTGGTGTCATTTGATTCAAATAGCAATGACAACGAAATAGACAGACGAATAGGTACAGCTTGGAAGAAATATTGGGCGCAAAAAGAAATTCTAAAGGGGAACTATAGCCTCAATATCAAAAAGACTATAATGGATTCATGCATTCTCCCAAGCTTAACTTATGCTAGCCAGACATGGGTCTACACAGAGAAAGTGAAAAACAAAATTTCATCTTATCAACATGCAATGGAACGCAGTATACTAAAACTGAGAAAAATACAGAAAACGAGAAACTCAGACATACGCATGAAAACAAAGCTAACAGATGCTCTCAATTATAGTCTGAAACAGAAATGGAGCTGGGCAGGGCACCTATCGAGATACAAAGATAATATGGACTTACCAAACAACTAAATGGCAGGGCCCCATAGACAAAAGAAACATTGGAAGACAAAAGAAAAGATGGGCTGATGACATAATAAACGCAGCTGGAAAAAATTGGATGGATACAGCCAAGGACAGGGACAGGTGGAAAGCGATGGAGGGGGCTTTTACCCTTAAAGGGGCCACATAACAATAAACGGAAATAAATAATAATATAAAAAAAAAATACAAAAATGTATAAAAAAATTGTAATGTGGAAATATAATAATAATAATAATAAAGACCATTTTTCTGGAGGTCTACTCTGAAACTCCGAACGATTAACTCACATCTATCAGTCTTTCTCACACCACTGCATGTTAAAGTAAGAGCGACAAAGACGCAAAGACTCGAACGAACGAAATAAACTTCCAGAGTAATGCCTCTGGTAGCTGCCCTTACTGCCCCATCTCAACTTTCCAACCTGTATACTTGACCCATTATATGAAGATAAAAATGTAAACAATATTGATGTCTTTCTATATAAAAAACAAAAAAATGTGTAATACCTATATTTTCAGTCGTCAGTCTTTTTGATTTTACACCATGGACAATGAATTTTTCGGCCTTGTGGTGACGGCAGAGTAGAAGACAATTGTCACCACTCCAAAACTCTCCCGTAGGTGTCGTACAAAGCAACTAAGGATAAATCAGTGATGAGGAATGGGCAGCAGCGTTCCTCTTATACCTACCACCTAGCAAAGTACTGCGACTTTTCTGCCCGATAAATGGCAATAGGCTCGCAACGTCCACCACATGGGACCTAGCATAATTGGCCAGGCGTGGGTGCTAATTCACCCCTGCCTACACCTGCCTACCCCTTCGGGGATATAGGCGTGAATTATGTATGTATGTATGTCTGTACAATGAATTTTTAAAGAATTATTTCTTATTTTTTAATGCAATTTATCAACAAAGAGACATCAAAATTATTTACTTTTTTATCTTGTTATATTGGCTAGAATAAATTTGTTTTTGTGTATATTAAACAGAAGAAAACTAGCAAATTCTAAAGAGAATACATAAAACAAGTTTATTTGATTGTAGATGGTTTATACATAAACTCAAGAAAACATACCTTAAATTTTTCAAATTCTTTTACAATATCAGGCTCATTCATAGGTATTGAGATAAAATGTGTAGCTCGTTGTTTCATTCTAGAAGACATTACTATCATATTGATTCTTCTTTTAGCAGCTTTTACACTCTGGAAATGCAATGAACAAATGTTTTCAATATGTGATCACACATGTGAAATTCACAATGTCTTAAATTTCAAGTCTCACCGTAATGGAAGATCCAAAAATCATGATGTCTCCAACCTGTCCTTGTTTTGGTATTTTCAACTCTGTTTTAGTATCTCTCTCAATCCTCATTTTCATTATTCCTTTCTTACCAATAACAGAACCAATGTAATACCTATAAAGACAAAATAATAAAAACACTACAAACACACTACTACACAACACACATTAATGAAACAACCTGTCTTTAGATCACAATGTAAAAATTAAATAAAACCTACTGTCGTCTGGGTGGAATCATAAACAAAGATACAGAGATAAAGCCTTATAGCTCTCACCTGGTTACCTGCATACTCTGATTCCTATTCTTTATTTAAGCCCCAAAGATGTGTTATTGCACACCCAAAGTTGTCATTAGTGTCAGGGATTAATTTCAAAACAAATTTGATTTATCATGTACCATAAAATATAAAATTATATCATGGAAAATAAAATGAAATAATTTTTACTTACTGTGATACGTGAACACTTGTACTAAATCGAGAGTTATCTAATTCAGTTATATTACAATCATCTTCATCTCCTTCATTTGCCATATTATCATAGTTTATGTCTGTAAAATGTAAATATTTAAATTTAAGTTTAATACTAATACGTTTTCAAACATTTTCACATGAATTTATTCTATATGCCTTTTTAACCGGATTACTAATAAGTATTGTCATATAAGTCATTGTAAAAATTAAATTGTTTATTGAGTATATCTCCAAAGTCCATTCATTCAAGTTCATTGTGGCTACAAAAGTTTGTTACAGTGGCATATCCAGTTACATAGAACTAGATATTCCATAGTAACCAGCCAGTTTGAGTTAGTTAGGTGTACGAACGTACAAATACCACGAGCAAAACTGATGCGGCTGGCGACCACAACTCAAGGTTCTTTCATGAACACGAGAGTAACTTTTATGTTAATGAGGTTATTAGGCATAATGATACCGAGCGGGAAGAGTAGAGTTTTAGAAAATGCTAACGAACTTGAAATACATATTATCAAATAATAATTATGAACCATTCTCATAGAGCCCATGTTCTTGGAAAGTAGTTAACTCCTTGTTAGAATCATTAGCTCGATAACAACGACCTTCAATCCATACTAAATCTGGTTTTAAAATTTCAGTCATAATATTCACAATAATATTCTATCAAAACTAAGCTATATATCGAATTCGATCGACCGACAAGACTACAATTGTCTTGTCGGTCGACATGCTACCAAAGGACAGATTTGACATTTAGCCACAGATAAGAAAAAATTCTGCCATTCGCGACGGCAACGATTTTTAAACTATAATTCCAAGTCTTGGGAATATAGTCTAAAATCAGTGCTTAATAATTTGTTAATATAAAAAATTTTGTATCATATTTTTTTATCATATCGATGAAAAATAGACATTAAAAGACTCGACACATATTTTTCAATTTTCTTTAATTGAGATTCTTAGTTATATTTTAAATTTCTTATCTTACTCATTCAAAAACGACGTAAGTGCAACTGCAGGATTTTTATGGGTTGAAGTCACAGGCCCTCCACAAATTAAAAAAAAATATTGAGAGTGTTTGGCGCGTTTCGTGGTGTCAGTCAGATTTATTTTCGCTAATTCAAAAATTGTTACAGAGTGGATTTTATGACAGTGAAAGTGTGTTATTTTGATGCACAAACATCCGTGTTGGTGTGCAATTATGCAGAATCATTAAAAATAAGTCTTATCATGTGTTTGATGTTGTGGTGAAGACCACTTTAAAAGGTGGTTTTGTTCACCTCATCAGTAGGCCTATTCCCTAACTTTTTTTGACAGTTGAAAGTGATGATCACCGAACTATTTACTAATACATTGCTTTTATCACAGGACAAGTGCCACAATAGCATTATAGTAAAGTAGTAATGGATAAGTATAATAGTTCGGTGATCATCACTTTCAACTGTCAAAAAAAGTTAGGGAATAGGCCTACAGGCACCATCATGAACTCTGTTACCATTAAATTCGCTCCAAGCACTCCCTAGATGCGTTAAAATGTGTGACACCCATATTTTAACGTAAAATTCATTTCATTCATACATTTCACCCACTCATTATTTCAGGCCGTGTGGTGACGGCAGAGTAGAATACAATTGTCACCAACCCAAATCTCTCCCGTGGGTGTCGTACAAGGCGACTAAGGATAATCAATTAGTGATGAGGAATGGGCAGCAGCGTTCCTCTTATACCACCTAGCAATGTACTGCGACTTTTGTACCCAATAAATGGCAATAGGCTCGCCACCTATTACATGGGACCTGACATATTTGGCGAAACGTGGGTGCTACCTCACCTCTGCCTACCCCTTCGGGGATATAGGCATGATTTATGTATGTATGTATCATTTCATACGATTATAGATAAAATATACACTAAGGACTTGGCTGTATGGGCTAGACCCTTTGCTTTCCCTAAATTATAAGGAGAATTAAAAAAAAAATTATATGACAACTGTAAAATCTTTGAAGTTATGGCAAGTCTTGAGGTGTTTAAAAAAATATATGGGAGAGTGTTTGGCGCGTTTCGTGGTGTCAGTCAGATTTATTTTCGCTAATTCTAAAATTGTTACAGAGTGGATTTTGTGCAGTGAAAGTGGTGTTATTTTGATGCACAACCATCCGTGTTCATGTGCAATTATGCAGAATCATCGAAAATAAGTCTCATGATGTGTTTGATGTTGTGGTGAAGATCACTATAAAAAGTGGTTTTATCCATTTCATCAAGCACCATCATGAACTCTGTTACCATTAAATTCGTTCCAAGCACTCCCTAGATGCGTTAAAATGTGTGACACCCATATTTTAACGTAAAATTCATTTCATTCATACATTTCACCCGCTCATTATTTCATAAGACTACAGATAAAATATACACTAAAGACTTGGCTGTATGGGCTAGACCCTTTGCCTTCCCTAAAATATAGTGAGAATTTAAGAAAAGAAAAAAAAATGGATGGCAAAGGTATTTGTTGTTAGTAATCCTATCTATTTTTGGGCCATTTAGTTTTTTTTATTCTTTACTATGCCATACACGTTTTTCGTTTAATTTTCGAAAAATCTCGTAATAAATTCTGAAAAAAATAAATATTGATCTAGATGATCGAAGCTGGTTTCGTAATTAGCGCAACTATTTTTATGAAATGTTGTTAAGGCACTGACCAAAGAAACCTAAGAAACACTATTTCAATAACATTGATAATTTAATGCCTGTAAAAACTGATTAAATATTATATGGATTGCATTTATATTTCGTTTTAAGTTTAAAGCACACAACTACGGTTCTTTTTGATTATGGATTATGGATTTGTTCCTCCTGATTATGAATGCTCTGACATCGAACATACAGGAGGAGGCACACTGGTGTACTATGCTGTTCGCCGACGACATTGTACCTTCTCGGAGAAGATGCATCCGAAGTACAAATTAGGCTGGAAAACTCACAAAAATCAGATCAGTCGGACAAAAACCGAACACATGTTCTGTGACTTTGGTGGCCCCTCCAGTTTCTCCCAAATTGCCTTAGGTGGTGTATTCCTACCAGTCTGCTCGGATTTCCGGTACCTTGGATCGCTCTTCCAAAGCGACGGTGAGAATATTGACCGGGATATATGGCGAACGTAGGATAAATGAAGTCTCAGCAACAATATGTGACCCACAGATGCCTCTTAAGGGGAAAATCTAAAAGGCTGATGAAAAAAGAGTGCATGTAACAGAGATGCGTATGTTATGATGGATGTGTGGTGTGACACGGAGAGACAAGATAAAGAATGAGTGTATCAAAAAGAAAGTAGCGCCAGTGACTGAGAGATTGACTTGGATGGTTGTTTGGTCATGTTAAGCGAAGAGATGAAAGCTATGTTGGCAGAAGAATGTTAAGTATGAATGTGGAAGGACGTAGAAAGAGAGGAAGATCAAAGAAAACATGGATGGATTGTGTAAAGGAGGATATGAGATAGATAGCGAGAGGGGTGGATGAGAAATTGGTGAAGGATAGAGAGGAGTGGAAGAAGAAAACATGTTGTGCCGACCCCGCCTAGACCGGGATAAGAGAAGGAAGAAGAAGCCTTCCTCGATTAATGGACTATCCAACACAAAAATATTTCTCAATTTGTGTCAGTAGTTCCTGAGATTAGCGCGTTCAACCAACTAAACAAACAAACTCTCCAGCTTGTATACAGTGTGGAAAGAAACCATCGGCCCTGGAGGGAAAGTACCTTAAATCTTTAAAATAGCTCAATTTGCTGAAAGAAACCATTCCTTTATTTTTAAAAAGAAACATAACTGCATTCACAGATTTCACAAAAAGCTTACCTGAACCGGGAATCGAACCAACTAAAAAATAATAATAAATTACCCTCGCCATTTTATTTTACTAACCGATGCAGTCATTGTTATCTAACGATAATTTTTCTCTGAGAAACATAATATGGTCCTATAAATAAATAAAAACATGAAATTTGTACTTTATTTTACTTTTTCTTTAAAATACTCTCAATCCTTACGATAATCTTATTTTATTAGAATTGAGAGATGCATAAACTATTATGGAAGAAAAATATCACCTAATAAGATGCTAATAATTTAACTAATATATTCCATATCGAAAATGTGCAGATTTCGATGTGGCCTTCGTACTTAATGTTTTTTTAAACCTCCGACATTTACTAAGTTTTTCACCATTCGCGCCATAACTTTTCTCGACGGTATTTATCTATTCGGATACCTTTCATCATACCACTGAATAGCTAATCATTGTAGTCTGAAAATAGTAATCACTGTAGTCTGAAATGTACCTTTCCTTCTATTACATCTAATTGCTCTTGATACGCCAATCAATATTTTAATAATTAATAATACGAAATGCTTATTAAGAAATGGTGGCAAAACAAAATCAATAATAATTACCTAATTATTCGTTCAAATTTTAAAATAGCCATAAAATGCTCAACCGATAACAAATTAAACGTTCCATTTTCAAACTTTCCTTTTTCAATTCCAATTACCAACAAGAATCGCAAGCAACAATAAAAAATTAAGGATTTTATTTTTGATTCGAGAGTAAAATAAATGTTAGATGTCATAATGTTTTTTCTTTCTAAGACCCTATGTTTCTTAGAGAAAATTTATCGTTAACATCGACTGCATCGATTAGTAAAATAAAATGGCAAAGGTTAATTTTTTTTAAATTTTTTTGTTGGTTCGATTCCCGGTTCAGGTAAGCTTTTGAGAAATCTGTGAATGCAGTTGTTTATTTATAAAAATAAAGTTTCGTTTTCTTTCAGCAAATTGAGCTATTTTAAAGATTTAAGGTACTTTCCCTTCAGGGCCCATGCTTTCTTTCCACACTGTATATAAGTTATTAACTAGTCAGTTATTAACTTATATATACAATAATATGTAGGTATATATAAGTATAGATAGTAATAAATTAAAGTAACGAGAGGGAATGACTACCCAAAGAGGGTTGGTGTCAGGCAGGCTAAACCTAAGCCAAAACCTTGAGCAGTATGGATTGGCAAGTCCCAATCACTCGGTCCGTACATCGGTCTCTCGACAAACATGGTCCTTTCCGTCGCTTTTCTATACATTCATTTATCACTAGCACCTTTACGGTGTGATGGATGGGATGACATGAATCAAAAGGGAGTGGATGACTTGATGACTTCTGACCGATATGAATGGAGGAGGAAACATACTGTGCCAACCCCAGATAGACTGGGAACCTAGGGCAGGTAGAAGAATTATTTAAAGTAAATAGAGTTTGTAAGCAAAAATTAATTTTAATTGTGTAAGTAACAATATGGGTGGTGGGCCACCATTAATCTACTTTATTCCCACACATAATTCTTCACTCATGAAAAACTATCTAGGTCTGTAACTTAGTTGTAATAACAATATGACATTTGTATAAGCAATGGTGAGCAGTATAATAATCCAAAATTAATTTTCCTGCCATAACATTTACATCTAAATAAATAGTAGGTATATTCTAGGTGTCCTATTGACTGTACAAGTATTATTATTAGCAGACCTTGTAAAGTCGTGATCGAATCATTTAATACTTTTTGTGAGTAGATTCTTCTTGCCAGTAATTTAAATACAAAACGATCATAACAGAATGATACGTTGAGATAAGCTTTATCAGTTGTGTGTCCAGTTGGTAATAGTAGGTACCTATAGTATGTCACCGTCCAAGAACGCAACATAAACCAATTTGTAGTCGTCAATAATATTTTACTTTTTCGCAAAGTGATTGTGTGAATAAACTAGAGATCATACATAAAATGACAAAGCCAACATTTTCCAGATCTACGAGTACATACTACAGTACAAACTATCAATACACTTTTGTACAACACAAAGAACACGGTAAGTGTCACTCCGGCTTATTTTCTAATTACTTAACAGTTTATTGACTTTAAGAAGTGATAAAGTGAAACACGTTTTCAGAAGATCAAAATATGGGTGTATTCATTTTCGGTTTAATTTCATTTAACATCATTAATAAAGGTATGTTGAAAAAATGAAATGTTGTCAATTGAGTATTCTTTTTTATAACAAGTTTAATAATTGAAACACCGTAAAACAGTAATTGCACATTCCTACATATTCTTTTTAATTAAAATAGCTATAGCTAGGTACCTTACGTTGATATACGCTGTGTCACTTTATGCTTTATTCTTTAATTTATATAGGTCACGGAGTTAAGGACGAGACGTGAACGTAGCACTCACAGCGTCCCCGTCTCGTTCAAGTCCCCTTCGAGGTATTATCTCGCTACGAAAGAACCTTAAAATTACTGTGTGTGTAAGATAAAAACTTGCAGCCTTCTGAATGTTTTTTTTTAAATAATTGTCTCTCGTCATTTAACCCAAATTAAGCAGCTTATGTGCTTTTCTTAAGCTTTTCTTAAATAATTCATTATTTCAACATACCTTTATTAAGAAACCGAAAATGAAGACAGCCATTATTTTTTATTTCTTTTGAATTCCATCGTTTTCTCAAAAAAATCATGATTGAAATACCGGTTATTTTAAACAGACGTAAGCGCCAAACGTAGGCACCGATTACGGCGACGTCGTTTGGCGTCAAGAGTGATTTCGCCATGATTATTGACGCGAACAATAAAAAAATCACTTGTCAAAATTGACGAACTGACGTTTTAGGTGTCCAAAATAATAACATTTTAATACAAAGATTTTGGTGGGAATCGAACCCGCGTCCGCTGCTATCCGGGCAGTAGGCCTATTCCCTAACTTTTTTTGACAGTTGAAAGTGATGATCACCGAACTTTTTACTAATACATTGCTGTTATCCTGTTATATACACAGGACAAGTGTCACAATAGCATTATAGTAAAGTAGTAATGGATAAGTAAATAGTTCGGTGATCATCACTTTTTATTTTTCTAACATTTATATAATGTTAAAATTAAAATCAAAAAGTTTATAAAGCAAACCCAAGCTTAACCGAACGCACGGTATTTGTAAAAATATCTGCTTTGGAATGTTTGAAATTTATTTCTACATTGCGAGGGTATACGTTGGCTTACAACGTGAAGTGTAAAGGTTAGAAGAATTTCGGCAAGTTAATTAGTGTCTTAGGTGGCTGAGCGGTCAGGCACCTGCCCGGATAGCAGCGGACGCGGGTTAGATTCCCGCCTCAAGATCATAATTTTTCGAAATTCTTTTTCTAACCACCAAAATCTTTGTATCAGCCGATAGCTTAAACAGGTGAGAAGTAGAACGGGGCAACGGGTTTCTATGCAAGTCCACAGACTGTAGTCTAAGTTGAACAGTTATGTTGCATAAACTTAGCTGTTCAACTTAGACTACAGCGTTTCATCTTATATTTCCTATGCCGTGATATTGGCTTAATTGGCTACCCTGTCTGTCAACAGCGCATCAATGCTTTAAGTCAAATTGCAGTTTTTTTTAAGTTTTATAGAAAATCTTTGAGAAAATCATGTCAGATTCACAAAAGACCTTAGCTTTTAACACAATATCTTTCATCACTTTTCAATGTCTTACTGCCGCACTCAGAGACGTCAATTTACTTTAATGAGTATTTAATGTCAAAAATTTTCATTCAAATCAAGACCATAGACCCGGCAAGAATAGCGACTAGTTTTGAATTGACATTTTTTGACGTTAAGTACTCATTAACGTTATTTGACGTCTCTGAGTGCGGTAGTTAGACATGATTTTCTCAAAGATTTCTAACTTAAAACAGACAGGGTATAGGAACTTGAGTGTGCGCCATTTAAGTCTGCGCGCGAAGGGTGGCGCTGCTCGCTCAGTTTATCACTCATAGACAAACAAAATAGCAGATGACATTTTAGTTCCAATTTTGACCACGCGCAGCCGCAGACTTATCTGGCTGGCGCGCACTCTAGTCGCACGTCTGTAGTCGCTCTAAAAACGTCATCAAATCCTACTATCATTCATTCATTTCATTCGTTCGTTTTGTTTACTAAACGCCAAGCCAATAAGAATTAGGTGGGTACTGGGTATTGGGTAGGGTACCTACATAAAATTTACTGTGACTGCCTCAAACAATATTTACAAAATCGAGAGCTAAAAAACAAACAAACGAAACTTTTAGAAATAGTATTCGACCGCCGGATAGTATAATCAGTGCGCCTAAGTGCAATGTTCGCCTGAAATACAGACTAGATTTTGATGTTCGGATGATTTTTGTGATTAATAATGGAATTAATTGGCCCGAATAAATAAACTCGTGCTCCAAAGCACGCAGGTAAGAAGTAAGAACGGATACTCGAGCTTATTAGGGTTAAGCTAAAATTTCATTTCTTAGTACTTACTATAAACGAATACTTGAGATTTTGATTTACAAATGTCGCAGTTTATTGTGACGCCCAATAAATCTTAGTACTTATTTATTTGCATACATACATAAATCACGCCTATATCCCTGATGGGGTAGGCAGAGGTGAACTAGCACCCACGTTTCGCCAACTATGTCAAGTCCCATGTAATAGGTGGCCAGCACAAAAGTCGCAGTACATTGCTAGGTAGTAAAAGAGGAACGCTGCTGCCCATTTCTCATCACTGATTTATCCTTAGTCACCTTGTAAGACCCACAGGAGAGATTTGGGGAGGTGACAATAATTGTATTCAACTCTGCCGTCTCCACACGACTACTTATTTATTTATCTTTAATTTAGTGAAGAAAAATAAGTTTGAAAGCTTTCAAAATATTTTATTTAATTTTATATCTCACCGAAAATTTGTTCCATAGAAATTTTAAATATTAATTGGTACCTCAATAATTTTTAGCTTGTTACTAATTAATGTATTTTTGTGACGTATCCTTACCTAGTATAACAGTGCAAATTTCGGATTTCAGATGGCAGTAAGATGAATGGATCCCAAAGAGTCATTACTTTTTGTGTTTTGACCACCATTTTGCCAACAATATTAATTGTTGTGCCATTATATTTGAGAAACATTAAATATGCTGATGTGTTGTATAGAATATCTGACTCAGATGTAATACAAATTCACAAAGGGCAATCATCCATATTTTGTGAAAAACATTCGTTGAAAATGAATACTTCATTTAATGCATTCCAAATGAAAGGAAGACCTGAATTATCTAATAAAAGAAAACACATTAGGCTAAGGAAATCAATGATTTTGCCAGATGACACCTTGGAATATTGGGGGTTCTATTTATTTAAGGGTGCAACAGTTGAGTTAAAGGGTTGTTCTCGCTATGAAGGCTCTAAAATATTAGTTGTCAAAGGTGATAAAATTTTAGACACATGTGGTATTCTCAATGAAAATAATTATAAGAAAACACCTACATTGATAGAAAATCAGCATGTTATAGTAAGATTAGAAAACCCTCATGAGAAACTTTGGAATGGTTCTTTTGCAAATCAAAGCAAGCTTGTTGGTGAAGAATTTGAAGATGTTGATCTGTTAGAACAACAGACTAAAGTGGAAAGTATTAGTAATAGTTCATCCATCTTAATTACAGACATTGCTCAAAATGAAATAGAAAGTAAAAGTAGAAGTAAAAGAAATGCAAAAAGAACTACTGTACACAATCCAAACACAGTATTAGATACAGGTGTAAATCATGGAGGGAATGCTTTGAATAACACAGCAAAATCACATAGAGAAAGTGCAATATCGAGTTTTGAAAATAGTCTCCATGAATGCTACCAAGACAATATGCTTATGAGCAATTATTTTCCTTATTCTATGCAGTGCAATAGTACCAAATATTTAGAGAAAACAACCACTCTGAAAGTGACACATGAAGTTTTAGAAGATGGTTATTATTATTATATATTTTACAGTGATAATGATTTTGTAATGAATGATATACATGCAATATTTGATATTTTTAAACCAACATATCAATATTTAAATATGTCTGAATCCAAAATATGTATCAATAAAACTGAATGTGAATTTGATGTGGGATTCTTTAGTGATGAATTAGTTATTGTAGAAGTGGCTACAAAAGATGGGTTAAAGCATGACCATGAATCGTCTATTTTGATGTCTGTCTGTCATCCTAGAGTGTCTATCTATGTCGTTTTTCCGATTGCAGTGTTGTTATTAATTTTACTTTTTGCATTTTTATGATATACCCTGAAGGTAACATTCCATTATTTTTTAATTAAGATGAACTTTACCAAAAGTGTGATATTATTTTATTAAATGAATGTAAGTATTATTAAGTTTATGAGTATTCTGTGCAATATTGAGAAAATATAATATTACAATTGTTACTTGGAGCTTAATTTAAAAGAAATTCAATATTCATTTACAGAAAGCAGATTCGCAAGGATTTTCCTTTTCTAAAAATCATCCGTTGGTTTTTCTTCTTCTGGTCCCTGCCCTTATCCTTCTCTAAGTAGGGTCGGCACAACATGTCTTCTTCTTTGATCACAAAAATCATCTGTTGGTTCTTAGTAGAAAATTAAGGCCAGAGTTCAACACCACGTAAAACAAGCAATTAAAAGTTAATTGTCTATTTTTGACAATTGAATGTCAAAAAAACCAGTTAAATAATAACACATACAAAAACACTTGTAAACGCTCTGATGGTTATCTTTTAATCGCTTGTTTTACGTGGTGGTGAACTCCAGCCTGTATGTGTGGGATATACGAGATTATTAGCAATAAATACAAATTTTGATAATTTTTACAACCAGCTTAATTAGTTGATAATATGCTTGTTCAAAGTCGTTAGGAAGTACCTAGGTATCGTGCGGTACCTATGTTCCCCGTATCGACCACAGAACAATATTACCCTGACGGGGTATCGACCCATCGACAAAACATTAAAATTATTCGGCGTCCAAGATAGAACATAGTAGTATGAAGATAGAACATAGTACTATGAAGGAAAATGTACTCTAACTAAAATTTCATAATTAATGGTGACGGAACAATGTTAATTTTTCATCCCACCATCTCGGAAAAAGCGTTTTTGCTCTTCGATATCTGAGTGCAAAAGCCGTTTTTATCCTCTAGAGGTTAAAGTAAATTTGAATTTAGAACATCGTGTGCAATGAGTTTGTGAATTCAAAACATAATTATATCTATTTATTTCTACCTCCATGGTGCCGAAATTATCATGCAACCTATTTTAATTTGTTAAAAACTCAGACTCGGAACCTTCTTGGTGTACTTTTTTTGTAATTTGCTTTGCGCGCGCCATTTTCTTTCACGTCATAAATTTGTTAAAACCTAGGAGTTCCGTGACGGTCAATCAGCTTGGCATCAATCTTGCTTTAAACATTTTGATCGTCTACAACGCTTGCTTGATGCTTGAGTCAAGCATTTAAAAGCTTTTTAGGTCTGTTTGATTTGTTTACGCTAGCAACGGAACAAAAACATACAGAAAATCAACGTGCTTGACTCAAGCTGATTGACCGTCTCGGAACTCCATTAGGGACGGTAATTTTTATTAGGTACTTGCAGGTGTGTCTGGATGAATGTTGCGGGTGTGGCTGGGTGGATGGGTGGCTGTTGGAGGTGTGTCTGGGTGAATGGGTGTTTTGAGGGTGTGTCTACGTGAATGGGTGTTTTGTAGGTGTGTCTGGGTGAATGGGTTTTTGTGGGTGTGAGTAGGTGTTTTGTGGGTGTTTCTGGGTGATTGAGTGTTTTTTGGGCGTGATTGGGTGTTTTGTAGGTGTTTCTGGGTGAATGGGTGTTTTGTGGGTGTTTCTGGGTTAATCGGTGTTTTGTGGGTGTTTCTGGGTGAATTGGTGTTTTTTGGGTATTTCTGGGTAAATGGGTGTTTTGTGGGTGTTTCTGGGTGAATGGGTGTTTTGTGGGTTTTTCTGGGTGAATGGGTGTTTTGTGGGTGTTTCTGGGTGAATGGGTGTTTTTTGGGTGTGTCTGAGTGGATGGGTGTGTATTGCGGGTGTGAATGTTGTGGGTGTTTCTGGGTGGGCGTTGAGAGTGTGTTTGGGTTAATGGGAGGGCGTTGTGGAAGTTTCTGGGTGAAAACAGAAACTGTTGTGATTGTATTTTTTTTTGTATTTTGCAATTTCCTCGTTGGGGGGGATGAAAAGTTACGTGTTGCACTCGAGTGCAAAGATTTTTCACCTTGTGCTCTTTTGATTCCCTCGCTATCGCTCAGGATTCTAATTTTGAATCACTCGCTACGCTCGTGATTCAATTTTAGAATCCTTCGCTAGCTCGGTCATCAAAATTGAGCACGCGGTTAAAAAACAACTTTGCACTCACGTACAACAAATAACTATTGTCCCTACTCTAAAATTAGTGAACCAATGAACTAGTACATTTAATTTTGAACGATTGTACTAGTTCATAGTGTCTTCTATGCTGGCTTGGGAGCGAACAAATAACGTAGAATATGGAAAATTAATTTACGCAAGAAAATTTATTTGCAATTTTCCTAGAATTATAATTTTTTTGATATAGTGTACAAATTCATGGGCCATTTTGGAACATCTTTACATTGTAGGTAGCGAAACGAAATAGGATTGACCTCTTTTATCAAAATCACACGTATTTGTGGTAACCTCAAAGCAGAAAGAAAGAGCTTTTTTAACGTCCGTTAGAAATGAGTTCAAATAGAACAAATGCATTTCCAAGTATATTATGTTCACTGTCAGCATTTTAAAATGCGACGCTTTGTTATCGAGCGTTGCATTTTGAGTTCTAGGCGTTAGACGGTATATAAGGCCTTACCTATTCGCTTCGCTTGCATTTGTTCTATTTGAACGCTTTTTTAACGGGCGTTAAAAAAGCTCCCATGCGAATGAGCCCTGAAATTGTCACCACCCCCAATCTTTCTCACTGATATCATGCGAGGCTTATAACACCTAGTCAATATACTGCGACTTTCGTGCCCAATAAACGGTAGGTAACACGGCTCGCCACCTTTTATAAGGGACCTAACATAATTGGCGAAACTAAGGTGTTATTAAATCTCTGCCTACCCCTATGGATATATAGACATTATTTATGTACATCCCAACCGTTATTACTAAAGTCTTGGCTTTTGAGGCTCTATTCTGCTAATGGTAAATACCACGTGAAGAGCACGTGGTATTTTTGTGATTCTTCCTGTCCTATTCCCAGTTTATCTGGGCTCGGCCCAGTAGATATGTTTCCTCTTCCATTAACATCGGTCAGAGGTCCTCCATCAAGCCATCTATTCTTTTATAACACCTACTTAAAATAAACATCATACCGGAAAGGAAAGTAGGTGCTGTGCTTTAATATAGAATGACACTAAAAGACCATGTTGAGAACGATGAACGGTAAGTGATTGGGAAAACCTCATTCGAACCCATACTGCTAAAGGTTTTGGCTTAGGCTTTACAGACGGTCATCTGCCTGACACCAAACCTCTTGGGGTAATGCTGTTGTTGGTGGTTGTCCACCACCATTCGGGTGGCCCAAACTGCTTACCGGTCTACACCAGGCAATCTCTCTTAGTACCTAGTCTTTTACGATACCCCTGGGATGAGTCCGGGCTGGCACATTCTACGTTATTTTATGCTCCCAGGGCAGCATGGAAGACCACCTTCGCCCTGCCCTGTTCCCAGTCTATCTGGGGTCGGCGCAGTATGTTTCCTCTTCCATTCATATCGGTCAGACGTCATCAAGCCATTCCACTCCCTTTTGATTCATATCATCCATCACACCGTAAAGGTGCTAGTGATGAATGAATGTATAGAAAAGAGATGGAACGGACCATGTCGAGAGACCGATAAACGGACGGAGAGCGTCATTGGAATGACAACATTCCAATCCATACTGCTCAAGGTTTTGGCTTAGGTTTGACAGCCGGCTGGCTGCCTGACACTAACCCTCTTTGGGTATGCTGTTGTTGGTAGTTTTCCCTCCACGATTCGGGGTGCCCCAAGGTGCTCCGCTTGTCTGTCACGCCACCTCATGGAGGTCGATGTCAAAAACCGCCCGTCTGTCAAGCCGCCTCCTGGAGGTCGATCGCTCCTACATTGTATTAAAGCACAACATCACGCGATTTATTTTATCTATTACTGCTCTAACTTATGCAAAGCGTAAAGAAAAGAACAAGGACGGCATATAATGACACATGACAACCAAACGGCGCCATTTTAACTGAATTGAACGAGTCACTAGTTGTTTCTTGCTTTCGAGCTGCATGTGTTTTTATAGAACTGTCAAAAATTCATTTCAACATAAAATTAATAACATATTTCCAGTATAATTGTATTAATGTGTACATACACTAGATAGCTTGTTTTATAACGATTTTTGCTTTTAGCTAGCATGACTACGGAAACACGAAATGATATAGCCTTTTATCACGTTGAACTTACAAAAATCTCTTGGATTATTGTCTTATTCAATTATAAAATTCAGGCTTATTCAATAAAATCCAATGATTTAGAACTGTTTAACACGATAAATGGCTTTATCATATCGAGTTTCGGAGGTCATGATACCCGACAGGGCAGCATGGAAGACCATGTGGTAATAATTTATAATTACTACTCGTGGTATTTTACTACAAAGTCACGAAATCGTCGCACTGCCCCCTGTGAGTGCGTATGATTAGAACAATACGAGTAAGCGAGATAGCGAACTAATTTTTGAGATAAGTTTTACGTGGACTAACCGCGAGTGAGACAGCGAGCAAAATGCATGAGCCGCCTCCGTGGTCTAGTGGTTGACCCACCGTAATGAAGATCCAGAGGTCCCGGGTTCGATCCCCAGGGGGGTACAAATTTGGGCTCGGTTTGGTTGGTGGTAGGGCTTCTTTGAAGTCCGCCTTGCTAGCTACCACCATCTTATCAAAATCTGTCGCCATCATAATAATGTTAACAGCATTATTGTGTTCCGACAATGTGTGATAAGATAGCCAGCCCCTCTGTGGTTGAGGGTTCCAGGTGAAGCTCGATTCCATCTTTAACCCACTTACCATCAGGTGAGATGAAAGGCAAGAGCTTGTCTAGCATAAAAAAAACCTTAAGAAAAAATATGCTCTTACCTTTGCATGCCACCATTCCCAAAGGAATGCCAATATTGATCCTGTCATTTTTGTTTTGATTATAATAAAAAATAAATAATTTTACACTCACACCTATCATCTAGCCCAAAGTAAGTAGCCTACTTGGCTTGGTCTATATCTAACTGCAAGTGAACTTAAGCGTTTTAGTTGAAATGGAAAGAGGAGTACGAATTAAAATATTTTTAATCATAAACATTGACAAGTAATGATTCATAATAATGTATGACCGACTTACCCACTTCGTATTTCATTCATTTTAGACTTCGTCTTTCGAAGTAATGTAGGTAGTACACTGCAGATTACATGATATTCCATATTTTAAATATCAGTCATAGAAAATAATTTTATATCACATTTATTTGTTTAGTATACAGCTATTATTACTGAAATAATGCTCATAGCAGTTTCATCTGCAATCTGTATTATTTAGTTTCGGTCTGTATTCCGAGACTTTCTTATTATTAGGCGCTAGTCTTATTCTCCCGGCCCTGTTCCCAGTCTATTGGGGTCGGCGCAGTACGTTTCCTATTCCATTCATATCGGTCGGACGTCATCAAGCCATCGACTCCGTTAAGGCATAGTGTTTTTAATATACTCTTTGCGTAATGGTGCTAGTGATGAATAAATGTATAGAAAAGAGGCGAAACGGACCATGTCGAGAGACCTATGAACGGACGGAGAGAGCCATTGGAATGACAACATTCCAATCTATACTGCGCAAGGTTTTGGCTTAGGTTTTACAGCCGGCCGACTGCCCGACACCAACCTTCTTTGGATATGCTGTTGTTGGTGGTTTGCCCTCCACCATATTAGTCTACACCGGGCAATTTCCCTTAGTAGACTTTTACGACACCTATGGGATGAGTCGGGGCTGGCTGGCCCATTCTACGTTATTTGTTCGCTCCCAGGCCAGCATAGAAGATTAGGCGCTAAAGAGTAAAAACAAAAAAGGGAAATGCTTTTTAATGTATTGTCATTTTTAGGGCCTGTTTCACAATCGACTGAGTAGCTGCTAACTTGGTAGATCATTTGACAGTTGTAAGAAATTTTTGGAAATTGAAGCTATTTAAAACTTACTTGTCGAGTGTCCAAGTGTGTAATAAATTTGTCGTTTTGAAATTTGTTTTATTTAATAGAGCTAGAGAAGACAAACGTATGCTTAAATTAAAAAAAAAAATTATATTAGTTGTGAGACTACACCTTTGTCTGAAAAATTAAATTTATAGTAAAGAGCGACTCCTCAATCTTTGGACATGTTAGAATAGTTATATGCAGCTCGTCAAAGAAACAGGGTCAGAAAATAATTTCATGATGCGGCACTCGAACCAGTCTTCTACAATCCAGATTGCTGCGTTGGATACAATTTTATAGTCAAAATAATTAAAATAAAATTAGCATTGAATTATTTATGTCCATATATATTTCGTAATCATTTAGTAAATTATTATTATTATTCATGCTAATACTCCATAATTATAGTATAATGGTAATGTAAAAACAGGAACCTTAATTATCAAACTTCTTCAAAGTCACTAATATTTTGAACAAAATTTATTCCAAAAATATAAATAAATCGAAATCGAACATTAAAAACCATGTAGAAAACAATGTTCAAAATTGAAATGCAAAAGCAATTTGGGAATACAGGATACAAAAAGGACCTGCCAAAAGAAAGTAATAAATAAAATAGTGAGGAAATTTTGATTTATTATTTCCACATAGTTGTGTCCAAAGTGCGTTTCAACAGGCTGAGTAGATAGTTCTGTAAAACAAAATTTACATAATTCAATACAACATTCTATAGAAATTAAGATTCCCATCGGGAGTGGAGTGCTACTCTTCAAGTACGTCAATAACAATACATTTAAGATGTTTAATTATATTTATTTACCGTATTACAAAAACAGTTCCCATATTATGTACAACTTGAAAAAAGTTACAATACATTGTTTTCGTCTAGTACTTTTGTGATTGAAATAGCCTCTCCAGTACCCGATGAGACCTCTCTGTAGGCGACAGAGAGGCCTACGCGGAACGGGGGCCATCCGGCCGGGCCGGTCTTATTCCTACCTATGTATATTAAACTTATATTGATACGTCTAGTATAGTATAATGTAATCATTAATTAAACTAAAACAAATGTCGGTCCAAATTAAATGAGTTCCAATAAAAAAATCGGCACAGCAGTAATTAGGAGGTATCTCCTAATACTCACACCTTATTAATATCGCAATAGAACGCAGGACACAAAGTATAAATCGGTACAGTGAAGACTCCTCAGATGAGGTTAGCCACATCGCTGGGCATTTCAGTTATAGTAGTATGGTAAAACTCTTCAATATCTTTCAGTGCTCTCTTGTCAGCTTCAGTCACAAAGTTGATGGCGATACCCTTTCGGCCGAACCGCCCACCTCTTCCGATTCTGTAACAGTTATACCAAATTGTTATACAATGCACCAATGTACAATGGAAAGTATAAAATCCATTAAGCTACAATAAACTAAAATGTGTTATATCTAAAAAAACATTCAAATATACCATGTCTAACATTAAAAATACATAGCCTGAAATAAGTATGGTCAAAATTATTTACTGAACCAAATTCAATTAAATTTCCGCATTATTCTTGAATTGTGGGCTATTCTACAAGTCAGGCCATCATCATCATATGTGCCTTCCGAAACATGTTGGTGGCCATATGTGCCTTCCGAAACACGAATGAACTTGAGATAATAAATTTTTTGTCACCTATCCAATGACTGGCCTTAGCGATAATTGCGTTGTTCACGAAATCGCAGGCCAAGCGCGCTATGCCACTGCGCTAGCAAGCTCCTCTTCAGTCAAGTCAGGCCACATTTATAGTAATGGTTCAACTTATTGTCACATTGAAGGGTGAGCGGAACACAATAATTTAAGTTGCAGAGGAAAAGTGCTCATATTCGCAATCTGGATACCTATAAAGGCCAACCAGAATGTAAATCTATTTGCCGAAATTATTTTCACATTGTTAGCCCACAATACCCAGCCTGCCAGCAATATAGGAAAATCGGAATATTTTCATTGGTGTTTATAACTACAACAAAAAATTAATAAGAAAAAAAATTACCTGTGAATATAGTTTTCACGGTTGGTTGGCAAATCGTAGTTAATGACGCACGAGACCTGCTGTACATCAATACCTCGGGCGAGCAAATCTGTAGTGATAAGTACTCGCGATGATCCGGTACGGAACGCTCTCATAATAACTTCGCGCTCGCGTTGGTCCATGTCACCATGCATGGCGGAAACAGTAAAGTCGCGATTTCGCATAGATTCTGTCAGCCAGTCAACCTATAAACAAATGGAAACATCAGAACCAGCTTTAAAAATTTACTGTATTAACAGATAAAATATATGAATGTTATTTAATAAAGCAAAAATACAATGCTGTTGTGAAAATACATTTATATAAAAATTAGTATAATGAAAAAGGGTTTTTCCTAGAGTGTATTAATAAAAACTGGTATCTAATCTATTGCAAATAACTAATATTGTCATCAAGTAATTAGAAGTCATTAAAGTTAATTATGAAATGTTCGATTTTCAATAGTCATTGACATTCAATAGAGACAAAAGTAATTATAATTAATTAGAAGTCCAGGTAATTAAACTTCTATTTCATAGAATTTTTAAAGTACTTTCATTAAATATTAAACCTTTTACGGAATAATAACCTCAGTATTTTTGTTAAAATACATGTTCAAGAATCATAAATTAATTATAACATGCTAGTTTATATTGTTGTACGGTTACCTCAAAATAGGAAATGTATGTACCAATAACTAAGTTTATATTCAATGTAATATGACATTAACATTAAAGACTTCTGAATTGTAATAAGGGAACATTATTTTGTATAAATCAATATAATTTGAATAACATTATATATTTAAAAAAATAAATATTTCATAATTTGGATTACTTATTTACCTTGCGACGAGTGTTGCAAAAGATTACTGCTTGAGCGATAGAGAGAGTATCATACAAGTCAGAGAGTGTGTCCAGCTTCCATTCCTCCATTTCAATTGCAATGAAGAATTGTTTAATACCTTCCAGAGTGAGCTGTAATAAAATATTGGTTTATAATTACAAGACAGTAAAAATGAATGATTAAAAGAAAAGCAATCATCATTCAACATAGTGTTACCTCATCTTTCTGCACAAGAATGCGCACAGGTTCTCTCATGAAGCACCTTGAAACCTCCAACACGTCATCTGGCATAGTAGCAGACAATAAGATGACCTGAACATCAGCTGACAACATCTTAAAGACGTCATGAATTTGGTCCTTGAATCTGAAATTGAAGTAAATAAATGAATACAAATCTCATGATTTTATCAGGAACATTGTAAAAGAAAAATCTGAAGCATACCCTCTAGACAACATCTCATCAGCTTCATCAAGCACAAAGAGCTTAATGGTATTAGAACGAAGTGCACGACGATTGATCATATCAAACACTCGTCCTGGAGTACCGACTACAACATGAACACCACTCTCCAGTTGGCGAATATCCTCACGGACATTTGTGCCACCAATGCAAGCATGGCATTTAGCATTCAAATGATCACCTAGAGCTATCACCACCTAAAATGTTTTAAAGACATCAGAATTAATAAATTTTGCTTTTACCATACTATTGACAATTATAATTTGATTCCTAAGCTCTGGTACTACATAGTGATTTACGGCTTAGAATACTACAATACAGAAATATTAAAGAAACAAAATACATGAAAATCATGGTATATTAATATATCACTAACTGCCGCACTCAGAGACGTCAAATAACGTTATTGAATACTTATCGTCAAAAAATTACACAAAAATGTCGCTATTCTTGTCGGGTCTATGGTCTAGATTTGAATGAAAATTTTTGACATTAAATACTCATTAAAGTTAATTGACGTCTCTGAGTGCGGCAGTAAGAGTTCATTAATTATAATAAAAAGTACCTTCTGAATTTGTTGAGCCAATTCCCTCGTAGGAGCCAAAATTAATGCTTGGCATTCGCGAATACTAGCATCAATTTGTTGTAAAATTGATATAGAGAATGTAGCAGTTTTGCCAGTGCCAGACTGGGCTTGGGCTATAACATCGCGGCCTTGGATGCACGGCATGATGGCGCGTTGCTGGATAGCAGACGGCTTTTCGAAACCATAAGCATATATTCCTCTCAACAATTCTTCTTTTAAATTCATGTCATCAAAGCTTTCCACGACTTGATGCCAGTTTGTATCAAGCGCCACATCCATTCCTGGCGGCCCGTCATAATTTCCTTGATCCATTGGCCCATTTTTAGGATCCTCAGGCCAATCCTCTGATCTGTGGAAATTTAAAGCATTCACAATTAATAATTGCCTACACCATTAAACTAAATTACCATAAAAATCAAAAAGTGCAATTGTCATAATCATAATTTAAATGGAAAATTTACTTCATGATAACAGCGGCAGTGAATGTTATGCTTCAATTTAACCAATTAACACTTCGATATCCCAGTTTCATGTATTAGTTTAGAATTCTAAAATAACACGTGCATTTCGCCGAACAAGTAAAATTCTGCCAGCGCCATGTTGGCAATCGATCGCCTACTGAAGAGAATCTAAGTAACACCGCTATGAGGGTAATATATCTAAAAACTGCATGATATTTACCATTCTATTGAAATGTATACTTCGGCGATTGATCTTTCATTAAACTAAAGTCATACTAATATAAACTAGACTTACCTTCTTTCAGGCGATGAAAAAGACATGTTCCAATCGCGGTAGCTGAACGGAAAAGAACTACTAGCAAGGTCAAGTTGAGTTTAGTGAACGCTTTTTATTATATTGATTTATAAGGCCCAGATATAGGTCCAGAAATGGATATATTTTTAATATATTTATTTTTTTAAGATTTTTAAAATGAACTTCGATTTCTGACTCTGCCGTTTAAAGCGAGACGATGATTAATACTGTAAAATTGGGAAATCAAAAACCGGACACACGTCACGTCACTTTATGTTATCTTTTTATAATGTTGGTATTATCAAAGCTGCGTTCTGAGTACCTCAATTTATGTTTATTTTACGTGTGTAATTATGACATTTGTTTGCTGGACTTTTAACATTTACGTTTTTCAATATTTTAATGACTCTACAAAGAATATTGTTTAAATGTATAAATAAACACATTACTGCTAATAATGCTAATGTAATAACAATAAGGCAACGGTTTAGGTTTATTTGCTCCTTGGTGGCATGGAAATTGGATTCGCTGTAGTATAGAAAAATATATTTTTATTTTATTTAATTCCTACCTACCTAACTAACATAGGCAGGTTTGATAAGTTTATAGAAATTAAATAGTGTACATAATTACATACATACATACATAAATCACGCCTATATCCCCGAAGGGGTAGGCAGAGGTGAACTAGCACCCACGTATCGCCAGTTATGATAGGTCCCATGTAAATAGGTGGCGAGCCTATTGCCATTTATCGGGTACAAAAGTCGCAGTAGGTACATTGCTAGGTGGTATAAGAGTAACGCTGCTGCCCATTCCTCATGACTGATTTATCCTTAGTCGCCTTGTACGACACCCACGGGAGAGATTTGGGGTAGTGACAATTGTATTCTACTACACACGGCCTAACGTACATAATTTAATAGTTTTATAAAAAGTTATGTTTAATAAATACTTACAAAGCTTTTAATTAATATTTTAGTATTCAGTTACGATTTGAATAATTTGTGTATGTACCAAAATAAAAAAAGCATTTTCAAATCTATTTATCTATATTCTCTATATTTTCTAGAAATCCTGACTTTTATGAGGTACCCGTTGGCTTACAACGTGAAGTGTAAAGGTTAGAAGAATTTCGGAAAGTTAATTAGTGTCTTGGGTGGTCGAGCGGTCAGACCTGCCGATAGCAGACGCGGGTTCGATTCCCGCCTCAAGATCATAATTTTTCGAAATTCTTTTTCTAACCACCAAAATCTTTATAAAATACAACTTTACGGTGGAAATATTTTATTGCAGTGACTTAACAACTTATTGTTACTTAGCAACACAAGTGTATCATAGACTTCTATAAAATATCTGTAAAGTTTACAATACTTTAACATCTTCTCTTTTTATTGAAGTCCTCTATTACATCGTGATCATTCCAACTTTATTGCAAATCATTGCCAACCTTGGTCATAACAGAGGCTTAGTTAGCATATCAGCCACCTGTAGGCCTATTCCCTAACTTTTTTTGACAGTTGAAAGTGATGATCACCGAACTATTTACTTATCCATTACTCATCATCATCATTCAGCCGAGAGACGCCCACTGTTGGGCATAGGCCTCCCCCAAGGATCTCCAAACCGGTCGGTCCTGCGCTGCCCGCATCCAACGGCTTCCCGCGACCTTCACCAGATCGTCGGTCCACCTTGTGGGGGGCCTTCCAACGCTGCGTCTCCCGGTTCGTGGCCGCCATTCGAGGACCTTTCCGCCCCAACGGCCGTCAGTCCTCCTCGCAATGTGCCCTGCCCACTGCCACTTAAGGTCCGCAATTCTTCGGGCTATATCGGTGACCTTAGTTCTCCTGCGGATCTCATCATTTCTGATATGATCACGCAGGGAAACACCGAGCATAGCCCTCTCCATTGCCCTTTGGGTGACTTTGAGTCTTCTTATAAGGCCCATTGTAAGCGGCCACGTTTCGGTGCCGTAAGTCATCACTGGCAACACACACGCATTGAAGACCTTTGTCTTTAAACACTGCGGTAGATGGGCCGAGAATATACCGCGTAGCTTCCCGAACGCTGCCCAGCCGAGTTGGATCCGTCGATTGACCTCTTTTTGGAAGTTGGACTTACCAAGTTGGACTTTTTGTCCCAGGTAAATATAATCGTCAACAACTTCCAGTGTAGAGTTCCCAACCTGTACAGTAGTGGGTACGACATGGGAGTTTGACATGATTTTTGTCTTATCCATGTTCATTTTAAGACCCACTTGTTGGGAGACTCTACTTAGATCATCGAGCATTGTGCTCAAGTCTTCCAGGGTCTCAGCCATGACTACGATATCATCAGCAAAGCGAAGGTGAGTCATGTACTCGCCGTTTATATTGATGCCTAATCCTCTCCAGTCCAGAAGTTTAAACGCGTCCTCCAACGCGGCGGTGAACAGTTTCGGCGATATTACATCGCCCTGCCTCACACCCCGCTGGAGCTGTATGGGTTTAGAGTTCTGATCCTGAAGGCGGACTGACATAGTGGCGTTTTCGTACAGTGACTTCAACACTTGGATGTACCGATAGTCTATTCGGCACCTCTGGAGTGATTGGAGCACGGCCCAGTTCTCGACAGAATCGAAGGCTTTCTCATAGTCCACAAACGCTAAGCATAATGGCAGATTATACTCTTCGGTCTTCTGTATAACCTGCCGCAACGTATGTATGTGGTCTATGGTACTAAAGCCTTTTCGGAATCCGGCTTGTTCGGGGGGCTGGAAGTCGTCAAACCTGCGTCCGAGACGGTTCGTAATAACCCTCGAGAACAACTTATAAACGTGACTAAGGAGGGTGATGGGTCTATAGTTCTTCAATTGGGTTCTATCGCCCTTTTTGAAGAACAGTCTCACCACGCCCCCGTGCCATGCCTTTGGCGTTTTTCCCTCGAGTATAACGGTGTTGAATAGCCTCTGAAGAGTTCTCAGGACGGTTCGTCCACCTGCTTTCAGAAGCTCCGCTGTAACACCGTCATCACCCGGCGCCTTGTTGTTCTTAAGCTGTTTGAGGGCCACACTAATCTCGTACAGGCTGACGTCCGGGATATCTTCGGTATAGTGTCGAGTTAACTTGGCTCTTGGGTCAGTGGCCTGAGAGACAGGTGTGTGTGATGTCGCGTAAAGCTGTCCATAGAAATTCTCAATCTCAGCCAAAAGCTCAGGCCGGGACGTAACGATTCTGCCGTCGTCTGTCTTCAGCTTGGTCAGCAAGCTCTCTCCAAGTGACAAATCTCTAGCGAACACTTTGGAACCTTTGTTGCGTTCGATGGCCTCTTTAATACAATCTGTATTAAATCGGCGTATGTCGCGAGTTAGGCACTTGGAGATCCGTTTACTGAGCTGCCGACGTCTACGAGCGTCTTCAGAAGACCGCAGAGCAATCTCACGTCTCTCGTCCATGAGCTTCAATGTTGGTTCTGAGATTTTTCTTGAACCTTTGGTACGGCTGGGTTTGAAAAACTTTGAACCCACCGTAAGGACAGCTTCCACGAACCTGTCATTATATTTGTCCACATCTGTGCAGTCCTCCAGGCAATCGAAGCGATTTTGCAAATCTAGTTGAAAGCGTTCGGGGTTTTGGATTTGGATGGCTTCAGGGCGGAGCGTCCATTACTACTTTACTATAATGCTACTGTGACACTTGTCCTGTGATAACAGCAATGTATTAGTAAATAGTTCGGTGATCATCACTTTCAACTGTCAAAAAAAGTTAGGGAATAGGCCTACTGTAACTCTGTGGAAATTTTCTCAACACGAACATCTCCTTTTGCAACAGCCTCCTTCACAAACAAATGCCTCAAACGTACATGTTTCGTCCTATTGTGATTTTCGTAGGAAGGATTATGAGCAAGCTTGATTGCCGCTTCATTGTCTACGTATAGTATTGGGCTGTCGATATTTTCTTCAATACTTTTGATAAGTCTTTTCAGTCAAATAATTTCTCTAACAGTTTCACTCACTTCAACTATTTCGGCTTCAGTACTTAAAATTGAAACTGAAGACTGTCTATGACTTCTCCATGATATTGGGCATCCGGAATACAGGCATACCATACCACTTGTGGAGCGTCCTGTTTCAATATCGCCGCCGTGATCTGAATCACTATAACAAATTAGATTATGCTCATCATTTATCTTGTATTAGAGACCGCAATCGCATGTACCTTGTAAGTATTTTAGTATTCTTTTCACTTTAGCTACATCCTCTTTGCTAGGATTTTCAAGATGCCTTGATACAACACCGATTGAGTACGCAATGTCAGGTCTCGTTCCTACCATCAAATATGCAAGAGCACCGACTGCTTGTCTATATAGGAAATTATCGAACTCAATATCTTCTCTTATTCCCGAGTCTTTTAAAACTGGTGTTGCTACAGCTTTACAACCTTCCATATTAAATTTGTCAAAGAGATTCGTTGCATTTAACTTATTGTGTCACCTTGATATAACCATTAATGGTTCTGATATCTAACGGCTAGCAATCCATCATCTTCGTATAGATCTTTACTTTAACATGGTAGCAGAGCGTATGTATATAAATAACGATCATCTGTTGTTTTGAGTTGATTTGGAAGATTTTACGAAGTCAAAAGTCTATTCTTTCTTTCCCACTCGAAGTATTTTCACAGTAAGGAATCAGTATGGAAAAGTCCATGATAGACGCAGTGGAAATGCAGATTGGTATGCTAGAAGAGAAGAATTGGGCGAACGAGAAATATAAGATCAGTGTTGCACTGAGAGGATTGCATGTGCTAGATATCGTAGAAGGGAAAGTAAGCAAGCCTGTGCGCAAGCCCTCAGCTACTCCAGAGGATATCTAAAGGCATGAAAAGCTATTACAAAAATACACGAGTGCAGATTGCATCGCGGTATTGGTAATAACTACAAATCTTTCAGAGGAATGTTTATAAAAAGTCATTCGATTTTCAACTGCTAGGGAAGTATGGCTAGAGTTGCACCGACTATTCGACGGCGTATCAGAAGACCGAGCATACGAAATTTTTTGACTACAAGAAACAATCTGGAGACGATATACTATATATAATATATATATATATATATATATATATAGACGACCCACTTGTCAAAATTGAAACTTTCATTGCTGATGAAATCGGCTTGCCTATTCGTAAAGCAGTCTCCTATTTTTTCCTCATGATTTTATCTTTTATTAGCAACAGGGTTCTTTAAATATGTAATCGTGATCCATCCTGCTTATTTCTAAGCTTATCAACAAACTTTTTAAAAATAAGGTTCTTAGACGAGTTCTAAATTTCGCCGCCAATACTAAAGTAATGGCTGTATGGGCTAGAGCCTATGCCTTCCCTAAAAATGCAGGAAGAATTAAAAAAAAAGTCTATCAGTCATGAAACAAATCCATTTTCATTAATTGTCATCATTGAAAAGTGATCAAAGCTCCAAATGGTTTCGTAATTATCATCATAACTTATTTTTTTGAAATGTTGTCAATAATTTTAAAGACCCAAGTTTCTTATTTTATTTATTATTTTAATGGTTAACTTTTTCTTGACAGACCTTAATATTCGATTGTCTATGATTATTCATAGATTTTTTTGTGGGTAACGTTGGCACTATGCATTTCCTGTCGTGTTTAGAAGAACGCTGCCATTTTGAAACGGCAGTGCTTTTTGTTCGTGTGGAGCGCTTGCTCGTTGTGAAGAGTAAAATTGTGATTTAGCCAAGTAGTTTTATTTTTAATTGAACTTTATCAAAATGAGCTGGCAAGATTATGTCGATAAACAGTTAATGGCATCCAGATGTGTGACAAAAGCTGCGATTGCCGGTCACGATGGAAATGTCTGGGCCAAGTCGGAAGGTTTCGAAGTAAGTTACACGCTAAGACTGGATCCATGTGGTCAGTGGAAAAACGAAATTTGTAGTGCTTTGTGTTGTTGAAGTGCCACGTAGTGATTAAAAGTGAATATAAATATTTATCCTACAATTGGATGACCAATTTTATCCGGCAAGTTTGACAAGATGGCGACATGTGGTAGCCAAAAGGATGATAGTAGGCATTTCTTATTAGAAAATAGAATTTTTTCATAGGGTGGTTAATATTGCTTTTAATATTTGAACCCAAAATAGTAAAATATAATTTTTGTGCTTAGCAGCGCCTTTTATGAGATGAGTCCAAAAATTCGTAAGCCGGCCGGTGCCTATGTTAACGACGCTGATGCTAATAAATTTTAGGTATTTAGGTATCCACATCGAAAATTTATTGACACTAGGTAGACACCTGTTCACTCGTAGGTTATTTTTTAAACTCAAGTAAATAGTTGCTACACTCAATACAAGCTACACTCAATACAGGCTCAATAGGTCATTTTAATAGTTATCTACATACCAGAGCCGTGCATAGTCGCAATTATTATTTATTGTAATACTATAATCAGACAAAACTAAAAATATGGTGATGGCAGAGCAGAATACATGTGTCACCACCCTCAATATCCTGCGGGTGTCGTACATGGAGACTAAGGATTCAGTAATGAGGAATGAGAAGCAGCGTTTTTATACCACCTTGGATACTGTTATTTATGTACCAAGGAGATCCAAGGGGAAAAAATTTGGCTGTGGTACCCCACGGGAAAATATGATGGGGGACCAGGGCAAGTAGCGGTTTATACACCTCTGGAATTATGTATGTAGGCTAAAGTAAAAGAGAACAAATGCATTTAAACATTTATAGAGAACATGAACAAAGGTATAGAGATATTGTTCTTGTTAATTAATAAATATAATACCTTATGTGTTCTCTATGATCTATACAAATATAACCATAGCAAAAATAACCTGCACCCCCACTGTAAATCCATGGAATGTTTAGTATTTTCATCTCTTATTTACCTACCAAAAATTAACTATCAACCAAATTATGGTCATTATGAAACTATTTATTTGCACAATTGCAATTAGAATCAACTGAACTAAATGCAATTTGACAAAATGCACTATACTTGCTCAATTTGCGTTATAAATTTTAACAATGTGAATTTGTGTACCTATTGAATCACTGGCAATGATTGGAAAAAATTGGAAATAGCAAGAATGATGAATATAGAAAGAAAATAGTATTTGTGCTTGTATATATAATATCATGCATCATTGATAGTACAACATCTACAAGATCAACAACCATAAAAAGATCATTTTAATGATGACGTATCGAAAATCTTCCCACTAAAATTTAAATTTTAGAAGCTATATGACATTAGGTTTACGCAAATGGAAATTTCTGTAATGGTTACTTACTAAACTAAAATATGGCTGTGGCCTGGCCGTGTGGTGACGGCAGAGTAGAATACAATTGTCACCACCCCAAATCTCTCCCGTGGGTGTCGTACAAGGCAACTAAGGATAAATCAGTGATGAGGAATGGGCAGCAGCGTTCCTCTTATATCACCTAGCAATGTACTGCGACACTTTTGTGCTCGATATATAGCAATAGGCTCGCCACCTATTACATGGGACCTAACATAATTGGCGAAACGTGGGTGGTAGTTCACCTCTGCCTACCTCTTCATGAATATAGGCGTGATTTATGTATGTATGTATGTATTAAAATATAACTGATAAAGGACAATGCAACTGATTTGCCCAAAAATATGAAACCCAGTGTACTTAATTGAAACCTATGCCAAACGTCAGTACTAATCATCCATAACAACTTTTACAATACATACATAAATCACGCCTATATCCCTGAAGGGGTAGGCAGAGGTGAACTAGCACCCACGTTTCGCCAATTATGTTAGGTCCCATGTAATAGGTGGCCAGCCTATTGCCATTTATCAGGCACAAGAGTCTTATTTTTTTATCTTGGATAGTAAATTGACAGCTGCAAATGTCATATTTTATTGTATAATCAACTCTAAACAATAAAACATACATTAAAGTTTTTTTTATCTCAGATAGTAATTTGACAGCTACAAATATCAAGTATAATAGTTAAATGTTGAATAAACAATAAAATATGACATTTGTAGCTGTCAATTTACTATCTGAAGTAAAAAAATAGACTTTATTTAGGTCTATTTTTAAGTTGGCAGTTTGTTATGTGTTCTCAATATTTTTAACAGGTAGTAGGCAGATAAGTACTTTACTGTAGAGATTTATCAAGAGTTTTTATTCATATTTGCTTTTTCTAGCACTACCACTATTTTGACTTCTGCAAGCTGATAAATGAACTCTATTGCTAACTTTTGTTAATTAAAATTAATGAAATTTTGCAAATATGAGCAATTAAGTATTTATGATTTTACAGTTGCTAACAGAGAGCAATGAGAGCCTGTGTGTTTAAATACATTATCATTACTATACCCCCTTCACTTTAGCTTGAGACAAAATGTAAACAATCTTGTTATATCTGTTTTTACCTGCGTGGTGGGTTATGGCCCAATCACCCTATATTCTTCCATCCATAGGGAAGGCCTGGCCCTAGCAGTGGCGACATTAAAGGGATTATGATGTCATAACTTTTTTATTATGATTTGATTACATATTACCTGGTGTGGCAAGCTGTCAAATCGATTCTGACGTCCGTTGGTGGGCTGTCTAAATTTTTTACTATCTTAGCTCTTTTGGTTTTAAAATAGCGCAAGCATCTGCAGACACCAGCTGTCTGCTGCCATTTTAGCGATAAAAAGATGCAGATACCAGGTGTCTGCGCGCCACCTCGGGAGCATATTACAAGGATCATAATTATGTCTGGTACAAAAAATGCCTCATGAATACAAAATTGGTATGGTATTGCCGTGTGGTGACGGCAGAGTAGAATACAATTGTCACCACCCCAAATCTCTCCCATGGCTGTCGTACAAAGCGACTAGGTGGCGAATAAATCAGTGATGAGGAATGGGTAGCAGGGTTCCTTTTTTACAACCTAGCAATGTACTGCGACTGTTTTATTTCATTATAATTTAAATTCTAGTGCATAGGATAGAAAATTCTTTTTATTTGAATGAATTATACATTGTTTTTTTAACCAAAAAATTTACATACATACATAAATCACACCTATATCGCCGATGGGGTAGGCAGAGGTGAACTAGCACCCACATTTCGCCAATTATATTGTCCCATGTAATATGTAGCGAGCCTATTGGGCACAAAAGTCGCAGTACATTGCTAGAGTAGGTGGTATAAAAGGAATGGTGGTGCTCCTTCCTCATCATCATCACCACATAGACTAAGGAGTTGCCTTGTATGATGTCACCCACAGGAGATATTTGGGGTGGTGACAATAATTGTATTCTACTGTACCGTCACCACACTGCAAAAATTTACATTGAAGAGATGAATGAGTGGTTTTACATTCACAACTATTTTTAGCCCAATGTAGCATAAATACTTTATTTATTGATAGTAGTAGTAGATAGTAGATGACAGGTAAATTTTATTAAAACATTCTGGTAGCCTCCCTACATTGTTTTTAGAATATGAAATTACTAGTACTAGTGTGTGATAAAGCCCACAGGTATGCTTTAAAAAAAAAATGCTATCTGACTTGTCAGCTTATTACATTTTGCAAATGAGCAAGCAATTTTTTTGCTGTACCTATTAATACTGAGACAAAATCTTCAATAATGTAGTGTAAGGCCTTTCTCACCAATGTCCGGCCAAACTGGCTGGTATGTCCGGATATTAGGATTGGCGACCTGGCAACCCTAAGTGAAGTTTAGCTATTGAGTATAATATTTAATATAAATGCAAATACCTAATTGACTCGTTAATAATATTGGATCCTAACGGAACACGCGATATTGCCGAAATCATAACTATAGGAAACGCCAGAGAAAAAAGAAGAAGAATATTGGATCCTTTTGATTCTAGCTTGAAAATTTTACTAGTGGTATTTCTATGCGAATTGAAAATAAGTTTATCTACCATACTATATTATATTATATAATACAAGTAAAATAAGTGTAGTAGGTACTGTAAAAACAAAAAGAAGAAAATTGTAACAAAATAGGAAAGTCGATTTTTTTCTTTTAAATTTACCGAAATACTAAATACTTGATGTTATGGTTTGGCCAAGAAAGATTAATCCATCAAATAATCAAAATAAATTTTAAAATCTTCACAAGGTAACACAGACTAGGAAAGGAAAAAACTGATTTGATAATTTTCACTAAATTTTCTTTTTTTAATGGTTTAAGTAGGTTACTTCACACACGAAAATAAGGTGAAGAATTTAATCTTATCATTTATCGCCTTTTAGAAACTAGGTGCGAGTGGGGTAACTAAGAATACCTAAATGCGAATCTGAATAGAGAAAACTACCTAGTACTAGATATAAGAAATGAATCAATCATACCTAGGTATTTATCTCTTTTTATTTAGTCTTTAAATAATCAGTTACAAATTCCAATCAATATTTTATTGAGTTACTTTTTGAGTGATGATAATCGACATTCACAGAATTTTGATTAAATGTACAGTCACCGAGAAAATCGCCTTTACCCTACTAAAATGTATGGAAAAAAAATTCTTTGATTTGTGGGTGTTCTATTACTCTAACCTCAGTTGGTCTCAAAGAGTGTTTTAATCCTCTATGGGAATGGGAGCGATTGGCATAAAAAAAATCTCAATTCCGACGATTTTCTCGCTAACTGTACATTTGATTTAAAATCTGTAAATGTCGATTGTCATCACTCAAAAAGTTGGGAAAGGTCTAAAACCATTTTCACGTGGCAGCAAGGGATATGGTAGCTGCCCTTAATGCCTCATCTCAACTTTCCTCTCTGTATAGCACTACAAATATTGGTGCTACAGCTTTGGTACCATAGTAACAAATGCTAAGGCCTACGTGTTCTGTCAGAATACAGCACTTTTTATTTATTGGCCAGCACTTTTTGATTTTGTGCCAAAATGGAGGATGTCCTTTTATTATTAAATCAACATTTAGGACTAAAACCCTGGCGTAATTATAAACTAAACATAATTTTTAAAAAGCCTTCCTTGTACATAATACTTAAAAATATGATACAATGGGGATGCCCATTGTATTTAACAAATGTTAGTGTTAAAAGTAGAAACTTTAAATTAAGTTATCAAAAAGTAGTTAAGTAAAAGTATCAAAATCATATTAGTACAAAGATTTTGGTGGTTAGAAAAAGTTCGAAAAATTAAAGGTCTTGATGTCGAACCCGCGTCCGCTGCAATCCGGTCAGGGGGCCTACCGCCTAACTCTATTGCTGATGATAGCTTTAAAGCAATGCACGGCTATAGCAGACATCCTGAATTTTTAGGCGGTACGGATTTTGTGCCAAATTCATACAAAATCATCCGGTGATCATTCGTTCAAAGCTATCGCTAATAGTTTAGGTACATTTGGTGCGAAAAGACAGCATGACGTCATAAACTATAGCTTTTGCTTTAGCAATCGAGTTAGGCGGTAGGCCCCAAGGTGCCTAACCGCTCGGCCAAAAAAGACACTTTTTTAATTTAACTTGCCCGGATTGCAGCGTACGCGGGTTCGATTCCCGCATCAAGACATAATTTAAAATATTACAATATCACTGTCACCACTAAAACGTTCGCAATAATTATAAATAGACTAATATAGGAATTCATTTCAATAGTTTTTATATAAAATTTAAATTATTAAGAAGATATATTTTATTTTGATTTTCATAGTTGACAACTCCACTAAGTGGACGATACAGGCGTAATGATGTACTTTTAATAAACGCCAGGTTTGTCTTTCGTTGGCCAGAGTCTATTAGTACAACAAATTTAGTGGTTATAAATATGTGTAAACAAAAAGTGTATTTATTGTCACACCTGATCATAAAGTAGACTTTTCGGCCTGCTACGCGTACGGAAAATCCCACTTCCTGGTCAGGATTGACAAAAAACTAAATTACCTCGGGCGATAAAAAAGAAAGCCTCAGATCGCATATTGACCTATAAAAGTCAAATACTTGCGATTTAGGACAGTAGTAGTTCTTTGTTTTATCGTTCTTGGTTTAAAGTCTACTATTTCGTACCAGACTGCCAAACGGCCGAAAACCTTGCCGCCAATAGAGGAACTTGAGAGCCGTGCGCCGAGCGGTAAGAACAAACCGAAATTATAGCACGTCAAATAAGGCTTCGCACTCCGGGACTATTTTTTGTTTCTCACCGCTCGAAATACCGCTGTGATCATCAAGTCAGACACAACGGACATAAAATTAAACAGTGGACGTTTTAAAAATGTTTGCATTGCTAGTTATTTAACTAGCAATGAAAATGTTTTTTTGGTTCAATTGCAGGCGGTGCTTGTTAAATCCTTGTATGGCTCAGCAATGTTATTGCTATATTCCCCATACTCTGTCGTGTCTGGCTTTGTTTTTGGCTTAGTTTAGTCGTAACAGTGTAGGTACTTAGAAACCATCAAGCACTGAGTTTTACTTCTAAATCGGACCATACTTGCTCTTTTCTTCGTCTTGTAATATTTAGAAAAAATATCTAACATAATTAATTATAATTTATAAAACAATTACATTGATTTAAAATTATTGACATGACTTTTGTTATTTATTATTGGGATCTACCTTTAGGTATAATAGATAATTATATAATTTGACAGTATTTTATTGGTCCAGATTTCAATTATTATTAATAGATAGTTCTCATCATTAAGTCATTTTCGTAATTGTGGGTATTGTTTAATTTTGTCAACTGGTTTCAAATATTTTCGTTTATAAGGTGTCAGTAGATAGTATGCTGAAATTCAATAGAGCTGATTTCGCAAGAATAGCGTTTCTTATTCACTAAATATTTAGCCGTCATCTTGTCAAATTATGCATTTTTTATTATTATTTGCATTATTTATTAATTAGTATCAATTTGCCAACAGATATCAAAAGATGAAGTAGCGAAGATAGTCGCTGGATTCGAAAATGAAACGCTCCTTACAAGTGGTGGAGTAACGATAGCGGGCTCGCGATACATCTACCTTAGTGGCACAAACCGCATTATACGCGCAAAACTTGGCAAAGTCGGTGTACACTGCATGAAAACACAGCAGGGTGAGATTTTAGTGGGATTTATTATAATACTATGCTTTATTATAATACTATGCTTTATAATAATACTAAGGGCCTGTTTCACAATCGACAAGTTAGTTCGAAGTAGCTTACTTTGCAGTTCAATTGACATATATTTCATATTACAACTGTCAAATAATCTGCGAAGTAAGCTACTTAAAACTTACTTGTCGATTGTGAAACAGGCCTTAAGGGTCTGTTTCACAATCGACAAGTAAGTTCGAAGTAGCTTACTTTGCAGTTCAATTGACATATATTTCATATTACAACTGTCAAATGATCGAAGTAAGCTACTTTGAACTTATTTGTCGATTGTGAAACAGGCCCTTAGTTTAAGGGCCTGTTTCACAATCGACAAGTAAGTTCGAAGTAGCTTACTACACAGTTCAATTGACATATATTTCATATTACAACTGTCAAATGATCTGCGAAGTAAGCTACTTCGAACTTACTTATCGATTGTGAAACAGGCCCTAATTTAATTACTATTACTATTCTTTTTTTGATGCATAGTTAACTTAATCAATTGTTACTTATAATTAAATATCAGACTGATATTTAACAATTAGTACGATATAAGACTGATATTTAATCACTATTAACATTAGTAATTCAAATTGTTACTAATGGTTAAATATCAGTCTGATATACAGGGTTATTTTTAAAACATTAATAACCTCCCATAACTAGATAGCTAACATTATAAACATTTGTTTTATGAGTTTTACTATAACGCAATACATTGCGCAAAATTATTTTTTACAGTTTTTATTGTACTGTCGTGACATTTATTTTATTTATTCTTCTATGTTTTCATTCATAAACGAAAGGACGACGCTACGCTAGGCCCGCGCGCTGCTTAATGATTAGTAACAACTTTTAACAATTGGTTGAGTTAACTATGCATCAAAAACCGGCCCTAAATTTCTGCATTCTTGTGTTATTTTTATTAGAGGAGTAGACTATACTATTACGTTTGTAAGTACATAGGAAATTGGTGTCTCATGTTTTGTTTCTGCGTGATGTAATTGCAAAAAAAGTGGTTAAATCCTGCAGTGTGATAACTGAGAAACGAGTACAAATGTCTTATTTTATTACAGCCGTCGTTATTTCTCTGTACGAAGAACCCATCCAACCCCAGCAAGCCGCATCCGTAGTGGAGAAGTTAGGAGAATATCTAATTACCTGTGGTTACTAGAGGTAAGCTAACATATAATAAGATAACAAATGAAATAACATAAGAATTAGTTGAAGGTATATTGTAATAAAATATTTACTTTTCATTGGTTACAGATCGAAGCGCGCCGTGATCTAAGAATACTATAAGATAATATTTTTTCCACAGGGAAATAAGTAACTGCATTTTGTATATTCTATAAAGTGATAAGGACCGTTCATTTGTTTTGATATTTGATAAATTATGGCGTCGTCAGTGTCTGATGCGTTTAGTAACTGTGCAGATACAATTACTTTGCGGAGTCCGGACCCATTTTTATACCGCTCACCGTTTCCACAGAGTGATTGTTGCTGTGAACTGGTTTAAATTGTATTTTTAAATTTGCTTTCCTCGACCAGTATCGTGAAGCATTAATTCAGCTTTGCAAGCAGGTCTTAAAGCATGATGTATAGAGATTTTTTTTAGGTTTTCTCATCAAGCATCCTGATACATGTTGAATTAAATCCTTAGTCTTGAATATTTTTATGAATTCCTATTATGAAGAATTGGCACATCACCTCGACATACGGATGCTTGATTAGAAGTATAATAACCACGTAATGAAATTACTGTAACAATATTATACGACATTATATATAATTACAAAATAAGTAAAATGTGTAAGGGCTTGTTACAAAATGAAAGACACTGTAACCCAAGTATTACAATTTTAATTAAAAATCTCTAGTCCCACTGGAACCATCGTGTCCACACTCAGGGGGCAGGCCGGGCCGCGGTCAGCGGTGCCCTGCGCACCCGCCGTTTCATATTTCTGCTATGCTTCTTTTAAATTGCGTCGCATTTATAATATTGTGTAGTGAATATTAAACATTTGCAATCTGTTCTTAAATGTCTTAGCTGCTGACAGTAGAAGCGCTCAATTACCCTGAATCCTGATTAAAGGCTTGCAGTAAACGAAGGGTGCATATTGTTTATATTTGATATTACTACTATAGCTTTGTACATTGTTTCTGATAAGCGATGGGAACTGTGTCTATCTAATAATAAATGATTTGTATTATATCAACTTTGTTTCTTTTGAGTTATTATTCTTTCAAAACATTCCTGGTATGGTTTGAAATCAAAGACATGATTATTGCTAATTAACATAATTTATTTTCTTTTGACAAAATCTACAATATGAGTTAAGTACACTCGAATACAAGGATTGGTATAAAATGTTAAACTTGTAGCAATAGCCTATCAAGTGGTTCTTAGAATTACAACACACGAGAACCAATACTAGATACTACATTGTAAAGAAAAGGTGAAAATTTTGATTCATTCTGTGTAAATTCCTATATTGCATACATATGCACTTATATTTTAAATACAGTTTTAAATAAGAACTTACTATTATAAATCTTTCGGAACTTGACAATTGTTTTTCCAAGAAAACTGATGAAACGTTAACTGTATTTGCTACGTGAATATCTACATTTCTACACTTTAAAACCTATTCACAAAATTTTAATGCAATACATACCGCAATCTTATAAATAAATTTTATGCGAAGAATTTCAAGAATGAGAAAAGTTGGGATTACACAAAGACACGTCAACAAACTAAAAAAGGATCTTTACCTATAATGGTCTCGGTACGTTTGAACATGCAAGCAGTAGGTAGTTGACCAATAAGGCATAAATAGTCTTATAAAATAAATTATATAAATAGGTACATAGTTACTTCCATAACAACAATAAATCCTACTTACAATTTGCCCACAATTCCACTTGGACATGGACTATTCACAGTGCAGTATGACTATTCATTAGGCTTAGATACAGAGAATCAAATAAGTTAGAAATATTAACATAAAATATATGCATATAAAATACTATACTATAGCTCAGAATGTTAATAAGGTTACAAATAATTATAAATTTTTTACAAAGTAAATAAATGTTTACGATAACACTTCGGGGCTTTAGCTCAATGGTTAAAACACGAAAGAAACAACTCTTAACACATCACGGGTGTTCTAAGGAATAGTGACGAGATTTCTTCCACAAGCTCCTGAAGAATCCTTTGCGTTGTTTCTGGCCCGGGTGCTCATCTCCTGTTGACAAAGAAAACAATCATCATATTGGGTAGCTTCAATCTTGCAGATAAAAACTTCCGCGCTACATTTGTTGTGTATGATAAAGCGATAGAGATTTCCTGTCCAAATGGTATCTAGCACAGTGGGCAGCATTCTACATTGTAATTTTTATTCTGTATAATATTTCATTGCATTTAAAATAAATTCGCTTGGCGGGGTACGTGAACCCTTTCTGGAGCCACTGTATAAGGGATGGTAAGGGGAATGGGGGTACAAGCGAATGTCAAGTGTACGCATCTCTGGCGGGCGCAGTGATGCCAGTGATCGATACCGGCATGGCGTAGTATCGTCTTTACTGTAGTTCGATTGTTCATATTTCAGTTTGTATTTTACCTTGTGCGTAAAATCGTATGTATCTGTCAATTGTCACGATTAGTTTGAACGCTAATAACTGATACCTATTTTATGTAATTAGGTATAATAATGCAGAACGATAGCTACGAATTTATTATTAGAAATTTAGAACACAGATTGAACTTTCAAATTTATCATAATTTTGTGTTAATAACAAATTGGTTAGGTTGCATAGGTAGGTATAATATTTCATGAATGCAACAAGCGTTTTGTAGGGCATCCCAGAATAGATAAGTAGGTAGGTATTTTCCAGCTCGCGCGTCCCAAATGCCATGCGCGCAACCTAAAATAGTAGCGACGTCGTTGCCCCATGTCTTGACATCTGACTCCGAGAAACATACATACCTTCAGTTTTATTAAGTATAACATTATTTTATATATAGACTATAATATACCTAATTAGGTAGAGCCGTGTTATTATCAGTAAGATTACGTGTATTTAGTGTTTCGAAATTGGGACCTAGTTATTTAATTATTACATTATACCTTATAATCGATCAAATGGAAATTATGGAAAAGCTAGTTATTAACTAATTTGAATGTGTAATAAAGTAGGTACGAAAAGGAATATGGAGCACTAGTTATTTTATTAAATTTAATGGTAAAATAGATCAGAATAGCTATCATTATTCCGATAGGAGTTCTTATTGGAATAAAGTAACCTACTCAACATTAATATTGTTCCTGTTCCCTTTTGACGGAGCCGGAAACGGCACCTTGCCGATCAACGTTTTGATGACAGACGAATAATTTCCATAGTTCATATGTAAAATATTGTTCAGAAACGACTACACTTCCTGTGTACCTACGTTACTTTATATTTAACGTATGATTCATGCTTAGGCAAGGTACAAATTCTGATGATTCATGAATGAACGAAGGTTGATAATCTTCGTGGTTGAGGTGACAGACAATTTAAAGAATCGGGTCACGAAGATGGTTTGGGGCTGGTGCCAGTCAGTTGGGAGGGCGGAGAGGGTGTACCGGGAGGAGGGAGCGGTCCAGGTCGTCGACACTGCGGTGAAGGGCAGCGAGGTCGATGCGTTCGCTTTCGTCGGCGCGCGGCGGGCGGCGACACAGGCAGGCGGCGGCGGCCCGATCATATTGATCGCAGCCTCCGCACTCCCATGCTCTTGTGCTTCTCAATGTAACAATCATGCGCCGTGTAAGGATTGCCAATCCGAACTCCAAGACGCTATTAACTACTTGTAACATACATTACTCATTTCTTAATCTACACTATAGTACTAGTCTACATGTTAATCTATTATGGTATGATATCATTTAAATGACATTGTTAATCTCTTAATTTTACTCTTAATACGCTTCTGAAAGCTCGTCTACGGTTTACTTATGTACGATTTTATGATTAAGATGATAAATGAAATGTCATCAGTTGGCAAGTCTTACGTGATTGCAAATTGCAATTGATAAAATGATTGGACAATATATTTAACGACCACGATAGGTATACCTACCTAGGTTCTTTTTGAATTCTCGCAACTCTTGCAGATTTTTGTAAAAATGTAATTTCCCAAATATTTAATGATTGACCGTTGAGTTGGCGTTGGCAATGGATTATTCAGAATCGTTATAAATCTTCACTTAATAGTCAAGTCAACCTATTTAATTTGAACTTTTTTATACATATTTTATTATTCAATATTAGGGGGATTGAGATGAGTCATTATTATTAGTACCTATGTCTTCTCCTTGCCCTGTTCCCAGTCGATCTGGGGTCGGCGCAGTATGTTTGCTCTTCCATTCATATCGGTCAGACGTCATCAAGCCATCCACTCCCTTTTGATTCATATCATCCATCACACCGTAAAGGTGCTAGTGATTAATTAATGTATAGAAAAGAGACGGAACGGACGATGAATGGAGAGATTGATTGGAATGACAATATTCAAATCCATACTGCTCAGGTTTTGGCTTAGGTTTTACAGCCGGCCGCCTGCCTGACACCAACCCTCTTTGGGTATGCTGTTATTGGTGGTTCGCCCGCCACCATTCGGGTACCCCAAGGAGCTTATTGCTCAACACCGGGCAATCCCTTAGTCGACTTTTACGACACCCATGGGATGAGTCGGGGCTGGCCCATTCTACATTATTTGTTCGCTCGTCAGTTTATGTTAAGTATTTTGTTTTTATTAGAAACATGCGTGTCATGTTGTTTCATAGTTTTTTTTTGTTATATCTAGAGATGTTCCGACTAGTCGGTAAAGCCGACTATCCGGCCATTTTTGTAGTCGGCGAATAGTCGGCAAAAGCGCCGACTAATCGGCTTCGTACTTTCTATGTATTTCTGAATAAAATGTAGACATAGGGTTGGTTGTAAAACACCATCATAAACGACATGGTTTGTTCTACGACTTAAGGCCCGAGTTCACCAACGTTCCATTCCAATCCGTAGTCAAGGTTTTTTCAGCTTTGGTATGATAATAAATGCCTAGTTTATTCCTACTTTGTTGAATGTGGCAATAGCTAACTAATAGGTAATACAATATGAGCAAAGCATACCGAACGTATTGCCCGCAGCGACCAGTCGGCGCCCGTCCCCGAGTCTTAGGCGCGTATTAGTTCACTGAAAAGGACGGAAGGAAGAATCGAGGTCTCGAGGTACAGTTGCGGCGGGCGTTGTCCCTTGGTCGAGACTCAGAGGTGAGGTATGTTTGTATGTAGAGTCGAGGCATGACTGGCTTGCTGTTCTATACGTTCCAGTTCATCCAATATATTATCATCTTCAAAAGACCGAAACGTATAATACTCATAGACAAAAATAATAATTCGAATAGGGCAAGTATAGACCAAGCTTTATTCAAAAGCAGTGGAGACTGTTTAGTTGGAAATAAATTGACAAAATTGCTGCGTAGTCAAAAAGCGGACGCGTTTCGCGCTCCTTTAAATTAGCGCACTCTCGATTTATTCCTTGGTAGAACCTAGACTTTTCCTTTATAGCGCGTTCGGCCTGTAATTGCGTAACTAAGCAATGTCGCTAAGGCCGGTAATTGGATGGGTGACCAAAAATTTATTACCTCGAGTTACTCCGTGCTTCGGAAGGTACGTAGGCTCCATCTGCAGTCGTTAATGGCGTGGTGGGTTATGGCCCAATCTCCCTATATTTGTCCATCCATAGGGAAGGCCCGTTCCCTAGCAGTGGGGACAATAAATGGCTGGTGATGATGATCACAGAATAGAGAAAGTAGTGATGATGATGAGAATCTAGACTTGTGAGTCCTGATGCCTCGACTCTTCAGCGTGTGAGCGACGCGCCTTACGTCCTCAACGTTCCACAGTCGCAATATGATATTCCACCTGCGGCTAATCTCACGCAGTTGTGGTAATGCAAATCTTATTAAAGTTCTCAAAAATAAACATACTATATGTATAAAATGAAGTCTCTCACTATCTTGTTGTCGATATGGGCACTCTACATGGAGTCTACAAATCTGTCGTATTACAATTTACGTGTTTTTTTTACTTTTAGGATAATATTTAGTTCTGAATACCTATTTAAAATGGAAATGGAAAATTTTACTTAGGGCCTGTTTCACAATCGACAAGTAAGTTCTAAATAGCTTACTTGGCAGATCATTTGACAGTTGTAATATGAAATATATGTCAATTGAACTGCAAAGTAAGCTACTTCGAACTAACTTGTCGTTTGTGAAACAGGCCCTTCGTATTTTAGGGCTTAATCTACTAAGTTTACATGTTTAAGTATCTCACCTATAGGTAGTATTACTCGTATTCCTTAAATACATAACGTAACCAATTATCCGCTGAATGTTCTTTTTGATAAGGAATCGAATTCATTGACCTATAATGCAAAAAAATATATATTAATTAGGTTGATACGGATCATTAAGTCAAAGTCTAGACAGTAATTTATTGAATTATGTCTTTAAGGGCAAAGTTCAGTGATAAGGAGGTTTTGAACTCGTATCTGGCACATGTTTGATGGTTATTTTACGATTATTACCGTAATAATGGCGGCATAGTGTTATAACTAGGTACTTTAGTTACCTCAATTTCCAACCGCAAAATATATGTTCTTACTATATTTCGCAATTGACAGTTTTATGTTGGCAGACGTGCCCTTAAATGTACGTAGGTGATGGTAAATCAATATTTATTGCATCAGGATATATTTATTTGTTTGTAAAATTTTTTTGAACTTAATTATACAAATGTTAAAATAGGAACCAATTAAATTAAGAAAATAGCCACTGAAAGTATTTTTTTAAGTGCGTTGTCGCGTTTTTGAAATTCTTCAAATAATATAAGTACATATAGGTAATTTGAAAGTTTAAAGTACCTATATGTATTCTGAATACATACATACATAGAATAATCGCGCCTAATTCTGAATACAGCATTCATAAAAACAAACAGTGTAGGTACGTAATGATAATATCAACTAATATGTCATAGGTAGATTTACCCCAGTGCTAGAGAGGCACACTGACTTAACTAATATATTTTATTTCCTTGAATAATTATATGCTTATTATAATAATAATTATTATTTAATAATTAATTATACACTCTTCACATTCTTCATTAGGCTCTTATATGTGATGGAATTATGTAACACCACAAACCAAAGGAGACGTTTAACATAAATCCAATTAATAGTTATTTGATATACGTGAGTGCAAAGTTGTTTTTTAACCGCGTGCTCAATTTTGATGACCGAGCTAGCGAAGGATTCTAAAATTAGAATCCTGAGCGATAGCGAGGGAATCAAAAGAGCACAAGGTGAAAAATCTTTGCACTCGAGTGTGACACGTAACTTTTCATCCCCCCTCAGCGAGGAAATGGCAAAATGCAAACAAAAATTACAATCACATTATTAAAAGTTTTAGTCAATTCTATTTACACCCTGACACTTCCACACCTATTCTACCAAACACCCGCACCCAACACACACACAACATACACCCAGACGCACCCACAATATCCACACAGACGCGCCCGCGCAAAGCAAATTAATAAAAAAGAGTACACCAAGGTTCCGAATCTGATTTTTTAACAAATTAAAAAGGTTGCTTAATAAATTCGACACTATAGAGGTCCAATAAGTTTAATGATGTTTTTCAAAGTGGATTTTGTGCAGACTGTGCAGTGAAAGTGGTGTTGTTATGATGCACAAGCACCCGGGATGATGTGAATTTATGCAGAATCATTGAAAATAAGTCTTGTGATGTGTTGAAAAATTTAAATTCTAATGTAAAATTAATTTCATACATTGATTTTACTCACTCATTTATTCATATTAATATGAAATAAATATACTAAAGACATGGTTGTATGGGCTAGACCCTTTGCCTTCCCTAAAAAAACAGGGAGAAATAAAAACAATTAAAAAAATATATTTTTTGTGTTCACAAACCGTAGACAGAGAAAACAAACATAATGCACTTGTACACGATGTTCTAAATTCAAATTTACTTTATCCTCTAGAGGATAAAAACGGCTTTTGCACTCAGATATCGAAGGGGAAAAAACGGTTTTTCCGAGATGGTGGGATGAAAAAAATATTTCAAGAATTATAATTTGAAATATCTGCACTTAAGTAATAATTAAACATAAAAAAATACTAGACACCATGTGGTCACCCGTTTTAATATTTTTGCACTTTTCGGTGTCTGGTGTTGCCAGGTGAATACATTTGAAAACTCAATTTATTACAGTTGTCGCGCCGTATTAAGATTGTTAGCTCGGTGCACTAATTAGTCAGATGCCCAGGCAACGGTAATCACTGAGAATTACTTGCCGATGCAAATAGTTAATTAGTTAATTGGAGTATTTAACGTATAGGCGCACAAACACACCGCTACGAAGAAATAAAGAAATTACAGTTGTGTGTGTGCTATACGTTTCAGAGCGTTGCACTATGTATTATATACTGTTTCAAGTTTGGTAAGTTGGTTCCAATTAGTATGAGCTTCGATAAACTGCTTCGGAAAAACTATGGCGTATATTCAGTTATATCCGGCCACCGATAATCGGCTCTACAATTGATAATATCTGTGGCCACATAAGTAAAATGTGCAATACGGCACCCAACCCAAGACGTGTGGTGTGGCCACAGTGTTGGCGTGTGGGTCGCGATGGCCGTTCGTGTGCCTCCAACTTTCACAGAATAACGGGTCCGCCAGACGAATGGGATCCGCCCGAGGCGGCCACTCAACATACTTTTGATAATTATTTAGGTAATGTGCTCAACACTCGTTCTCGATATCGCTCATATTATATATAATACAAGAGAGACGCAACTCAAAAAATACGAAGACACATTTTGTATTTTAAATTTATGACAGCAAGGCTGTCGCAAACAGTTGCAAATGCAATTTTGAGTTGTGTCATTAGCGAATGATGTTTTGCAGTTTACTGCACGTAACGAAGAAATTTTGCAAAACCGAATGAACTGCAATAATTGCAATTCTGTAAATCTGTAACTCTCGAAAATTGTATTATTCGTGAATCAATTAAGTTTCGTGATTAACTTGTAAATCTAAATCGTTCCTAACAATTTAAATGGTTCCTTTACATTTTGTAAATTAATTACTTTTTAAATATGTAAATGAATTAAATGGAATAATTTATGAATAAAGTAATGAATTACATTTTAATTAATAAAGGGTTACCAAATAAATGAATGATAAAGAATGTATAGATAACACCTCGTAGACCGTACAAAAAGCATTCTATAGTGAGTTGAGCCTTTACTAATATTCTGTGTTAAAATTTGGCATACCTACGATATTTTTCTAAATAGCTGCCAGTCCTAGGATTTGATGTATTTTTCCTGAGCGCGTTCAAAGCAAAGGATGAGGCTCCTTATCAGATAGGAAGATGCCAGTCGTTAAAAATGTCGAAGTAATAATCGAACAAAATAGTATGTTGTTGCTATAAAGGCCTCTTGAGTCTTGATCACTAGGACCATCAAAGTACCTATGTCGTACCTTTAAATTTGTCGGTTGAAAAAATTAAAAATGGGCAACAGATAGGACTAGGAACATAAAAAAACTTCCAGTTTCAAGGAGAAGACTTCTGAAATATTAAATTAAATGTAGTCCTATGAAGTGAAATAAATATTAGCCAATTAAATCCCCTTTGAATTATTTAATTATCATGTTTAAAAAGTATTTAATAGTCTATCAAACACAATTCATACCTTTATGAGATGTGAGTGTGACGCGTGTTCAATGCTTTCGAGCGTACACATACCACATTTTGAATTATTTTATATCACTTTGACTAATCAGAGAATAATGGTCTTACATTTTTTTATGCTTTTTCATCCACATGTGACTTCACATGAAGATGATATCATTATACTTAGGTAGTATGGTTTGCCCAAATGCACACTTATCTAAAATAAAAAGGATGCTCGCCAAATGTCCGCGGTCAGCCATTACAACATGAATTATTAATTGTAGACCAACGGTAGGCACAGTTCAGTGACCCTGCTACGAAAGCAGTGGAAATGAGTAATGCGCCTTATATTATTACTTCTCTATATTTTTTGGTTTAGAGATGGCGTCTTCTACATTAAATGAACAATATTATGAACATCGAGCTATGTTGGCAGAATAATGTTCGGTATGAACGTAGAAGGTGAGAAGGCCAAAGAAGAGATGGATGTCTTGTAAAGGGGGATATGATAGCGAGAGGAGTGGATGACGAATTGATGATGGATACAGAGTAGTGGAACTTGGGAAAGTAGAACATGTTGTGCCGTCCCCGAATAGAGCTGGATAAGGGCTGGAAGAAGATTATGAACATTAATTGTGTGGTTTACCCTTTTAACCCTTATATGCTGCATCAACATTTTATTAGTAGTAGAAATATTTTAATAATTTTTTAGCCTATTAAAACCTTAATCCGTGCGTACAACATTAATATTAAATAATCACAATATATATAATTATATACCAGCTATAAATATTACTATGTCCCTGGCGCAAAATCTCATATGCTTCAAGCTCTATCATTAGTTCGCATCATAATCCTGACTACGTACATACAGTATAAGGTAGGTTAGCGTACCGTCCTAGGTAATGTATATTTCCTTTAACCCAATACTGATCTACGAAATATGAAAATCTCACTAAACAGGAAAGAAGCCTGAAATCCGTTGTAGAAGCGAATGTTTTTGGTCGACATTTATGTAACACTGGAACAGGTCCAAATGTTGCAAATGACGTAAATATTTACCAGCAGCTGTGCTGTAAATAAATGCGAAATCGCGTAGGCGTGACAAAGGGTGAAAAAATGGAAACAGTTCAAAATATAGTCACAGATATTTATTTTTACCTGTGACTACTAGTATTAGGTTAATTACACCGAAACTTTTCGGCTTTAGAGTAAAAAGAACGCAATACTAATTGAATTGTAAAACAGCATTCATGGAAGGAACAACATGTTTCAAATTCATTAGGGAAATTAAATACGTACCTATCCGACGCTATACTTATGTACATTGCGAAATTAGATCTATGCCATTACGTGAAAAGCTTCCGAATGATCAGTTACGTTCCTAATTAAATTAAATACTGTCTAAAATTACATAGAGAGTTGTATTTGGTTGGTATTCGACTGACAAAGTTCATTTCATACATACCTACATATATCACGACTTTTTCTCCAAGGGGGTAGGCAGAGATATATTGAAAACCACATATCGCCAGTTTATTTTAGGTTCCGCGCAATAGGGGCGGACCTGTTGCCATTCGACGGGAACTTTAAATGCAGTGATTTGATTTACTGTCATTGTGCACCAGCAACGATACCCTATACTATACCTCAAATTGCCGTGTGGTGACAGCAGAGTAGAATACAATTGTCACCACCCCAAATCTCCCCCATGGGTGTCGTACAAGGCGACTAAGGATAAATCAGTGATGAAGAATGGGCAGCAGCGTTCCTCTTATACCACCTAGCAATGTACCTACTGTGACTTTTGTGCCCGATAAATGGCAATAGGCTCGCCACTTATTACATGGGACCTAACATAACTGGCGATACGTGGGTGCTAGTTCACCTCTGCCTAGCCCTTCGGGGATATAGGCGTGTTTTATGTATGTATGTGTATACCTCAAAGTTCATAAAGTAATTTAAAAAAGTATAGATAAATAGGGAAATTGAACCCAAAGCGGGCATACTGCCTAAAACTTATAAACATAATCCCGTACCATGCTATAACATAAATCTGCCACCCTATCGAAAAATGCTGTTCAGATGATAATACCAGACAACACTACGACTTAATTAAAAGTATCGATTTAGTACTGTTAACAATTGCAGGTTTAACAATTAAAGTTTTCCAATTATTGCAATCAGAAATATTATGTAGAGGAAAATTCCAATATGGTATAGGCACGTAAAGCTCAAAATTGCCTGAGTTTCACTCTGCAAACATTGATTTTATATCCTAAAGAAGAAAATCTCGCGTTTCTCCTTAGGGATTATGGCCATAACGTTAGGAGGCAGCCCAGGGAAAGCAAGTCATTTGTTACATTTTGCGAGATTCATTATTTTATATTACGTGCCTACCCATTTATGTTCTGATTTGCTAATAAAATATGGTGTTTTTTCCGTATCAATGGTAGGTATGTAGTTACAACAAAATCGGCCTGCGGTTTATTATGTAGGTGAATACATCAACATTGATTAACTCAGCAGGAAGTTAAATAGGCGGTTAATTAAATACCTACGCTAAAACACAGTTAAGTTTTAAGGATTTTTGTTGTCAAAAGTAGACTTGTGTCAACCAAGATATTGAGCGAAAGGTAGCGAGAGTGAGAGGTAGAGCGAGATAGTAGCTGTACCCAACAGTTCTAGCTGTTTTGGGAACCACTGGTTCTTGTTTTTATATCGTGTTAGAACGAGGAAGATTGGCAATACACCACCCAACTAACAAACTAACTTAAAAAATCGCCTGCTAGCGATTGTTGTCAATGCTATATAGCTATTTAATTTCCTTTCATACTCTACATTAATAACTTTATCTGAAGCAATCATGGAAGCAATACACCTTTTTGTCTTTGAGCTTGGAAATCTTGGAATGTCCAGTCAAAAACTTCTAACTTGCTGTAGGACGACTTTAGCTACCAACTTCGAAACTGTTGGTAGATTTAGAATCATATTTTTGAAAAATTATCATTATGCTAATGAAGTCCTTACTGCTGGTGCAGAGAGAAGAAACATGTTGAGAAAACAGACCCTAACTTAACTATGGTAGTCCAATGTTGATGCTAACAATGTATTACCGAGTCTTCTCAAAGAAACAAACCTAATCTCGAAGTATTTTGTTCATCCACCCATCCGAAAACGGCCTAGCGTGGTACTGGCTAAGTCCGACTACATATTGCTCTACCATTGTTAAACTTCGTCCTTTCAATTGCATTGTAACTGGTGATTTAAAACAGGAATCCGTTATCTCTGACGCTGATAATTTGAGCGAGTCATTGTGGCAATTAACGAATACCCCGACACATGGCTCACCCAAACATTTTAATGGACCCTAAACCAAACAATTAAGCAGTAGCCGTTGCCTTTGTTCGACATAAACATCGAGGCATGATAACGCTACTAATTATGTATAATACCGTCTTTTCTTACTTATATTTTGGATATAATGAATAATGCCGGTTTAAACTATATTATCCTCCATCTATATTGTTAGAGTAGGTATCTAGACAACATATTGACAGCGTATCTGATAACGATAAGATTTCAAGTTACAGAAGTGATATATTAGGCAATTTTAAGTGTACTTTTGTGACGCCAGAAGCAGTTACCCTTTCTTAAAAGGCACATGACAACAACAACCACATCCTACGCGATGGTATTAGACGACGGAAGTCCGTTATCTCTCTGTCATTTTTCGTATTGATGCGTATGTCACGTCTAATGACATGATGACATTGTGTTTTTACGAACTACTCTCGTGTGGATTGATGCGAACCGTTGCTCTTTTAGTACTCCTATAGACTATAGTGCACGTTTCTAGCCAGAATTGTTCCAATCATTATTTGATATTTACTAACGGTAGCTTAGTGTAACGTAAGTGTAAACTGTCTCTGCTGTTCCGATTCATTGTTTTGCTTCGTATCATGTTTATAATTATATCCACAGTGATTGACGGTCGACCATTAATTAAACAGTTTAATTTAGCACGCATTGTGTAAACAAAATTTTATAAGCTGTGAAAGTCGTCGACCCGTTATAATGATCAGGCGAGAGGTTACACAATGGCAAGCAAATGTTGGAGTTGGATATTTATTGAGACGAGTGCGTTAGTCAAAAATGTCTGGGAGCGTTCCGATTTCCGCAAAAATGCTGCGGGGCAGGGTGTTCTGTTCTCCCGAATTCCGCGCTGGTGTCGCCCCTGCAGAGAGGGGAGCGCGGCGCTTGCGGGAGGGTGGCTGATTGCGAAGGGCGCGGGCGCGGGCCTCTTCCCTTGGGGTGGCGGGTGGCACCGCGACTGCGCGGTGGCGGCGCTGGCGGCCGGGGACGCCATGTGCGCCGTCTCCCTGCCTCCCCCAACCCCGATCACGCTCCCGTACACCGCCGGCCGGCGCGGCGTTAGAAAGCTCGATTATCAAGCACCCATTCAAGCTCAACACCCGATTATTATCATAGCAACCAAGCTCTCTGCGACTCTCATGGGCGGGTGGTTCGATCGATGGTCTCGTTTTCAATTTCCTTGGTAAATTGTATTAGGTTCTTCCAACAGATATAGGTATAATATTATTAGTTGATTAGTAACACATTATTCCTATTTATTAAATAAATTAAATGAACCTAAATAAACAATTAATGCGGGAATCAAATTCGCACAGAAACCTAATTTTTCGTAATTTTTGTGACTTAATTTTCTTTGAAATATTTTTCTATCAATTATGCAATGTTCAAATAAAAATAAAAATAATTGTATGTTTAAAATTAATGTCGATATTATAACGAATGTAAAATGTACAAACCGTTGGCGGAGCGAGCTGCGGGCGAGGTCGCTTCCTTGTTTCGAGAAATTTCCTTCTCCTTCCCGTTGTTCCCTACGACAATAAAAAATAACACAATAAGCTATTGGCCGGAAAATAATTTTACTAAAACCCAAAGCAAACAATTACAGATTTAATTACAGAGACCAAAAAGATAATTTGTTTGTCTTCTACTAATACTAGTCTATCTGTATATCTTATCCCGGGTCTGTAGAGTAAAATTTAACTCATTTGTCACTTCTTTGCTATTTTCTAAATAATGACTTATATTTTTTCATCTTCCTTTGATTCTGGGTATGAACCAAGTAGGTAATGATGACAAGATTTTTGTAAATAGGTGGACAGGAAATTCGTAAAAAGATAAAATATGGATAGGAAAATACTAAGGAGCCACGTTATTACGCTTATCTATAGCGATGAATCAATCTGGTTTCAATTTCACGAACTGCTTCTATGGAAAATGATTAAGTGGTTATCATTTTGTATGAAAGTAAGATTTAAGTGTTTTGTAAATAATTCATCAGTTAATAATAGATGAATCATTTATAGGTACATAGATACCATAACTATGTACCTATATTATAAATGTTACATAGTTGTCACAGGGACCAGGACAATGCAACGTCATCGTACTCGCACATCCCCAAAGGACTTTAAATCAGTTTCGGCCGGTTCTTCGAGAACATTCACCCCCAGCGTCGGCGCATAATACAATTATGTTTGAATGCCACTTCATATAAATTAATTTAAAACTCAAAATCCAAAGAGTTTTTGACATGCGAGTTATTCGATTACCTACATATCTACGTATAATTAGGTATGTTGTTTTAGCTTCTAACCAACCACATGAGGCGGCTTTACTTGCGACGTCAACTCTAAGAAAAACAAAATGTACCTATAAAAGATGGAATGAAATTCCCTATATTGTGATGTATGTAGTTGTATGCCTAGGTATTTGCGCATTGCGACATCTCTCCTAAAACCACTTAGGAATTCGTAATAGGTAGGCACTAGTCACATGATTAGTAACAATGGTATTTATAGATGCATTGCATTGTTGGGTCAACGATTTCCTGAATGGAAAACCGCAGTGCAGCTAAAAATACCAAGTGTTTTATTTAAATAAGTGCGTCGGCATATTTATTTACATTGTAAAACTGTATGAAGGAATAATGACAATTGTTATTTATCGTAAAGTTTCGCGAGGAAAGTGCTTGGTCACTGCAGCGAGAGGTCGACACTACAATACATAGTTAAAACTGGATCGATGTGATTTTTTCATTTATAATATTAAATAAATAAATAAATATTTCTTACACCTATTATCTAGCTACCCCAAAGTAAGTATCATAAGCACTTGCGTTATAGATAGGTACTAGATAACGGGCAATTTTTATATACGTAAGTAGAAACATTTATAATATACTACATAAACATCCATGGGTGGGTATCGTACAAGGCGACTAAGGATAAATAAGTGACGGGGAATGGGCAGCAGCGTTCCTCTTATACCACCTAGCAATGTACCTACTGCGACTTCTGTGCCCGATAAATGGCAATAGGCTCGCCACCTATTACATGGGACCTAACATAATTGGCGAAACGCGAATGCTAATTCACCTCTGCCTGCCCCTTCGGGGATATAGGCGTGGTTTATGTATGTATGTATGTATGTACATAAACATCCATGACTCGGAAACAAATGTCTGTGTTCATCACAAAATATGCCCGTACCAGGATTCAAATCCGGGATTTCTTGGCCAATAGCCAGCGATCTGACGTATAGTTGACACATTGGTGGCCGGTTTGATCGAATGGTCAGATCGCAGCCTCTCGCGGCCGTTAGGTCACGGACTTGAATCCTGGCAGTGCTGTCATATTTTCTCGAGTATATTTAATTTAGTCCATCATCTAATATCCATAACTTATTGGATAAGCTGCTTAGCTTGTTACAAAGAACAAGAGATCAGAAAATGTTCCAAAAATGTATTGATTATCTGACTTATTTTTATTATATTATAAGTAAATTAATAAGTTTATATAAGTTTACCTTTGCAATAATCTCTGATACACAAATCTCCTTTGTCTATACCTATAACTATCGAAAGGTCTCAAAGGTGGCAAAGGTCACCTTAATTTTTTTTAAATTTTTTGTTGTTTCCCTTATAGTAATAAAGTATTCTAAATTAAGCTAACTTCTAAACTGACAATTTTATAAAATCCAAAATTTTCATTATTGATCTTGAATAGGTATGCATTAAATTAAAATCAATACTACGCCAAAAACTATGATTGGAAATCGAAAGAATGTAATATTAATATGCATAATATATAGTCTTACAATATATCCATAATGCATTAAAGCTATGGATGCCAGTTTAAGTCCAATGGACTTAATTCATTTGGTCAACGAACATTTTTTTTATGAAAATTATACACGGAAAACGTGTAGAGTTTATTTGTTAGACACATATTAAATAATGTAGGTATAAAATATTCCAATTAAATGTATTATTACAATGTTATTTAATTAGGCAATAGGCTCGCCACCTATTTATTACTTAACATAATTGGCGAAACGTGGGAACTAGTTCCCCTCTGCCTACCCCTTCGGGGATAGAGGCGTGATTTATTTATGTATTTAATTCATTTTGATGTGATAATGATTTCTGGTTTATAATTAATAATATTACAATTCCAATACTATACGCAATCCTATGTAATGCAATTATTACCTACCTTTATTACTTGTTTAACTCAAATTAAACTTCAACTATAATTAAAATTTAACTTTTAGAGTGAATTTGTTACTCTTGTTGGCTCTCTCACTCACAGTTACATAGTGTTTAAAATCGAACGATTGCTTTCATTGATCCTTAGAAACAAAGACAAGCCGAATGGAATCTATTACACCATTTTTAGGTACAATCAATAGCACGTCAAAAATTGAAAATCTAGTTAAGGTTTTTTGTAACTGTCGACTTTCTCAATAGATATTCAACCTTACAGTTGTTACAATCAAAATGTAAAATTGTTTGTGAAGTTTTTCATTTTTTCCAATTCGTATTTGACAAATATTTTGGTGCAGTGGGAGTGTACCAAGCTTTTGACGTGGCAAAGGCGGACGCACCGACCTTGGCCGTGGCGTTGACTCCCGCGGCCTCAAATCGTAACCAACCGTCGCGCCATAGATTTAACACATGATCCGTATAACATCTGTGTTCGGTATATGGAGATATTTATGGAACTTACGATATATGAGATAGGCCAAAAATATTCTTCAGTGTAGATCCCAACGTCCAATATTAGAAAATTTACAACGCCATGGCAGTTAGATTTTATAGAAAATCAAAATACTACCTACTGGTAGGTTGAATTTATAAGTAAAGTTATTTCATGCTCATTTAAAATTAGAAAGCTAATAATAATATCGCGGCACTTAGTAATAAAATGAATTTTAAATGTATCCGTTACTTTGTTCAAGAACCAGTTTGATGGTATATTTTATAAAGATATTGGCGGGAGCAATGATGGTTATTAAATAACACTCGGTAAGTGTACAGAACACAAAAAAGGATACTATAGTGATATCTCATAGTGACAGGAAAACCAGTCTGATGGAAGCTGGCACCACGGAGGTCTGAACCAACTTAACCGCTAATGGAGGAAAAAAGCATTGAAATTTTCTATAATTAGAACTGACGCAGAGCGACACGCGGATACATGGGGCTTCGAATCGAAATGGATAAATAAGGTAAACGAAGCCTATAAGAATAGGTATTGCCGTACATAATAAGCCCAATTTTAATAATAAAGTATACTTGGGTTCGTAGTATTTCATTATAATTGCGAGTTAAATAATATCTAATAAATAATTATCCAAACTCAATATGTATTTTATTGAATTCCAGTTAGATTTGCTAAGTTAATTAAAATTTGAAGCAATTATGGACCCTGTCGGGCACAGTACAATTTATAAATATATTCTTCTTGTCGTTCATATAATAATTAAGTATATTTTAAGTGTAAGTAATAGCACGATGTTGATCTATTACACATTTAAAAATATACCTACATTTCTACACCTACTAATTATCATTTTAATATTACATCTATCATCTAATTCTAGCCCAACAAAGTACTGAAGCGCGAAGTAGCATAAGCACTTGTATGATGGATACTAGATGACGGACATATTTTATACTATAAACATTTTTAGATAAACATATAAATAACCATGACTCGAGACGAGAACAAATGTCTGTGTTCATCACAAATATTTTCTCGTACCAGGATTCGAACTCGGGACCTCTTCAGTTCATTTTGGTCCTAGGTTATTTTAAGTTCGATTTAACTTTAAAACAATTACATCTTAATACAAGACATAACGGGTGCACATTGGTAAAGTGCACTATGAGGCTTGTGTGCACAGGTGTTCTTGCGATCTATGTGGGTGACGGCCAGGCTTGCGTGCCGTCGCGGTTCGGCTCGAAATAAAAACGAAACGCAGGGGCAAATAACCCTTGACAGTGCCCGTCTAGACACACTCTGTTTGATTACGTGGGGTCGGCTCATATCTGTTCGTGGCACAAGTGTTCAATACTTTACACGATTGGTTAATGCTGTTGTAAGAACGATATGCCTGTCTAATGCTATCTAGATATCATAAGTAGTTAGGTATTAAACGATCTCAACGTTGTTTGTGATTTCAGGACATTGCTTCAATATTGATTTGATACAGCACTGAATATAACTATGAAAGAATAAATGAAATAAAGTTTATTTGGCAAAAATGAAATTAACAATAATAAACACAAATTTAAACATTATTATTATGCCAAATAGGTCCCCCCCGCTCAGGTAATATTGTTGCTATTAGCTTGAATATATTGTTTTAAATTAACAATGAGGCAATGCCGCATACAATCTTATGTACAATAGGGATGAGCCCTATTGTAAATACAAAAGGATTATTATTTATATACGTAAATGCGGTATGTTATGTGCCACGAAACAGCTATCCAGCTGCAAGCCGAGCGTGGCGACTTGCCATATAGAATTACCGCGAGGTCGTCGCCGAGCATGATACTAAAGGATATCATTGAGGTTAGCCTCAGTATTCTCACGCACAACAGCTCTAAGATCAGTTGGTAATATGCTCCACATTTCACGGCAGTTTGATAGAAAGTGCAGTATTTGCTCAGGCGAAAACGTGCCAATCGACCGAATTGAAGTCGCCGTATTCAGCATGATTCATCGTTTTCGCGAAAATGCGTCGCGCAAGTTCGAGTGTTTCGTTTGTGTTTTGTGAATCACTTTTTTATACGACTATATCGAACCATATGGCACATGTTGCCTCTGGTATCCGACAAAGTCATATCCATAAGAGGTTTACGAAGCTTTTAGCCATCTTACTATATACTAACATGGCCGTGACGGCAAAAAAAAAATGTCTTTGGACAAATTGCAGGTTAATTTATCGGTCACATCACTCTTAAGGATAAGGCAAACTACTGGAAAAAGAACGTACTTTCCGTGGATGTAATATGTATTGCAAATACATAACATATTGTAGCTATGCGTGTGTAGCTGAAAGTTGATAAAACTAATTTCAAACGTGCATGTGATAACAGTTATGTTTGATAAGAGTGACATTAACGTTTTAGTTTAGCTGGTACTATTATGGCGGTCTCTTTTCAACGATAGTGACTATACTTAACAGAAGGGGTACGATGACAAATATATAAATAATATGTTGCAATTCGAATATTTCGCTGCAAATTGTATTACAAATGAGACATTCAGTAATGTATGCAGCGTTAAAAGATTTCATTTGATCAAAAGATACGCAAGTTTCGATAAGATACGGCTCAATATTTCGTTTCAGGTTTGAGGAAACGCGTGTAGAGCGTCTAGATTTAATTGTTTCACAACACATCAAATTCAACTCATGCACATGGTAGGTACGAAGTAACAATATACCCATGCTACTTAACATTGAAGCAAGCACGTGGGACTACAAGGTCGGCGCAGGCGCAAGAATTACGCAGAGGGAAGGCGCTCAGCAAATTGATATTCAACAGATATGTAGGTAGGGGTATGGCTCGATGAAAACCAACGTAGGCAGTTAGAAACCTCTTATTGCTCGTAGGTAGACTGGCGTAGATACGTACTTAGTACTGATTACTCATCATTTAAAACAAGTTTTATTACGGAAGACAAGTTTTATTGAGACTGAGCTTTGCGAATGGATTCTTAACCGGAGGACTTCGGAGATGTGTATCTTACGATGTCTGTAAGATTAGGTACTGTAATGACACTTTTTTATGTTTAATTCAATTTTCAATTATAATTCTGATTGATAACAAGCTATTTTTAGAAATGGCAATAGTTTGCCATGGGACGTGCAGCGTGGGTAGTTATTCACCTCTGCCTACTCCTTACAGGATAAACGGGCGTAATTAACCTATGTGGGTTTGTATGTCCTTTTTTATTGGATACAATACAATAAGTATTAAAAATATTAAAGATACTTATCAATAAAAGTAAAAAAAAATCGTTCCAAATCATTAGTTCATTACTCAACTTGAGTAAGGCATAAAACGTACTTGTATTTTATATATAACGATTTTATTACATCTTTTATAAAGGACAGGGAAGTTATTATCCGCCACTAAGCTATTCCTTAGAGTAAATGACAAAAAAAGACACGAGCAGTTCTCTATAGTATTGTCGCAATTTCTTTTGCACCATTCTCGCTACATTGAATCGCACTTACGGAATTACAGTGACCAGAGTGCGACATAACAATGTGACCGAAATAACCGTAAATAGCATAAAAACACCTACATTCAAAGATTTTTTTTAAACAAAACGTCATAAGTTAATTATATTATCGTTAAGTCGTAATTGTGTGTTATTTATAATTTTAATATTTTAAATAAAAGATAGGCACATAGTCATTTATTTACAAACGTAAATATGACCAACATAAATCAATACAAGAAAGTCAATCAAGACCTACAAAAAATTTTAGGACCAATTTAGTTCAATCTCTTTCCTTTCCAAATCATCCTTTCCTTCTTTCCATGGCCATTTTTTATAGGCCAAGAGGTCCCTCTGGAGAGAGGGGATTCGAAACCTGGTAAAAGATGATTGTCTGATGAACAGAAAAATTTGTTGTGTAGTCATAGTGTTTATGTAATAATTAATTATATTTGGAATATTAAAAATAATAAATAGTTATGAATGTTTAGCTGTTATTTAGTTTTCAATAGTAATACAAGCGCTTTAGCTGCTTACTTTGGGCTCGATCGGTGTGAAACAATTAATATGAACTTAAAAATTAAATATTAGTAAGGACTAAAAAACTGCGAGGCCATAACCCCTAATAGGAATGTATACTCAGTAATTACATTTAATTAATTTTAGGTGAAACCTAAAACGAGATTTTCGAAAATTAGTAAAATTAATAATATATATGCGCAATTTCTAACGTTACTAAGAATTCGATATGACACGACCGGACATGGTAGATGCCGGATGTAGAGACATTTGCATGCGCACCGCGGCATCGTCTACAATGCGCGTTAGGGACCCGTAGTGGGCATTGCAGATCGATACGCGCCAACGTCCTTTTCCTTGATTGTGGACCTTACCCAGGTCGATATAAGGACTAAAGGATGTTTTGTGACGCTATTAAAAATTCCCAACCACTCACGAATACTTCTAAGGGAACTTTACGCATGTAAATAACATTAATATCAGTTTGTTGATGGAAATTATGAAATCTAAAAATTCAAATTGTATGAATTTATGTGATTTTATTTATACATCTGTGTAAAGATTTATTTCCGCTCTTGGAAGCGCATTGGGTGTGGCCAATGTGTCCCTCTCGCCTCATTTCGGTCCATGTGCAAGAGACAAATCTGTTTCTAGCACAGCAAATGACATTGTGTAAAGGGTGTACAGTTTACGCTTCCTAAAATATCGATTGATATTCCAGGGCGCAACTGTATTGTCCAATTTTTAGTTAACTCTATGACCGTCTTGTATACGGAGAAATATTTTTTAAACATTATGGAAGCTTCTCGAATTTTCTAGTGGAAAGAAAGTTTAAAAGTATTACAGAAAAAATTTAAAAAAGGTGTCTTCTAAACTGACATTTGGTTATTAAGTAGTTCTGCCGATGTAACATTTCATGTATGTAAAACAATATATTAACAATGTCAAAAATAAGATGGGAACACTAGCAATTGTTACAAAGAGTTATCTAAGCGATAGGCGATACCAAGCCCGTGGATATCAGATTGTATTATCTGCGAACGATGAGATAATGGATTTATGTTAAAAAAAATCGGAAAAAGTTGCACGCGAAAGGTATAAGTCAAACAGGACTTTCCTCCGACATTGTTGATTTAAATAGATATGAGAATTTTTAGAATGAAGAGAATGTTGGCGATCTTCCAGCTTATTCGGATGTGCAATACTTCCATACAACAATGTACGTCAGTGAACCTACACTTAGTAATAGCGTCTATTAAAAAACACCGAAATACGGGACAGCTAATGTTACTGTTACATAAGGTAGAGTGGTTAATAAATAAAGGCACTTGGACATTTATGACATTTTAAATCACCGTGAACTATTGAGAGCGTAAGCTTCAATATTGTAAAAGCGGACATCAGTTACGTTTTACGTTGTAAGTAGGGCGTCGTCAACGTGGTCTTTCTGGGTACGGTCTTGGCCTCAAAGCCGGTTACCATCTTTGGAAGCGACCGGTTTTACGAGACTGGTCGGCGAGCTCAACAGTTTACTCTCTAGACTCTAGATCTAATTTTTATTTACATTGAAACGGAGAAAATGGAGATTTCAGCAGACTGATAACGTAAACCTGTTGCTTACAATTCTTGAATGAAATTATCGAAATTGTTGCTTTTGCGAATACATATTATGTATTTATTTAAGATTTTACAGTTTTAGTCGCTAACAAGGTGCGATGAGAGGTTGTCTAATCGTAAATATACAGCAGTTTACTGCTGTGTATTTACGCCACAATTTCATGAATTTCAATCGAGAATGGGTAGCAACAGGATTTCGTAAATCAGCCTGCTGATGCGTATTGAATAGAGAGATTGCGCTGATTGGAGCATTGTTCCGGAGAGCGGCGACAATAATTTGTGGAGATTAATATGTCGGAGTTGAGTCAGGGGGCGTTATTATATACTTTCGCGTCTTCATTAATCACAGAACATGGGTGTATCGGCGTCTAAGTGCCAGTGAGTCACTGGCGACGACAGTCATGGAGGGCGAGCTGAATCACTGCATCGGGCAGGCAGCGACACCGCGCCATACCTCGCTAACTATGCACATACTGATGTCCCAGGTAACAGAATCGGCATTGTGTGCTATTCACTATTGTGCAGCCAAACTTTTTAGGCCCCGCGAGCGATTGTTAACTCCTTATTGTTACTCGCTCCGTATGGACGGTTTATTTTGATTGGAATAATAACAGGATTTCGACTGCACGATATGTGGACAGGACTGTTAATATTCAACAATTATTATTGTTCATTCAAATGTATTAAAATTGTTATTTTAGTCAAAATATAAAACAATTAATACAGTAACTTAATTTAGCTCACTTGTGATAATGTATTTGAAACCACTAAGGAAATGAGACAATTAGGTATGTAGTTCAAAACTTTTTGACATTATCCTCCAGTTACTTAAGCACATAACTAGCACGTGACTCATGTTACAACGGAAAAATAATATAACAAAAAAGACTATAATGTTTACAACCAATAATTGTATGTAATAAGACCCAATAGCTAGAACATTCCAAGCGGCACTACTTACGCCATCTCTTGACAGTTTTGGGTAACCAGTATACGAAGAAAAATGATTCGCATAAATTTACGTGTGCTATATGAATTTTCGTATTATTTCCTATATAATTTTGAAAACACGAAGAATTTATCATTTTTTTTGTTAAATTAAATTAAAATGGGTTATTTTGGTAGATACCTATCATATTAAACTTATCAAGAGTAGGTAGGTCAAAAGCAAGTATTCTACGTAGGTATTATTTTATTATAGTAACTAGGAAATGTGAAATATTATGGGCACAGTGATTTTTTCTTTGGGCAAGTATAATTTTATTATCTTAGCTTATGTATTGAAATGAAATTGCTTTCTTTTTTATTGTTAAACTGTTGGCGCACTGATACACTCAAAGAGCAGATAGGTAACCAGAAAAGTACTATAGCAATGAAGCCAGATTTTCCTTGAAACAAAATTGACCACATTGTTAATATTATGTATATTGGTCCTATGAACCTAGAAGAGGAAAAGAAAATTTAATTTGCAAAGATGAAACTAGGTACGACAAGCTGTAAGGTCTACCCACCGACCCTTGTAGTTTAGTTAAACCGAGGTAGAACAAACTACATACATATTTTATGTCACGCCTTTCTCCCACAGGGGTAGGCAGAGATCACTTCTTTCCACTTGCGAAGATCCTTACATACTTCTTTCGCTTCATCCAATCTCATCAATTTCTTCATGTATGCCCGTCGGTTTCGGGTACTCTTGACCTGGCCCTTTTATATTAGACTTTCAATTTCCCCTTCCCATTTCTCCATTCACTTTCGCCATGTATATCCTTTTTGTCATTCTCTTTTCATCCATTCTTTCTACGTGACCAAACCATGCGAGCATCCCTTTCTCAATCCTTGTCATTACATCTTCTTTCAAACCACACCTTTCTCTTATCACACTGTTATACAATCGATCGCTTAGCCTTACCCCGCCCATGCTCTCATTTCTACTGCATTTATTCTACTTCTCCCATACCTAACTTTCACTTCCATACATTAATGTCTCCATTATGAACAGCTATACGAGCCTTTCTGGAGACGCTTTGGCTGTTCATAAAAGTATAAATTGCTATCATACATACATACATAATTCACGCCAATATCCCCGAAGGGGTAGGCAGAAGTGAACTAGCACCCACGCTTCGCCAATTAGGCTAGGTCCCATGTAATAGGTGGCGAGCCTATTGCCATTTATCGGGCAATAGGCTCGCCACCTATTACATATTATTATAAGAGGAATGCTGCTGCCCATTCCTCATCACTGATTTATCCTTAGTCGCCTTCTATGACACCCACGGGAGAGGTTTGGGGTGGTGACAATTGTATTCTACTCTGCCGTCACCACACGGCCATAATTGCTACCATGTCTATAATAAATAAAATGACCACAATCGTGTATATAACGTTGATTACGTTATTTAAGAAAACTAAGCTGAATGTGACATTAAATGCAATTAGTGTCTATTATCAATCAAAATTATATCAAGTAAAGTTCAGAGGTTCATAATTTTATTACTGACAAGACAGGTTAAAATATAACATGCTTTATTATTGCATGCAGCAGATATGAGAACGCTGAGATTAATTTTTTGAGTGGGCAGAATGTATTGACTATGAATTAGTCTTTATAATAATAAATAAATAATTTAATATTTTTACACTCACACCTATCATCTAGCCCAAAGTAAGTAACCTAAGCACTTGTGTTATGGATACTAGATGACGGACATATTTTTAATATATAAATATTGAAATTATACTACATAAACAAACATATACACAACCATGACTCGGAAACAAACATGGTCATCACAAAGTTTGACCCTACCAGAATTCGAACCCGGGACCTCTTGGCCAATACCCAGCAATCGTGACTATATTAGTGACTACTACTAATATCGAAAATAACAAACGCATAAAAAACCTTGGAAAAAGAAAAGTTACATGAAAAGTCATCATGGGACAAAATGCTCCACAATAAACATATCGACGCGACATGTTGTGGGTCCAGGAAATGGAAGGTTCAAATGAAATGTTCGCATAATCTTATTTTAATACGTGTATATTGTATATTTTAATTAATATTATAATTTTCTATCCTTACGAATATGTTATACTTACAGCAGAAGCAAGAGAGTGATGACGCGAGAGACGGCAAGAAAGAGATTTTAAACATTGGAAGGAATTATATCAATAAAGAATTTAACGAAGTGAAGATGCGTCCACGAAAGAATGGGAGGTCAGGGGAGTGATGAATAAAGCAAAATTCAAAGTGATGAATCTAGAAATGATGATGGGTAAATCGGTAAGTAAAGACTAGAATAACTAAATGACCTTTATTTGTAAATGAAATATTTTATTGTTGTTAACTTAAAGTTGTATCGACAAGTTTTGCAGAAAACTTTGTGCCCAAAAACTAGTGTACTCCACAACGACATACCTACTCCTTATTCGGTAGACTCATATTTTCTAAATGCCACATACGGGGCTGTAGGTAAATTTACGTCATAAGAAAAATGTCAAAACCCCTATACTCCATTGTACTTTCTTACGTGGGTACCTTTATTGGAACATTGTTAATGCCAGAACCTTTATTGGAACAATAACGAAAACGCACATGTATCAAAATGCGTATAGGTAATATGTATGTTGTAAAAGTATGTAGCATAAATGAGAGTATAAGGCGTAACGTTAAATTTGTTGTACAAATACACACATAATAAATCATGCCTATTTGTCCCCGAAAGTGTAGGCACAGTAATTCATCTCTGCCTGCCACGGTTCACCAATTATTTTAGGTCCCCTTGTAATAGGGGCGAGCCTGTTGCCATGTATCGGGCACGTATATCGCAATCTATTGCTATTAAGACGAACGCGTTGCTGCCCATCACTTTCTCTGTCTTTGCCCTTAGCCGCCTTGTATGACACCCGCGGGAGAGATGGGGAATTGGGGAGTGGTGACAATTGTATTCTACTCTGCCGTCAAAATAAGTATAATCAATTTAATGGGACATAAAATTCATAGAACATTTTTTTTTTTGGTAAAAAATGCGAGTTGAAATCCTGTAGCAATATAATCCTATGATGGTATAATGAACATTAGATAATTTTGCTTGCATGAGTTAACTATAATATTATATTATATTCAAACAAATTACAGAATGCGGCATGACAAGAGGTAAATTAGATAGATATATCTAGTTAAGTTCGGTTTTTCGTAACAATATTTTAGCGATAATTGTTTGCCTAAACAATGAAATATTTATTTAACTGACCAGTAATGTGTCTCAATTACCTAAACTGCATATTAAGCAATGTAACGAAATCCAAACGTATCTAGATAGATATGTTTCGTTTTTCATTACCAGATAGTATTCGTTTGTATTTCGTTACATTACTTAATTGGTTAGATAAGCTAAAGCTAACTAATAATTACTAAATTACCTCTAAAGTCATGTCACAGTCATTATATTTAAAAAAGTTACTGGTCATTTAAATAAATATTTCATTGTACATATATGCAAACAATTAATATTGAATAGATGAGAGACGAGAGAAGACAACCACAGAAGATATGAATAACAAAAAAGTCCATGATTTTATAACGGCTGGCTTGTATCAAATCACATCACCAGCCCTTTTAATTTCCCCACTGCTGAGGCATGGCCCTTCACTATGGGTGAAAGATTATTACACGTTGGCCCAGTACAGTGATTGGTTGGTGGTTAGTAGGAATACTAGCAAAAGAGAATCGATACTTACCTTGTATGACACGACAAAGTATTAAAATCAATAAATATCCAATCTTCAATAAGCATATAGTCATTATAACATCAAAAATATCAACCAAAAACAGTTTTGTCATTTGCGTCTTTTACATCTGCGTGGCAAATGTATTGAATCGGGGCATGCAACATTCAATCTTTTAACTGCAGCAATAGAAACATTTTAAGACTACTTGAGCAAGCAAGTGGTGTGGCGGGACAGCTGTGACGTTTGGGAGCCATCACTTTGCAAGTTAATAAATTCATGATTGGGTTTTGTCAATTTTTCAGCTCACCGAAAAGCTTTAAAATTGATAACATTGATATTTAAAAAAAAATTCTAACAATTTCATTAAGTAAGACAAGCACATTGTAATGGATACTAGATGATGGATAAGCAATTTTTTTTAAATATTCCTGGCCACATTAAAATAACTGTAACTTTGGCTGTGTTTTTGTTGACAAACATTTGCCATTTACGCGAACCTGTATTCGAATCGCTAGGCCTTATATGCTAGGTAGTCGATAACCAACGATCGATAACCGCTTCACTGACGATAACTCTACTAAGCCGAACGTCATAGGCTCTTAACCATACATACATAAATCACGCCTATATCCCCGAAGGGGTAGGCAGAGGTGATAACCACCCACTTTTCGCCAAATAAGTTAGGTTCCAATAAGTTGGGTGGCGATGGCGAGCCTATTGTCTTACATCGGGCAAATAAATCGCAGTATATTGCTAGGTGGTAAAAGAGGAATGCTGCTGCCCATTACTCATCGTTGTCTTTACTCGCCTTGTACGACACCCACGGGAGAGATAGGGGTGGTAATAACTGTGTTCTGCTCTGTCGTCACCACACGGCTCTTAACCATTTACGGATGTTAAGTATTAATACTATCCAAAAATACTTAAGTACTAACCGCAGAAGCAGTGTGACATAACGGCGTAATCCCTTAATTTGAAGATTGTTTATTCAATTCATTCCTATAAGATTAAAAATTTAAGTAGGTACAGATACTTACGATATAAAAGTTACACAGGAAAATGATACATTTTATAGTAAGCCAGCTTTATCAGCGAAACTGTAGACTGAGATTTAGAAAGTTACGTATCGCACATTCTTCTCAACACCCCATTACTAGTTTAGGTTTTATGCACATCAGACTAAGGCATTTTGCATAGGTACCTTATGCCTTTGTAATAAGAGGCATATCAATCTGGCACAGATAAAATTTTATAACAACAGAAGTTATATGCTGGGAACCCCTTTCTGTAACATTTTATGGCTATGTTTATGGTTGTTTATTTTACCACCAAACGCTAAACTACACGAACAGACGAACAGAAGCGTGATTAGAAGTTTACAGTGTTTTTGGCACCAAGTCAAATGGATCTGGACAATATCCGTTTCATACGTAAATTGTTTGTTGAAATAAAATTCTTTGGCCCTCCAGAATCATAATTATTAATAGCTATCTATACTTGAACTATACCTACATGAATTACAAGTGGACGTTTATCGAATAGGTACGAGGATCTCGGTAACGCGTAACGCGCTGTTTAATTTACGCAACGATACGGTAGGCCGTTTCGTAAATAAAACAAAGTTCACTAAGGCCGATGATTGGATGGATGACCAAAAATATATTATTATATCGAGTTCAAGCTTCGGAAGGCACATAAAGCCGTTGGTCCCGGCTGCTGTAGTAGTTAATCCGTGCTGGGCTAGTGTGGTTGGTCATCAGTATCCATAACACAAGTGCTTAGGCTACTTACTTTGGGCTAGATGATAGGTGTGAGTGTAAAAAAAAAAAATATATATTTATTTATTTATGCTTCCTATTTATATTCTTCCATCTATAAGAAAGGCCTGTGCTGAGGGGACATGAAAGGGCTGGTGATGATGATGTATACTTAAAGAATACAATAATTGTAAGTGGACATTTATCTAATAGTGAATGGAAAGTTAAAAGGCAAAAGGAGCCGAGTAGAGAGTATTGTCCCTTTCCTTTTAACAATCCTATTCGACTTCACATTATTTGCAGATATTGAAATCCTTACTAGGTATAGGACATAATCGCGTTCTGGCTGGTCATAAAACATCCAGGTGAATCTCATTGATATTTTGTGAAGAATAGACAATTTTACGATGCGGTACATCTTGATAGTGAATGAATATATGAATATACGGCTTTCGTCATCATCATCTTCCTTCCTAGGTTCTCTGGGTAAGGTGCGTATGTGATTTCCATCAGTTATATTAACTACCTACCTACTTGTTACACTTATTTAACTAATACTACTAACTAACTCTATTTCTTTAAGAAAAAGAGTACTACCTACGTTTTTTTTGTTTAGGGATTTCAGTTTATACCTCTCTCATATGATAGACTTGTAGGACCTACAATTTTACACATACACTTTTAAAAATATTTTACGGACAACCTCTTATCTACATTTATTTCATAACGTGTGAGACTCTACTTTCTTCGTGTTTGCCTAGTCGTAGTTGTCTTACATACACAAACCACGCCAATTTGCCCTCGAAGGGGTAGGCAGATGAGAATTAACGTTTCGCCAATAATGTTAGGTCCCATGTTGATATACCTATTGATATCCAACGGACACGTTAATCGCAGTAGCTGGTTGTATTAGAGGAACGCTGTTGCCCATTCCTCATTGCTGTCTTTGCCCTAAGTCGTTTAGTACGACGGCGGCCGCGCCCGCTGAAGAAATAGGGGTGGTAACAATTATCGCATTTGCTCTGCCGTCACCACACGACGATGGCGTCATAGCAGAATACAATTGTGATTTTAATACAAAAGTCATTTTAATTATACCTTCTCAGTTAGTTGACTATAAGGATAAAATTTCCACTTTTATTATTTCGTTTCTATTTGAACGTTATATAAATGTTAGAAACATTATTGAAAAGAAAAAGAGATCAGAAAATTTTCAGAGGAAGTTTCGTGGTCCTGTCAGGACATTTTTCGAAATATTTTTAAACGTTTTTTCTTTTTCTTTAAACATTTCATTTGGATATAGCAAAATTATGACGATCGTATCGCGGTTTATCAACAATATAAAATTAACCGTATCGTTTTAAGTATACTTATAGGTATCATAAACTGGTGCAAAATTAATATAGTATATTTATTATCTTCGCTGAACCGTTGCATTGTGCGACCATTTATCGTAAGATATGCAATGCATAAATGATATCATATTGATATTATCTTATATCTTTAAAATATGGGACGTCTTTTAATTTTTGTTACACCAAAAATATTGTGTACCTAATGTTGATTTTGACCTTTTTAAAATCTGATATAATTTTCTGTGTTATTTGGATATTATAGATGGACAAATGTTATATAATATATAACAGGAAAAGAGCTCGCATTTATAAAAAGTAACAACCGAAATTATGGTTGAGCGAGCATTTTGCAAAAGTTTAATCAAATCAAATAGCGATGGGCAAATAATTATCGCGTACGATAATTATTATCATAAAAACACAGCTAAATATTGCAACGTCCTTATTATGTCGGAATAATCAATGATAATAAAGGTGTTGTATATTGCTCATATTGTAGTATTTTACATAAAAAAATATCTCGAGAAATTGCTGTAAGATAATTTACGAGTACATTGGTTTAACCCGCAATACATGCAAGTGCGCTAATTGCTACAAGTTATTACTACAACTGGAGATAAACCGACCGATAGGTACGTGGCATAAATCCTCGAACAGAATTTATGCCACGTACCTATTAATAACCCTGTCTTCCCCGCTGTAAACTTATTGCCCACCCTTTGCCTAATATATGAATATAGAACTGTGTCAGCATATCCAAACAGGGTTAGTGTCAGGCAGGTGGTTGGCTATAACATCTACGCTAAATCCTTGAGCAGTCTGGATTGGAATGTTGTCATCTTAATCACTCACTCTGTTCATTTGTCTCTCGAAATGATCCTTGCTATGACAAGATTTAATATAGAGCAATTATTCATTAACATCTTTTTAGGGTGATGGATAATATTATAATTCAAAAGGGAGTGGAGGGCTTGGTGACGACCTATATGAATAGACAAGGAAACATACTGCGCATACCCCAGGTAAACTGGGTTCAGCCCCCGTAATTATGTAAGCCGATTTTAGTTGCTTTGGTCTACCCGTCTCTCTCAATCATATTAGAAAAGTGTGAGAGAGACAGGTAGACCAAAGCAACTGAAATCGTCTTACATAATTCGGGGTCACGACAGGAAGATGACGATGGTTATAGAGCTGTGTCATCTTAAAAATAGTTATCTAAAGAAGGAAAAAAAGTTAATTGGTTAAAACAGTCAGTCAGTCAACTCACCTTTTCGTATTAGTAAGCTTGTGACCCTGCGGAGGGCTTCTCTTGGCGACTTCTGGAAGAACTTGGGTGTCAAATTGGGGGGTAGGGTGAGCGGCTTGCGGGCCCCAGGGCCTTCCCACGTCGTGGTGTTGTCGGGGGCTGTCTTCGATGTGGTCAGCCTGTCGAGGTGCTCGATGGAAGCCGGCCTGGCAAGCGGTTAATCGCGGTGTCAATTGGTAATTTTGAGTTAAGTAGATAAGTATTATTTGTTCCACCTTAGGTGTAACTTTTATAGGGGATATTAGCTAGATGGGGATATTAGCTAGATAGGTATTATTAGCTTTTAGAGGACAGCAAATACATTTCTGGATTATGTTAAAAAGTATATTCTAGGTAAAACATAAATGTACAGATATTTAAACGTTGTGCAAACGAAATTCTTATAAGGATATCAACTATGCTATGATGCAAATTGGTTTGTTACCACTACCGTGGTTAAAAAACTAAAAGGTTTTTTTAACTGAATCAGATTTATTAGAAGAAATCAAATATATCTTTGCAGAACTAGAAAATTAATGTATTTATGTAAAAATCAATTATGTATTTAATTTATACTTTTGGCAATTGATGGGCATATAATGAGCAAGTGATAAATTTATAATTAAGTATGCTCATCATCTTCGAGTTCTCAGTTTATCTAAGGTCGGCGCAGTTTATTTCCTCTTCCATTCATATCGGTCAAACGCCATCAAGTCATTCACTCCCTTTTGATCCATATCATCCATCACACCGAAAAGGTGCTAGTGATAAATTTTTAAAAAATAATATTAACTTAGGTACATTCATACCACAATGATTATTGTTTTCCGTGTTATACCAGATGCAATAATTATTAATAATTACTGAGATGTGAGAGTACCATATTTTCAGACAATCGGCATAGCTGTATCATCACAATGAAAATTTACTACAACCTACGTGCCAGAAAAACTGACTGAAAATATGTTTATATATCTAATATGTATATAAAAATCTTATGTCACAGTGTTTGTTATCCAACTCTTCCGAAACGGCTTGACCGATTGTTATGAAAATAATACATAATTTTTTATTATAATTATGTGACAAGGGCAAAACAAAGTTTGTCGAGTCAGCTAGTCTTTATATAAAAATGGATCCCTGTTGTTACCCGTGGTCATCTTTTTTTAAAGTTTTCTTATAATTTGTAGAAGATTATTACGGAAAGAATAAGAAAATTGCACATTATAATCTTTTTTGTTACATGTCTGGAATATTTTATTAAGGTATAGTAATTAGTATTGTACCTACACTATTTCTTTGTGGCATCGTGTTTGTTAACCAAACAGGACAACGTCTGTTGGGTCAGCTAGTACAATAATAAGTACTAGTCATATCGTCTTATTAATAAACTGTTAGTAAACATGGTATAGCTATTCCGCGTTATGTCTTCGTCTCACAAACATGATTTTGAATGCGAGGAAAAGGGACAAAACACTGAGTAACTAGTCTATACTTAAACCGTGTTTGTTAAAAAGGCCGTTAGAGATTTGTTTAAAATATGCACATAAATATACCAACCTATGTCTTTGCCTGGGGTACCATCCACGTGGCGGGCCTCCGAGTCGCAGCAGATCTGCTCCGGTGCAGACACCAGTCGCCCCCATGACAGACCCTCTCCCATAGCCGCCCAGTGTCACACTGCTTCCTACCATAAAAAAAAAATATATTAAGTAGGTAAAAGTTGTAGTAATTTTCGATTTTACATTATAAATCTGTGTGGTGACGGCAGAGCAGAATACAATTGTCACCACCCCCCATCTCCTCCGTGGGTGTCGTACAAGGCGACTAAGGGTTATATACCTTAGGATTTACCGTGGTTCGGGATTTTACAGTAAACATATACAGGACGTCCCATGGCTATGCCACACGGAGGGAAAGTACTTATATTGATATATCTGTGGAAAGTACAGTTGACCAAATTGAATCATGACCCACTTGGCCGATCATTCCTTTAGAATCATAAATTTTGTTAGATTTTCTCCGCTATCACGCGTGTTGCACTTCTTTATCATCATCATCACCAGCCCTTTAATGCACCCACTGCTGGGGCACGGGCCTTCCCTATGAATGGAAGAATATAGGGAGATTGGGCCATAACCCACCACGCTGGCCCAGTGCGGGTTGGTGGGTATTAACGACTGCCGATGCAGGCGGAAACACCGGTTTAACGTGCCTTCCGAAGCGCGGAGGATCTCGAGATAATAAATTTTTGGTCACCCATCCAATGACCGTCCTTAGCGAACATTTCTCTGCTTTTCACTTCGATTGCGAGAAAATGGAACAATTCCTGCGACATTGACTTGACATTAAGTACTCATTAATGTTAATTGACGTCTCTGAGTGCGGCAGTTAAACATACCTATTGAATTCATGGTACTATTCCTCGGTGGGCCCGTGGAGTTTCTCGGCGGTGTTCTAGGCACATCGCAGCCCCGAGCGAACACAGGCGTTTCAGGCAAACTAGCCGACGTCTGCAGAGGGCCTCTGCCAGCGGCAACCGCGTCTCGATTCTGCCTTTGCAGGGTGCGTCGTCTCGCGCCGCTAGCTCCAATGTCTGCGTACAAAAGTAGTACTTTTGTAATATATAGATATTATATTAATTTTATTTTTATTATGACCAATTTATATTGGCCGTGTGGTGACGGCAGAGTAGAATACAATTGTCACCACCCCAAACCTCTCCCGTGGGTGTCGTAGAAGGCGACTAAGGATAAATCAGTGATGAGGAATGGGCAGCAGCATTCCTCTTATACCTACTAACTAGCAAAGTACTGCGACTTTTGTGCCCGATAAATGGCAATAGGCTCGCCACCTATGACATGGGACCTAGCCTAATTGGCGAAGCGTGGGTGCTAGTTCACCTCTGCCTACCCCTTCGGGGATATTGGCGTGAATTATGTATGTATGTATATTGAGCAGAGCAATTTATATTTACCCAGGGTTCGCTCGCGTTGATGTTTTTAAATAATTAACAACTTTCAATAACTTAGTTGAATGACAAGTGTCAAAGAAATCTTAATTTATAATGATGATAATGAGTAATTATCTTAGTATTACCTACCTTAATCTAGTCTTAGCTTATTGGTTGGCCGAGCGGTTTAGGCACCTGCCCGGATTGCAGTGGACGCGGGTTCGATTCCCGCATCAAGACCATAATTTTTCGAACTTTTTCTAACCACCAAAATCTTTGTACTGATTTTTCTTATATTTATTATAATATTGAAAGTAAAATCGAATAATTATCTATTTGTTGGGCTAAGTCACATAGGGGCATGCCATAATAATTTTCAATGAAAAGTTAAAAAGAGGATAATATATTATGTGTTCTAACAAGTTACTATATTTTTTTGCGCTTATTAGCTTATAAGCCCTATTATAAACAAGGGTTTTCAACAACAAAATTGTTTATTTTGTGTGAAAATTAAATGATGGCGGCTCATAGCAAACACGATACTCGTTTATGTTATGGTTTCATACACAAGCATTAGAGAAATACAGCCTAAGGCTGTATACATTGTGCCACATTCATCTATTCAAATAACAATAGCGAATGTATGTATCTGTCATTAGCATTATTTATCACTCCATTATCGTACCAGTAGGTAAAGTCCTTCTGTCGGTAGATCCACTCTTGAAATTACTATTCCTCCTATTCTTGTTGTAGCTTGCTTCCATTGAACGCGTCTTCAAACTATTTGTTGTATCACGATGCGGTGGTACTGCCGGAGGTTCGGAAGGCCTGAAATGTTAATACAACATTGTTAAGAGCATTGTGCTAGTTCACCTCTGCCTACCCCTTCGGGGATATAGGCGTGATTTATGTATGTATTTAAGAGCATTTTCATCACGATGAAAATCTGTGACGCAGCCCAAGCATTAAAATAAATGTAATAACTAAGTTAACATATAAGAACCGACTGCGCTCCACTTAGTCTGTATAAAAAATTACGCCCTTTTACGTTGAAAACTATGACAAATATGTTTTGTATTAGGTAGTAATTGAAAGTATTTTGTTTTATCAGTGGCTATTTATGAGATTATCAATGAAGAAGAAGAATATGGAACCAGAAGACCAGAATAGAAAATTTAAAAAGTGTAATAAAGCGTGAAGAGTTAAAACGTGCAAGTGTTTTTGGTAGTGTTTAATGAGGGATAATTATGTACCTTCTTCGTGTGTCCATCGTCGGGGTGGGTAATGTATCAGCATTTTTCCCAAGGCGTTTCTCGGACGGCTGCATGATTTCTGTATATTCGTCCTCAACCTCTTGGACTGGTGAAGGCGGTAGGGGAGGGAATTTTGGTGATTCAGGTGTTTGCGGAAGGGGGCCCATGTCATGACCCAAATTTGGCGATGGTGGTAATGGGTGATGTCTGTATGAATGTTCAACTATTTGAACATTGAGGGGGAAGTCGCCACCACTAGACACCGCAGAGTCTGACGAAGATGGCTGTCGCATTAAGCTCACTGGCACATCCTTGGCACTTGTAGATTTGTGCATACTATTCGATCTACGACCCGAGGATGATCGCTCGCGGCGTTCTATGGATTTTTGATTCTGTATTTCATTATGACTTGATGATTTCTGAATATCATGTCTTTTTTGTCTCTCTCGTGAACTATAACGGAAATTGTTATCTAGTATATCCTTAGATACATCATCACAGTATTCATCCTTATGGATATTCCAGTCTTTAGGTATGTATGGGGTAAAATGTTTTTGGTCCCGTCCTTGCCTTAGTATAGCGCTAATATTGTTTTCGATTTTTCGTAATGGAGACGTTTCGCCACTAGATTCCGGTTCGCCACTCTCCTGGTCCTCTTCTTCTTCGACTGTGGTGATAAGCGCCTGTCGACTCGCGCTGTTGCTCTCACCCTCAGCGCCTAAGCTCGGCAAGGACACCACTCGCACAATATTAGGAGGCACCATGGTCAACTCATTGACTGTTTCGTTGCACTCTTGCTGTGGCGCATCCTCTATTTTACCTTCTTTTATTAACGATTGTATATTATCAAAAGTGGAAGAATATTTTTTGAAATCAGTAAATCTATTTTGAGGGGACAGTTTATTCTGTACAATATTATTTTTTGTAGCGTGGGCATTCTTATCACTATTTAAGTTTCTACTTTTAGGACTATGGCTTAAATATTCTTGTGCTATGTATCTATCTTGTCCATTATTAAGATCTAAACTAAGTCTTGATTTGGGCGATGTGATTTCTTTGCTCAGTCTAGAATTCGGGGTACAAAGATCTATACTATATCTTGAATTTGGCGTGTTAAGCTCGCGACTTAATCTGGAGTTTAAATCTACACTATATCGAGACTGAGGTAAACTCAGATCGGAACTGGGTCTCGAATGGTACGATCCAACGGAACCGGAACCACTAATAGATATACTAGATCCATCTATAGATTTATCAGTGTCTATACTTCTATTTAGGCTGTGACTATGACTAATGTGGTTAGCGTTGTTTGGTTTGTTTGTTGCGTTTTTATTGAAACTGGGTAACTGTTTTCTGTTTTTGCCTTTTCGTATAACGTAAGTCCCTGAAGCCATATCTTGTACACGTCTTTGATCAGATTCGATGTCAGAAGTGGGTGAAGCGACGGGTTCACATTGTGCAATTGGCGGAGGAGGAGGCCAATAATCTTCGCCCCATTCGTCGTCTTCTTTTTGTGGAATTGAGCTTGTGCTGGAGTGCGATTGATCACCTGATTTCCTTCTTCGTCTGCCAATGACCTGGAAATGGGTTAGAAAAATTACAATTGCTTATTGAAATATTCAAGTCCATGAAATACTCATTCCAAACAAAAAAATATAATTTGTTAGAGAAATGTTTGAAAACGTAGATTTATAAAAATAATCCACGGCTAATTGTATTACTTTGTAGTAGGAAAATTTATGGAAGGCCCTCTTGAAGATTATTCCTTATATTTTTCCGTGTGTTTTCTGTGTGTTTACCATATTATTATATTATCAATTATGCATTTTCATAAGGATGATAATATGTGTCAGGGGCAAACCATGGCCATTTGTATACTTATCTGATAATAATAAAAAAATTTTGTTTACCTTAGTGCTTCCAGGAGTGAGTAGAGGATCATCACCATCGAGTGACACTTCCCAAGCTATGGAATTGCGTTTCGAAGGCGTGGTAGCAGCGGGCGGTGGCGGCGGGAACGATTCCTCCAGGGAGTCGTCTGAGAAGTGCTCCTCGTCGTCATTGCCCCTCCTCCTACCCTCCGTTACATCCTCCGAAGATCCTCTACACACTTCTCTATGTCTTTCCATAGAACCAGCGAGAGTCCGTGGAGGTATTTTACACTTAGGCGACAGCATTTCACCGTCAGGTCGGCTATCGCGCTTCGCATTGGGCTTTTTAGTATTTGGGGGTGATATTTTCTGTATGTTGTACGTTGGAGAGTGCGATTGCTTACTGTATTGTATATTTGGTCCAGGGTATATGGTGACTGGGTGTTCATTGTATGGTTTGTCACTGAATTCGCTCGAGAAGCCCATGAAAGGGAAAACTGGGGGTGTCTCGATGGTGGGTGATATTTTTTGATTTGCGGGAGGTCGTGGCGGTAGCCATGAGGGCGCGTCAGGCTGAGGTGGGCGAGCGCCGTGTTGGAGGGAAGCGAACCTGTACGCCGTCGTTGGTGGCTGTTGTAACCGGAAACCGTTCGCATCGTCATCTTTCTCCCATCCGTATGGGCGTTGATGTCTCGTTTTTGGCTGGAATTTATAAAAGATAAACATATTAGATTCCGCTCTAGCTATTTCTTCTTCATTTTGACTTCTTTAATGAGTGGAAATCTAAATTCCAATTATTTAGTCTTATCAAATTTGGATAGCAAGCTACTAATTCTGGTACCCAATTAGGTACCCACGATTTCTCTTTTTTTTGTACTGAAAGACTAACTTAATGGTCCTTCAATTTATTAAAACGGTTTTTGAAATTTCTGAAAAACAAGTATTTTGGGTTGTGCACATTAGTGTAAAAATAGCAAACTTACAAAGGTGGTTTGTGTGGCTGTTGTGATCCCGTTTAAACTGATTATTGAATCTAATTTTTCTTCTGCTGTTCTTTGTTCTACTGATGTAGTACGTTTTGCTGAATTTGCAGGGGACACTCTGAAAGGTACAAAAAATCACAAGTAAATATAATTTATTTTACTAAGATTTCATTGATTAATACTGAATAATAATTGAAATTGAATATTATTTACATTAATATACGAGGGCGGGTCAATAAGTCCGCGACTTTTTGAATTTTTTGAACCTCTTTTTGAACCTCGACAATTCATATTTTTTGGAAGGGATAAAAAAATTGGAGAAGCGTTGGAATAAAGTGTAAAGAGCTCAAGGAAGACTACGTTGAAAAATAAAATGTTTTATTTATCAAAAAATCTGTTTTATTCCAAAAGTCACGGACTTTTTGACCCGCCCTCGTAGCATTATACCCAAAAAGGGTTGGTGTCAGGCAGGCGGCCGGCTGTAAAACCTAAGTCAAAACCTTGAGCGGTATGGATTGGAATGTTGTCATTCCAATCACTCTCTCTGTTTATCGGTTTTTCGATATGGTCCGTACAGTCTCTTTTCTTTACAATATATAGCTCGTGATGAATCAATATTATTCATTCATCACGAGCACCTTTCCGGTGTCATGGATTATATGAATCAAAAGGGGGTGGATGGCTTGATGGCGTCTGACAGATATGAATGGAAGAGAAAACATACTGCGCCGACCCTAGATAGCCTGGGAACAGGGCAGGGATAAGAAGAAGATAGCATTAATAGAATAGTAAACAGAAATCCTACTTCGGTAGCAGAGTGGAGATGATGCGTTGCGCCTCCTCCGGTGGCGGCGGTGACCGCGGTGACGGAGGGTCCGGTGGCGAGGGCTCCTCGTGCTCCTCCGTTGGTCGGAAGCCCAGCGCAAATTTAGCTCTGGAAAAATTACAAACTCAATTGAATTTCAAACTAAATAATATTTTTTTAACTGAACTAATTTCAAATGAAAATATTTGGTATAACAATTAACTAATACAAAGATTTTGGTGGTTAGAAAAAGAATTTCGAAAAATTATGATCTTGAGTGTCTTGGGTGGCCGAGCGGTCAGGCACCTGCCCGGATAGCAGCGGACGCGGGTTCTATTCCCGCCTCAAGATCATAATTTTTCGAAATTCTTTTTCTAACCACTAAAATCTTTGTACTAATTTTTCTAACATTTATATAATGTTAAAATTAAAATCGAATAATTAACTTATACATATGAAAATCATATTTATTAATTTTACTGATGTTTTTATGTAAAATATTATATGAAAGGTAATCTGACAATAATACTGACAATAGGTATGATAGTGGACTAGGTTATCGGATTTACAAGGTATAAAGACGTTATTCTTTCATGTTGACCTGGAAAAAACGTGCCAGCCCCGGCTTACTCCAGGGTTGTCGTGAACGGCGACTAAGGGAGATTGCGTATATGCAACTTGGGGCTCCCGAAACCTTTTGACCTTCCTGGTGTGATAGATGATAGGAATCAACAGGGAGTGGATGGCTTGATGATGTCTGTATATAAATGGAAATGTAAACATACTACATCGAACCCAAATAAACAGGGCAGGTAGATAATAGTATTAAGACGTTAGTCTACTGGACGTCTTTTGCAATTATTGTTCACCACTAAGTATACTATAGCGAGATACATTTGATTTTGGGATTGGGATATAGGTAATACTGACTGATACGATTTATACAAACATACATGTATAAATCACGCCCCTAATAGGTAGGAAAGGTGTTTTAACACCCTCATTTTAACATGCCTATTTCAGGTCCCTGTAAATTTAAACGTAATAATTTGCTAGATGCACATGCTGCTGCTTATTCCGCGTAAGACGCCTTGACGTAGTCACCTTGTAAGACACCCACAAGACAAGCAGTGGTGGTAACAATGTCTCTGTCATCACCATAAGGTTTATTTACTCGAAGATTTGAAAAATAAGAAAGTTTAATAGAAATACAATAGTACCTTCTCCCGTTCATGCTCATATATCCATCGTCTTCGGACGTGTGCCCAGCCAGAGGTGAGTCGTCGTCGGTGGCCGGCGTGGCGGGCGTGGCGGGCGTGGCTGGGGTGGCCGCGGCCGGCGGGCGCGCCTCCAGCGACGGCGGCTCGCCGCCCTCGTCGTACTCGCTCAACACCTGGTCTAGGAGCTCCAGCGACCGCTGCACGTCGTCGCACCCTCTGCGAATTTGAAAAGCGGGATTTTTCAATGGCGATAGTCATCATCGTCATTCTCTTGCGCTCATCTCATTTCATTTTGGGATGGCGCCGTATGTATTTTGCTGATATTAGCTGACGGACTCGTTTTGAATTTAATTACAGATTTCGAGTTAATTTCTCAGTTGTAGATACTCTCGTAAAGAAATAACAAATTACTAACAAGAAAATTTTGATGGGAACAAAATCGTCATTCCCAATATATTCGGTAACAGAACTAGAAAAGTGAAATAAATTACTTCCAAATTATTTACCTCTGAGGTATTAACCGGAGAAATAAGATGATTTGATACATATCACCTATAACACCTACGTCCCATGAATAAATACATTGTTATAGGTGGGTAACAAGTGGTATTTGTTGGCAATTCTTTGAATAACTGCTGTTATTTTAATATATTTTTCATCCCACCATCTCGGAAAAAGCGTTTTTGCTGTTCGATATCTGAGTGCAAAAGCCGTTTTTATCCTCTAGAGGGTAAAGTAAATTTGAATTTAGAACATCGTGTGCAATATGTTTGTGAATTCAAAACATCATTATACCTATTTATTTCTACCTCCATGGTGCCGAAATTATCATGCAACCTATTTTAATTTGTTAAAAACTCAGACTCGGAACCTTCTTGGTGTACTTTTTTTTTAATTTTCTTTGCGCGAACCATTTTCTTTTCACGTCATAAATTTTTTAAACCTTGGAGTTCCGTGACGGTCAATCAGCTTGGCGTCAATCTTGCTTAAAACATTTTGATCGTCTACAATGCTTGCTTGATGCTTGAGTCAAGCATTTAAAAGCTTTTTAGGTTTATTTGATTTGTTTACGCTAGCAACGGAACAAAAACATACAGAAAATCAACGTGCTTGACTCAAGCTGATTGACCGTCTTGGAACTCCATTAGGGACGGTAATTTTTATTAAGTACTTACAGGTGTGTCTGGATAAATGCGGGTGTGGCTGGATGGATGGGTGTTTTGTGGGTGTTTCTGGTTGAATAGGTGTTTTGTGTGTGTTTCTGGGTGAATGGGTGTTTTTTGGGTGTTTCTGGGTAAATGGGTGTTTTGTGGGTGTTTCTGGGTGAATCGGTGTTTTTTGGGTGTTTCTGGGTAAATGGGTGTTTTTTGGGTGTTTCTGGGTAAATGGGTGTTTTGTGGGTGTTTCTGGGTAAATGGGTGTTTTTTGGGTGTTTCTGGGTAAATGGGTGTTTTGTGGGTGTTTCTGGGTGAATGGGTGTTTTGTGGGTGTTTCTGGGTGAATGGGTGTTTTTTGGGTGTTTCTGGGTAAATGGGTGTTTTGTGGGTGTTTCTGGGTGAATGAGTGTTTTGTGGGTGTTTCTGGATGAATGGGTGTTTTTTGGGTGTGTCTGAGTGGATCGGTGTGTATTGCGGGTGTAAATGTTGTGGGTGTTTCGGGTGGGTGTTGAGTGTGTTTGGGTTAATGGGAGGGTGTTGTGGAAGTTTCTGGGTGAAAACAGAAACTGTTGTGATTGTATTTTTTTTGTATTTTGCAATTTCCTCGTTGGGGGGGATGAAAAGTTACGTGTTGCACTCGAGTGCAAAGATTTTTCACCTTGTGCTCTTTTGATTCCCTCGCTATCGCTCAGGATTCTAATTTTTGAATCACTCGCTACGCTCGTGATTCAATTTTAGAATCCTTCGCTAGCTCAGTCATCAAAATTGAGCACGCGGTTAAAAAACAACTTTGCACTCACGTACAACAAATAACTATTCCAAACGTATATAATACCTATGTCTGTCTGTCTTTACATTCGTAAGCTTCCAAGTACTGTATAAAAGAAAAGCATAGGTACAAAGGCACCGCTCATATTTCAAACCCTTCCTCCAAAGTTCTGAGAGAAACATACAGAGTTTTACTTTCTAGGAGTAGGACAGTGATTTATATCATTACAATGTATCCCAACTCTTTGTAGTGCTTGTGAGAGTTTCACAATGTAGATACCTACCTACTTAGGGCCTGTTTCACAATCGACAAGTTAGTTCGAAGTAGCTTACTTTGCAGTTCAATTGACATATATTTCATATTACAACTGTCAAATGATCTGCGAAGTAAGCTACTTAAAACTTACTTGTCGATTGTGAAACAGGCCGTTAGTCTAGCTGACATTTGGTATTGAGGAGGCATCTTGACAAGAAATTGTTTATGTGATGAACGCTTGGTTAAATTCTTGTATATTTGCGTGAGCATTACACATCACAACAGAAATAAAATAATTTTTATGGATTTAACTGGCTAATATTTAGGTGTTTGGCATTGATATTATTTTAACGCGACGTTTCGATAAATTTACAACGGGAATGGGGTTTCGGGTTAAAATAATAACAATACCAAAAACCTAAATATACGGGAGTAAAATCTGTATGGTTTTTTGTTTCAAATGCATATAAAGCAAAAATGGAAGATGAATGTAAAGTGTATACGATGAGAAATTCATATAATATTTATTAAAGCCTCCCCAAATCTCTTCCGTGGGTGTCGTACAAGGAAACTAAGGAATAAATCAGTGATGAGGAATAGGCAGCAGCGTTCCTTTTATACTGCCTAGCAATGTACTGCGACTTTTGTGCCCGATAAATGGCAATAGGCTCGCCACCTATTACATGGGACTTGACATAGTTAGCGAAACGTGGGTGCTAGTTTACCTCTCTACCCCTTCGGGGTTATAGGCGTGATTTATGTATGTATGTAGTGTACACATGGTTGCCACTCAAACCGCCAGAACTATAGCCGAAATTGGAAGTAGCTTAACACGGCAAGACGAATTGTCCACTTGGCACCAATTGAAACGCTAGCAATTTCCGCAACAGTTTTCTAGTTGGGTTGCCATACTAAATAAGTTGGTGGCAAGGAGCTGCGACTCGCTCGCAGCACTCAATTCCCCGAGATAATGGTAAATTGAACTCATTTCCTTCAAGGCACTGTCCCTTCGCTGTTCCCATTAGTCTTAAATTAGTATATAAAAATAAAGACGTTTGTTTACACGTTGACCCTTCACTAAAATCATGGTCTGATTGGAGAAAGATATAATCGCACCTTAAAAAGAAAAGTGACCTAACTAAAAATGTCATTTCTACATATTATCAACATGTTAGTTGATGTCTAATCCGAGTCCAATTTTTATACCATATAGGTAATCTTATATTTGTAATATTTTCAAAATAGTGGAGAATACAACATTGCCACACACAATCCTTTCATATCCCCCGCGGGTTAACGGCGACTAAGGATACATCTGTAGTTGACCTCTATTCAATGAGACCTAACATATTTGTCAAAACATAGGTGTTAAGAAGATTTTAAAAATTAATTTGATTCTTTTAAAAATTAATTGCCTAAAATCCACAGAGTGAATTTCAAAATTCTAGTTTACGAGGCATTTGATAGATCAGACAGATGTATTTTTAGTTGTTCAAAAGGGCACTCCGCTAACGTTATTCCCGTGACATTATGTTGTGAGTAGCCCCCGCCATTCATATCCTATGTAAAGGTTAAAAGCGTTTCTAAATTGGTAGTACGTGAGGGAAACTATTTGGTGTATTAAATTCACCTCTATTTCCGTGTTGCAAATAAATTCGTTGTCGTTTCCATTTCCTTGTTTTCAGATGGTTCTTCACTGTCAACTTCATGCTAAAAGACAGGTGATTTGCAAAGAGACACATTGTAGTACCTACTTATTATGAATTTTCCTGATAGTCTGATATAACATTTTCCAGAACAGTAGTTTTATATTAATCAGTTTTTAAACTAGAAACGTGTAATCCCTCTACTCGTCAGAAGTGTCTTTATTAATAAGGTACACCATAAAAAAAAACCCATCTTAGTGTCGCTCCACGAAGGAACGTGCTGTACAAGAGAATTCATTACGTTTAAAGGCAGCTCGTCCTCAGAGCGGAGAGGTTCTAGTGGCACCCACAAAGCAGCCCTTTTCATACGAGAGGTGCTCGCAACTCTCGATAAGCCCCTCGCTCAAATGGGGATAGACTCCGTATTTGTTCGATGAACTGTAGCGATAACATTGAAGTATTCATAAAAATTAAAATTCAAATTAGTTCTACTTCTCCATATTTGGATAAATATAACATAGCACATAGCATAAACAGAAATTCGGTCGGTATTTCTTGTATGTTTATATTACTTATAGTCTATTCGATTTTAATTTTAACATTATATAAATGTTAGAAAAATTAGTACAAAGATTTTGGGGTTAGAAAAAGAATTTCGAAAAATTATGATCTTGAGGCGGGAATCGAACCCGCGTCCGCTGCTATCCGGGCAGGTGCCTGACCGCTCGGCCACCCAAGACGCTAATTAACTTGCCGAAATTCTTCTAACCTTTACACTTCACGTTGTAAGCCAACGGATACCCTCGCAATGTAGAAATAAAATCAGGCACCTGCCCGGATAGCAGCGGACGCGGGTTCGATTCCCGCCTCAAGATCATAATTTTTCGAAATTCTTTTTCTAACCCCAAAATCTTTGTATTACTTATAGTGTTATGAGAATATTATCAAATGCCAAAACAAATCACCGTCATCATTTACGCATGTTGCAGCGTTTATATCTTTGAGTACCTACTTTCATAATTATACAAAACGCACCAACTGATGGATGGGGTAATGTTAATTGGCGCAAAAGTTTGGTGGTATTTTAGGCTGTGATTTAGCAGGAATGTTATTTATTAAATATACTTTGAGGAGTGGATTCAGAATTCTCAATATACCAGACTTTTGCAAAACAGGATTAAATTTTGATATTAATTATAATATATTTATATAACTGTGGATATTAATGAAATATAATTGTCTAGATTAAGTCGTAAAATTTATGACAATGTTATTGTAAAAAAATTTGTCATTTTATTATTAAAATTATTAGTCACGTGTCTTGCGTGGTGACGATAAAGTAGAACACAGTTGTCACTGCCCTCTTTCTACTAAAGCGGTCGCTAGCCTCTCTTCTCTTCCTACTAAAATTATCTTAGCCTAGTATCCATCATCCTTGTTGTTAAGGATATCTTCAGAAGTGTGCGTCTATTGCGGTCTTGAAAGGCCAATGCTTCGAGAAGTGACCGCTATCTCGGTGACCGGCTTGTCTCGAACGATCTCGTATCGAGTGCTTCATTAGTACACCCACTAATGATCTCCCTGCTATCTAAACAGATTGAGTCGACTTTCCCTTGCCGTTTTCTTAAGAGACACTGAGAATAAAAGACTTTGTCATGCATATAATCGATTTATGAGTCGCTCTAAATCTAAGAACTGTTGCTATTATTTCGCCCATGGATAAAATACATCTCGGCTGTACCCGATAGCAATTTTATTAAGTCTAGTAGAGCAGTTCGATGGCACTGATTACGTAATAAACTAAGCAATGTTCTCAAAGGCCTGTCATTGGACTAGTGCCCAAAAATGCATTCCGTAGAATTTCTCTGTGTTTCAGAGGAGGGAAATAAAACCGTTGGTCCTGCTCCTGGCTGCCTCTGCAATCGTTATAATAATACCTACCAACCCACAGGGTCTAGTGTGGTGGGTAATGGCTATCAGTAGAGACATAAAAGGCTATGTGCCTAATTAGGGTAAAGCCACCAAGCTGTGCGCACTATCAAAAGGCTTTTATAATATTAGGTATATTATAATAATTGGACGTAGTTCAGCAGGAAGGTTTCAACCCAAGTAAGTAATAGTACAGTACCTAAATAATATAAAATTACATACATACATACATAAATCACGCCTACATCCCGAAGGGGCAGGCAGAGGGGAACCAGCACCCGCGTTTCGCCAATTATATTAAATCCCATGTAATAGGTGGCGAGCCCATTGCCATCCATCGGGCACAAAAGTCACAGTAGGTACATTGCTAGGTGGTATAAGAGGAACGCTGCTGCCCATTCGTCATCACTGACTTATCCTTAGTCGCCTTGTACTACACCCACAGGAGAGATTTGGGGTGGTGACAATTGTATTCTACTCTGCCGTCACCACACGGCATATAAAATTAATATTAAAAATAACAAAAAGCAGAAGTAGAAGGAGGCGGGACGCATTTGAGTAGGTACACACATACATAAATTACGCCTTTTGCCTAAAAGGGTTAGGCAAAGGTGTTACATATCGCCAACTTAATCCCATGTAATAGAGAGCGAGCCTATAATAGCCATTATGCACCGGCAGCACCGGGAACATTATAGCTTGACCTGCAGTTGCGTAAACCTACGTAATGTTTTTTAAGACTGGTCATTGGATGGGTGAACAAAAATTTATTATCTCGAGTTCCTCTGAGATTCGGAAGGCTCGTTAAGCCGTCGGTCCCGCCTACATGTGCAGTCGTTAATACCAACCAATCCGTACTGGGCCAGCGTGGTGGGTTATTGTCCATATTCCCTATTCTTTATATTGTTCCGCCGATATGGAAAGCCTGTGCCCGAGCAGTGGAGATATTGAAGAGCTGGGCCCGTAGCAAAGTTTCATAACGATAACGTGTCGAATTTCGTCACGATCGGCCATATAACTTTGGCATCTACAGCGTCTTAGCTTGCGCTACCAACATAACTAGGAACTTACGAAGACGATTTTGGTCACGTGATTCCACGACGACTTACGTCAAATCCCATACATTTTGCTTTATCGAACTTCGTTATCTTTGTCAGCATTCCATGGATTCACCTCAGAGGGGGAAGTCAGTGGCAGCGCTTGGGACTTGTGACCCAAGTGTAGGCTACCGGGCCCCCAGCAGTAGGGATCCAGACTGCGAATGTTCGACTCGTGAGTCGTTCGTCGTGTCGTGTTCGTGTGTGTGTGATATTGCAGAGCTGGTGATGAATATTATATTGGAAAATGATATTCGGCATCCAGACTGCGAATGGTCGACTCGGGAGTTGTTCCTCATGTTCGTGTGTGTGTGTATTGCATTGTATCGCCGGTCTCAAAGCAGAGCACTCAGGATGAGTGGCGGCGGCGCGAGGCGCGTGCCCGCCATTGTTTTATTTCACCCACACTCCTCCGCTTTACAAACTTTTAAGAGGAACTTCAAATTGTGTTTCTCTTTACTGCGAGTTGTGTGATTAGGTGCAGTTTAGCCGCTCAACATAAACTTACACTCGCGCTGTTCGCGCGTGGAATACATTTGAGCGTATGTGAGAATTCTTTTTGCATGGCGTATCTTGGTGACGATATCTGTGGAGTTTTGCCAGTCCAAAGCGATAAATGGCTATATCATATCGTGTTTCGGTGGTCGTGCTAGAGGGCTAAAGGCGATGCCTCCTGCGAACTTTGTTTCGGCCGGGACAGGGAGGGATAGACATATGACTTCTTAGCGCGAGGAAAAAAGTGAGCGTAGAAGTGGATAAGTTTTGTTTTTTAAAAAACTAAATGATTTCTTGATGAAAAAAATTGTTTTGAAATTGATTTTATTATTAAACGAGCCGTTTTATTATTAAACGGGAAACAGAGATAAACGAGAAGTATCATCTTTTGGTTTTTTTTTCTATCGTGAAAATAGTTAGGTAAGTACTATTCATGTTGTGGCTCTGTAAAATACTATATTGATTTGTCAATTCAGACATATTTGTATAGTAGTGGGAAAAATACGAAAAAATCCTTATTCAACATGTTGTATATTAGCGAGGTAGCGCCTTAAACGGCCCTACTACTGGGATACATAAAAAACAAACAGGCCATTTTCATGCATATCCCTAGTAACATAGGTAACTATGAGACTGACCGACTGATAAAACGTTTAACGTGCAATTATCAGAGGACAAGACATCGTACACATCTATTTCATAAACTAATAAAACTATCGCGCTTAAATAATCTCTCAGGAATATTTTCTGTTCTCCGTAGGCCTACATCTTGATATGACGAGGTGGGTACTATTTATGCGGAAATGAGTGCTGTGAGGCGGAAGTGCATAGCCCCCTACCACCCCGGCCGTCGACCCCGCCAAGCCTACAGCCAGCCTTGGCTTGCTTTGGCAGGCGCCCCTTAACAGTATGCATCTCGAAAAAATCACTCGAAGATCAATCACGGTTCAACGCTTGCATATGGATGGAGTCTGTGCCTACGCGGAAAATTATGCCATATGATTGTCGATGTAAGTAACATTTTATAAACCAATAATTTCGCACTTACTACTTTTAAATTATGGTCAGTATCTAATATTCGATTGTTCGTGAATTTCTATCTAATGTTGAATTAAGAAACGAGCTATACGTTTAATTATATTAAAATCAGCTTTGTTTTTTGGGCGCTTTATCAAAACTTTATAATAGAAAAACAGGGTTTGTTTTGGTAAATTAAAACTCTCGTTAATAGGTACTTGTTTTGTGCTATAAAGAGAGTTTGATTACTATTTGATATCAAATATATGTATTTGCATAGAGTAAGTTTTAAATTGGTATAGCGGTATGATTACCTATCTCAGTTTCTCAGTCATAATTGCGTTGCTTTATTATTGCCTAACACTTGGATTGTCAAGGAAAAATCTGTATAATAGATATATTGAGTGTGCCTCTCAAAGCTTAACTAGTCATGATTCAAAGTGATAGATTTTCATTATAAAACAACAAACCTAATAAAAACGAGTAAACCAAAATTTTATCAAATCAGTGTAGATTGAGAGAAAGATGTGAAATAGTATTTAATTGGAAACGATGTTGAAAGACTGATTTAGTTTTTATGAATAAGGGGATTAATGTACTGGGCCATTTGAGAAAAGTAGAACGAACATAATCGCATGGTGATTGATTATACGTAGCATAGCTGAATTGTTAGGTATACAAACTTCGAGTGTAGGTATCCTACTGATTATTTTGTATCTCCATGGAAATATTCGGACACACTCAACATTTTTAATGAGCCATATTTCAAGTCCAAATTAATTGTTGACGACCAAATGAATAAAAATAAAGATGAAATTAAAGACCGTGCAATTACATACAGCAAAGAAAACAATTTACTTTCCGAGTAATTCAAAAACTGCTCCAAAAGTTCAAGCTTTGGTCGTAATTCAGCTAGTTTCACAAAGTTAAAAGTTGTCCAATTAGTTTGTGCCGAAACTTTTTGTTGTTAGTTTGTCCAGCACGGCTTAGAAAATTAATAAGCAGTTACTGGGAGTTGGCACCTTACATGGTGGACAAAATTCTCCTTTAAAGTATGAGGTCTGATTTTTTCCAATTATTGCATTATAACAATCAGGTACGCCTGTATGCAACTGAAAATAAAGCAGTGGTGGTTAAACATTTTTAAATCCTGATCTAATGAGGATAGTAGATGACGCAGCGGTAAGCGCACTGGGCTTGTAATAACGAAAGCTAAGCAATATTTGCACTAGCCGATTGAATTATCATAAACATCTAATTTTAGCGTCGCACGCACTGACCTTGCATTTTACGATATACATTTTCTTAAATCTATTCGGCTCATTCCAACTTAAAAACCCTCATCAATTTAAATCAAGTTTTACGAATACTGAAAGGAGCTCGCGCCACTTTATTTGTAGGGCAATAGTGTGTGCTCGGGTTTCTATACTAAAACTTTCCTTCGTTGGTAGCCAGGAAATTGAATATACCATAACTTGTACGGAAGTTTGTCAGAAGATGTATTGGTTCGTTATTATAGTGGATTGAGTATGGCCTATTTTCTACGGGACTGTTTGTACGTAGGTATTGGCAGTTTGGTCGGGGTGTCTCTATAGCTGCACGCGAATTTCAAAAAGAATAGTCTTGTTTATCTAAATTAAATTTTTCCAAAAAATTACATACCTATTATATTATAATTGTTTATCTGAACATTACCAAAAAAAAAAACATTACGAAGAAAAAGAATAACTTCAAACAACTATTGTCTTTATGCTGATGAGCAGACATTAATTATTCCTAAAAAATTTCTGACGTCTTTTTATTCAAAATGTTCCAGATTATTTTCTTACCATTTTTTTCTTATATGTTATCTTTTTCATTCACATTTATTGATATAGTGTTTAATATCAAAAGAATAATAATCTTGTTATTTATATTTTTGTTCCGCCATAATAAGCTCCTTTAATAAAAAAACGGCATAACTCAAAACTACCCACGGACATTCATGTAAAATGTATACATTTTTAAACTAAACTAACTTTATAAAGTTTCTTCACATATCGCTCAACAAACAATACGTAAACGTAAAACACACATGGTTGTCTTTTAGCGGGAAATCTTTACCACCTTTCTGTGTCGGAAGGAAGCTCTAAGGAGCTGCCAATAAGCGCGGTCTGTAACAACACCTAGTTCAAACAACCAGGAAGCAATTCCAGACGTCAGCATACGGAATAAGGTTGACATTTCAAATAAGCTTTCGCTATTATCGACTGCATCGGCTTAAAGCAATTTTGTAAGTCAATATTGACTTTCAACGTACAGCAATTGGAGTGTGCAAATATAATAGGTTAACTAAATCCTCTTGTGGTTTGTTCTTTATAGATCTTTCGTTTCTTTAAATAGTATAAACGTATCCTGAATATATTCTGTAGCGTTCATTTTAAATATTATCTGTCTTTTAAATAGTTACCTTTACAGATATTGGAAGCAGTTGGAAAACTTTATGAAACAAATTAAAATGATATTATGAATTTAAGAATCCTATATCTAAGGTATGATACTTCTAATCACTACATCAAATCGAATAATAACGTTTTGCCTTCGTGAAAAGAAAAACCAGTTAGTAGTAGCTACTAGTAATAGTACAAACTCAAATAAACTATTTCAAATTTTTAAATAATACATACTTATAAAATTTGGAATATAATGTATAAATACAGACAGATAGGTTTAATAGCTCCACCAATTCGCGTATTTGATCATAATCTTGCGTCTTTCGGTATGGATTAAACCAAATCTCCATTTTGTAATAATCCGGGATTCAATCAAGTACCTACTGATTCCATCGTTATCCCTTGTTATAATATTGCCTGTTAGCTGTTGAAATACTATAGTTTAAAATTATAAAGCAAAGGAGATGTTCCAAAATGTATGGAGTCTGGCCCTTATATTTGTACAGTTATTCAAAATGTAGGCAATAATTAATTAAACAGTTCTTAAGTGTTAAATTCATATTTTTAAGCTTTTTGTACAAAGATTTTGGTGGTTTGTTTTTTGGCTTGTTGTAGTTATGTTTAGACATAAATAGCAACACAACAGCCTAGCCTACAGTCATGAAAAATAAACCATCATGATTTGTCGAAAACTATCGGTTTGTCTTTTTCATTGTCGATTCAAGTGAAAGTGTTGGAAAGATATTTTTCGATGACAAATATTAAAGTATCATAAATTCTATTGTTATCCATTACGTTAAATCACAGTCAATTAAAAGAATATAAAATTTCATCCATGTGATAGGAATTCAAATGGTTTGTTTATTATCTATAGTTATAAGACACTAATGTATGGAAGTGAAAGTTGGGTATGGGAGAAGAAGCATTAAGGTAGAATAAATGCAGTAGAAATGAGAGCGTTGAGGAGCATGGCTGGGGTAAGGCTGAGCGATCGATTGTATAACAGTGTAATAAGAGAAATGTGTGGTTTGAAAGAAGATGTAATGACAAGGATTGAGAAAGGGATGCTCGCATGGTTTGGTCACGTAGAAAGAATGGATGAAAGGAGACTGACAAAAAGGATATACATGGCGAAAGTGAATGGAGAAATGGGAAGGGGAAGGCCTAGGCGGATCTTTCATAATCAAATTGAAAGTCTATTAAATAAGGGCCAGGTCAAGAGTACCCGAAACCGACGGGCATGCATGAAGAGATTAATGAGATTGGATGAAGCGAAAGAAGTATGTAAGGATCGTAGCAAGTGGAAAGAAGTGATCTCTGCCTACCCCTGTGGGAGAAAGGCGTGATATATGTATGTATAAGTAATGGCCATTGAACGTTATTATTTATACCATCAGCAATTGCTTTGGGAGCTTTTGTTTATCTTAAAATTCTCGGTTAAGATATAGATAGATCGCCGTCGTCCAAAGAAAAGATTATAGAAGATTTGCTTCTTTATAAATATTATGAAATACAATAGATGGTATTAAGAAGGCTTCCTCGAAGAACACAAATTTGAGGAAAATCGCAAGGAATATTATTATAATTTTACTGTAATGTATGAAACAGTAACGACTTTTTGGCGAAGTGAATTTTATCTTGAGCTTTTATTGAATATTACTGATATAAACAAAAATTAACAAAAGCTGTCCATTACCTACAATCGATGCTTTACGTGAATACCTTATCGAGTGTCTCGCTGCTGTTGATTAAGTAATCATTTAGAAGAAACAGACTTTAGAAATAATTCGACGATTTGCTGATTTAATTCTCATTTTTCTAAAAAAAATATACATATTGTGTCTTCCTACCTACTAAACCATGAACATTCAGTGATATAGACGAGAATTCTTATGAACCATTGTTAACAATTATTAGTTATCAAGTGAGTAAATATTTATAACCTCTTTTCATATTCAATAACGCCATCGTTACTTTAGTTTGATGTTTTGTACACAACAAGACGTTATGCCTGAATGCAGTAGTAATATCGATCTAGACCGAAACCAGACGACGGACCCGCCAATGAAAAACTATGCTTTTTGTCACACCAACTTTTCCGACTAGCGCTTTGTGTGCCCGAGACGACATTAACTAAGGGGAATAAAATACCACGGAATATGCCGTAAAGCACATGCACATCGACGTTATCTAATAAAGCGAGTGCAAATATCTTTTGGACCCGGGAACTGCAAATCTTTGTTGATTTTGCAACAATTGAACGTATTTTTTTGAATATTGTTATAAATTATTTTAATTTCAGTTTTAGTTTCAATTTGGTATACATTTTTATTTGGCTTTTATTTTCTTTACAGTTTGTGGTAGTACAACATAAAGCGCCAAAAGACCAATAAATTTAGGTAGGTATAGTGAGATAAACCAATTGTAAATTATGATTGTTTGTGTGCGTAAACAATTTAGGTCAGAATTTAATCATGGCGAGAAGGGACACATAAATCCTAGTTAGTTATCTATCATAAAATTATAACCGATATCGCATACGGGCGACCCTTACGATAAATTACTCTCATTTGGTTTTTGCTGATACACATTCCAAATATTTATGTGCGAATAAACCGAACTCAAATTTGCTCTAGTATTCCAAGGCATGTAAGGTTAGAATGTAAATACATAAAACAATTTCCAAACACAGGGAACACGATATTGGGTAAGAGAGTAATCGTTAATAACATTGGGGTTGCCAGAGTCTAATGCGGGGGCCCAGAGCGCCGTAAGACATGCGCATTTCATGTAATTTGGATTCTTTATAGTATTGATATTAGACGTAATTTGCAAACAGAATTGTATAGGTACTCATATCATGAAAGATTCATTATTCAGCATCTTATGTACACAGTAAACATGATTTGATTTAATATCTTAAAACGTTTGATATTAAATTATGCCAAAACAGGAGATTTACTAAATGAAAATCTCGGTGTCTCTGTTACCACAGAAAGCATGTATTTTATGACAATATTACATACATACCATTTATAGGTAGGGGTAGGCAGAGGTGATTAAACACCTATTGTTTACAATTACAATATTGGTTTTCATCATCATCATCAGCCCTTTAATGTCGCCACTGCTGGGGCGCATGGATGGAAGTACCTACATAGGGAGAATGGGCCATCACCACCACGCTGACCCGGTGCATTGGTGGTTAAAGACTGTATATGCAGCCGGGACGAACTGCTCAACGTGCATTCGAGATGATATTTTTTTTGTCACACATCCAATGATTGGCCTTAGCGAACTTTGCTTAGTTTGCGCAATCGTAGACTAAGCGCGCCAAGCCACTGGGTGATCGAGCTGGTTGTTTAGTTCATAGTATTGATATATTTAGTAGTACGCCAGGCTAGATAAACCTGCCGAATTTCTCCAATGGAATGTTTGAAATAAAGTTAATAATTCAGAAACTTCGTGGACGTAATTCGCCAAGCGTGTAGTATAATATTGCACCTACAATAGTGAGTTCATGAGAAAGAAATGGACTATGCCACTAGGACTTACTAAAATTATATGTCGTTGGTTATCAATATTATTGTACAATTAATATATCGATGTGGCATCGGTATTATTAAGCGGTATTTAATATTGAAAACACCAAGTACCTTACCTACGGATAATTTTTGAAAATTTCCATTTTCATGAACTTTATGCGGTTACGAATAGACGGATTCACATTAAATACATAAATCACGCCTATTTATCCCCGAAGGGGTAAGCAGACAGAGGTGAATTGCCACGTTTCATTGAAAGTTTCGCCAATTATGTTAGATTCTATGTAATAGGGGGATTTACCAGTGAAAAATCTCATTCAAGCATTATTTTATCGTTTTACAACAACTTTAAGTGGAAAATGATAACAGAGATGATGAATATTATTTTTACAAATTGTCAAAATCAAGCCGATGAAATTAATAAATAACATCGCGCAGCGCGGCGCCCTTCTTCCTGTTGCTGCCCGAGGACGCGAGGGTGCCCACGAGGCGGGAGCCATCTAGCTAAGCGTAGAGCAATGTGACGTTGAAGTGTTGCCACTTTCGTAAAATATTTACCCTTATCTACAAATATAGATAAATTGCACTTTACATACATAAATTACAATCCTCGAACAGGGGGCCTACCGCCTAACTCGATTGCTGATGATAGCTATATTGCGATGCACTGCTTACGGCTATAGCAGCCATCCTAAATTTTTAGGCGGCATGGATTTTGTGCCAAATTCATACAAAATCATTCGGTGATCATTCGTTCAAAGCTATCGCTAATAGTTTAGGTACATTTAGTGCGAAATGACAGCATGACGTCATAAACTATAGCTTTTGCTTTAGCAATCGAGTTAGGCGGTAGGCCCCCTGGTAGGCAGAGGTGTAAAATAACACCCACAGTCTTCTTCTTCTTCCTGCCCTGTTCCCAGTCTATCTGGGGTCGGCGCAGTATATTTCCTCTTCCATTCATATGTCAGACGTCATCAAGCCATCCACTCCCTTTTGATTCATATCATCCATCCCACCGTAAAGTATTTTTTTTTAATTGGATCGATGCCCAAGCTGAATATTCCCAGTATTCACATAAAAATATAATTTAAGAATAAATATTATTAAAAAAACCGTTAAATTATTGTTTGTAATTGTTGACTTCGATTTTTTTTTCAAGTTCCTCTAGTTTGATCCCATGGACAATGCCTAATTGGCGAAGATATTTCAGGTCATCATTGTAGATAGACAGTAATAAAGAAAAAATCATAAAATAGAATTGTAAAATCCTACTGATCAACTACGACATGAATACTCCTATAAACTGCCAAAATGTAATAAAAATACTGCCTTTGAGGTAAAGTTCATAGTAATTGAAATTATAAGTTTGCTATTTATTATTTTTTGAATTGAAATGGTATTTATCCAAGAACTCATCTTCGAGTTACTAGTGTATTTGTAAAAATTATATTACGTATCTTCACAAATTAACTTCTTGAAAAGAAAATAGATAAAACTGAAAATTTGATGTTTACAATTTTAGAATACACAACTTTAAGTAGCATCTTTAAAGTATTAATTGTGCGAAAAATGCATTAACTCCAACGTTCCTAGCTAACCACTTATCCTTACCTCACACATGTTTTGCTACCGTACTCAGGGGAAAGCCACTAGACTGTCCACCCCGCAATGTTGCTATGAAACGGTTTGGAGACGGCCCGGATGCGGCAGCATTAGTCGCCTGATTTATACGTCTGGCAGGGACAGTTGCGTTAATTCTACAAACAATGCACATGGGGTGCTACGCAATAAACAAAACTCGATCACTATTTCATTTAAAATAAATATTCGCAGGCGCAAAGCCAAATGCGTGAGCAGAGCGACTTGGAACTTTTCTCTTTTGACTCAATTTTCTTTGTGTTGCTTGTATTTTTACTTATAAATTCGACTTTTCATATAATTATTACCTACCTATTAATTCTACACATACAATTTTATTCATCATTTTAGTGCCATGTTCTCAGGTTTTCTGGTGTTTCCTCTTTTAAAACTAAACGTCACCGAGGTCTCTACTCAATTTTATTTCATTACATCCATCACAACGAAAAGTTATGAAAGCATGTTATGGTGGTATGACATGACAATAAGTGAGTAATATGAGTGATTGGGATGGTTTTAATTTAATTTATATTGCTTAAGGTTTAGGTTTAACACCCATACATATAATAACTATACAAACAGATACAAATTTGTATTGTACCAGATAAAACAGCTATTTCTAACGAATGTAATATCTGTTTTAACATATAATTGTGTAATTATTATTTAACGAACACCGTCTTCCAAGGTTTTTTTAGCGTGTAAGCTAATTTACATTAAAACATAAAAAAGCGAGGTCTACATAGGTTTATCTTTAAAGTTAATTTAGTGCCTCTCAAAAGTAACGACAACTATAAAAGTTAAATTCAGAATGAAAATCTAAATTTAAACATCAACAATATTCAAATGTCAAGATTTGACGCGTCTTACTTAATAAGACCGCAAACATAAAAAGTGTAGCCGGCGGGCAGAGGGGGCCGTTGACAGAGATGTCCTTTTAAAAATCAATATAATCACGGTCGTTTACCTAGCGGCCCCTACAAATGTCCCAACCCTATCACAGAGGTGCACTCCAGACTCGCCGTTCTAAAAAGCCGCGGGTAAAATTTGATCCCATACCCCTCGCCCTGCCCTGTGCCTGTACCTATCTGCAGTTAATTATCTGTGTGCAAAGGGGAAGATTGGGGGAAGTCGCTCACGCCAATTCCTCCCTGCAGGATGAGATTCGGCAATCGAAACGGCGCCCCTTGTAATTAGTTTTAATTAAAACCGATATAGAAAATACATGTGGAATTCGAAATAAACTTTTGCGAGGGGTCAAGAACACACCTATCATCACGTTCTCGTTATAAATACAATTGATTGATAATACTAAGAGGCACACTGTAATATAATTATATCAAAAATCTAACAAAAAACCTTAGCTAGGATTCATAAATATTTGAAAACCAAAATTTATTAGAAGCTTATCTGGGTTGGGTACCTAATGCTACACTTAGCGTTCACTTCAAGTAGAAATAATCAAATGAAAACAGTGTTGTTGCCGAGTTTTTGGGCAGATGTCATTTCGGTTTGCTGCCGACAAGAAGGAATGTGTTTGTGCCTACCGCATTGTCAACTGCTGCTGCACTCGATCGCCAGCGCAAAACTCGGTTAATTATTACTGTCGTTATTCTATTTTAGTACTTTTTAAGGCTTTTAGGTTTTAATTCAATTGTGTAATAAGGCTTTATAACAGAATGTCATTATTTATGAAGTCCTTTTATTCAAGTGACTGTCATCATCGTTCTCTTCGACGGAGTCATTGTTTCTTATTGTATTAGAGAAAGAGTCATCGCTCGGAAGTTGTAAATATTAACGCGGTGTAAGCCATTAAGTTGACGAGAGGCTCGATGGGGCTGCGGCTATTAAGGGACCCCGAAAGAATACCACCCCCCAACATTTGTTCAAGAGTCTAATTACCGGCATCAAACGGATAAATTAGATTAATCACACTCGCTTTGACGGCCAGGTGCTAATGGAAACTCGTGTTACGATACGACCTTTAAAACGTTGAGCGCGAAGCCGCTCAGCTAGCTCACCGTAAAATTTAACGATCTTGTCGCCGTCAGGCGCGACTCATTTCGTTTTTTATTTCACTCAGGGCAAACTGAATCGCCTAGGGCAAGCCTGACTGGTGATCCGGCGTTTTAAAAGGTAGTTTTGCTTAAGCTAATTGAGTTACCCAATTTGTAACTTTCATGTTTTATAATTTTAAAATACGTGCATAAGTCACGGCTGTATATGAGTAAGCAGAGGTACAACAAAATCATGATTTTATTATTATAGTCTAGGTATATGAAGTAACATTAGATAGTCCTTAAAACACACAAGAGGGCAAGATCCTCACGTCATATACACTTATCAACTTTATCTAAGGATATTTTATTGACTTTACTTTGTGTTGTATCGGCGAATATTCTAAAATACGATTTGCATGCAATTTATTCAGTGTTATGACAGATGATCATAATTAAGTAAGTCATTGAAAACCTGCAAAGAATATGTCAGTGTTAAAAGAATGGAGACTGATAGAACATGGAGTGTACATAAAATATCCTTAGACATTGTTAATGAGTATACAATACGAGTGTCATCAAAATTCTACTGTAGTGCGAAGAAACCTAGGCATTAGTGATTTTACTTCACAGAAAGGTTTTAGCGTAATAGCTTCTAAATTTACATTGTAAGTTTACTGTTTTCTGTTGTTTGGCACACTCCGTTTCTGGCAAAGTGTGGAACGGCAGTTAATTGAAGCGAAAGTTAGTCGGGGCAAGTTTATGATCGGCTCATTATTGTGACTGGAAAGTGTCTATTCAGCAATGTAAGATGAAAACGAATATAATATTGGCATATGCATCTGATTACACATAACATATAATTGGCGTACTAACGAATACCTACTATAATTACCTACAAATTGACGTTTCAATTGCTTGGTTGTTGTAATGGTTATAGCTTATCAAGATGATTGAAATAAATATCACATATGGTCAACCTTCTTCCTACCTTTCTTCTAATTTGTTAGCTAAAACTAATAATATTTGTGCATGTTATGTTCATATTATCCGGGTAGTCGTATTGAAAGATAGTCTTTCAGTTTTGCAATGTTACGATCATAATCTGTCTGTGAACAAATAAAACTGGGAATGATTTATTAATAAAAATATAAACTCCGGATTACAATAAAATACTATAGTTATTTTCCTAAGTGCGTAATCGCGTAAGTCTAAGTAACGTTTTATAACCCCTTATTTGTTTATAGCCGCGTCTGTTTCGAATTTACAAGAATAACAAAATTATAGGGAAGTTAAGTAGAGGCCTAATCTAATTTTGTTGTTTGGCGCGAACTGTGTTCAGTGAGCCGACTTAGTGCCTTGGTAATTAGCCATGACTTGCTTTTAGCCGTGCGCTATGAGTGACTCCCCTGTGTTTGCCCCCGTCACTACGTCTGCACCCTTTTATCCTGGACAACTCGTTAGTTGCATAGCTTGGACGCCGATGAATAAGTAACTAGTACTCTCCACGTGCCTTTGGACATACAAAAGAGTGTACACGTTTTTTAAGACAAATAGTTCCTACAATATTATTAGTATTTTTTGGGTCGCCACCACTACGAGCCCTTTAATCCCACCACTGGTAGGGTACAGGAGTTACCTATAGCGAAAATAATGAAGGGAGATTGGGCCATAACCTACCATGCTGCTCTAGTGCGGACCGACGCGCCGGTCGAGCCGTCGCGACGGCTTAAAAGGCTTTTCGAAGCATGGTGGAACTTGAGATAATATATTACGTTAAGTCAACAATCCAATGACCGGTCTAAGCAAACATTGCTAAACCACCAAGCAGTTTGAGCTCCTTTTGTAGTATATGATAGTAAATGGGAAAGTATATACAAACAGACGCAGAGACGGTAGGCATATGCCGCTCTGAGTTTACTTTCTTCTTCGTAACACCATGCGAGTATATTTTTTTAAAATTTTCATTGACGCATTTCTATACAAGTTGCTTATATATAAAGCATAACTTCTACTATGCAACCGGACGAAGCGGTTGAAATGTCTTGATTTTTAACAGAAGTGTATATTTTCGCAAAAGCGGAAAATGGAAGCTCCGCATCTAACTTAGTCTACCATTGGAGTCCCGAGGGCGGGGGATACTGTAGATCGTTACGAAGGTACATCTCAGTTTAGCAGCGCACGCATAATAAACAATACCGGCACAAATCGCACAATATCTAGTGCGGGGTGCAGAGAGCGGCTTGAGTGGCTGCTCGTTAGCGGGAGAGGTAAAATTGCAACGAGACTGCGAGCCCACTTACATGTGTGTAGCTTGCTTAAAATGTATCCGCTACGGAGACTTTATAGGAAGTTAAATTTTTAACAGTACCTACCCATAAATCTTATATGTAATTTGATCACCATATTATGCAAATGCCGATATTATGCGAAAAATTAATCTAATTTAATTTATTTCAAAATATTCAATACATTCAACACCGTTAATATAGGGCAGTGGCAAAGTAGTTTCCAACCTTTGTGAACCACTAATCCGCACTGGGCCAGAGTGGTGGATTTTGGCCCAGCTTGTTCTTTCATCCATAGGGAAAACGTGTCCCCAGCTATGCCAAGGGCTGGTGATGATGATGATGATTTGTAATAAGGCTTAAAGCCAATAAACATAATACATGCTCCTGCTCTATAAAGGGTTAAACACATTCTCTTCTTTTAAGTGTTTTACTGCCGCACTCAGAAACGTCAAATAACTTTGATGAGTATTGAGTACATAATGTCAAAAAATTTCAATTAAATCTAGACCATAGACCCGGCAAGAATAGCGACTAGTTTTGAATTGTCATTTTTTGACATTAAGTACTCATTCTCGTTATTTGACGTCTCTGAGTGCGGCTGTAAGGCGTTTAAATGTGAATGTTGTCACTTTTTGTCAATAGTTTGTGATGCTGTCACGTATCTGATTTAATCACTTCCTAAACAAAACACGTTTTACTGCCGCACGAAAACACTTTTAATAATAATTAATAACACCGAATCTGTTTAAAATTTCTAACTGACTTCTAGAATCTATCTGGAATAAAATGTATACTTATTTCCTCTACTAATTTAGTACGCAACAGCGGTCAAATGCTCACGTCACTATAGTAAATGTCATTGTTTACGCCATGAAAAGGGTGTGACGTAAAATGTTCTCGTATATTATCGCCATATTCTAAATGGTCCACCACATGGCCGGGAATAGAAGATGTTAATGCAAATATATGGGGACTGTCACGCCGTAATAATGCGGAAGCGGACTTCCTACAGGCAGTGGTTTTCAATCTTTTTGAATACGAGACCAATACGGGTTGGAATATTCAAGCGACTCTTTGGCCAGACAGAAAGTTAGTCTTTGGTTCATTTAATTCTCACTGACACTGTGTATTGTAGAATAGAACCTTACCTTTTTGATGGCGACCCCCTAGTAAGGCTTCACAACCCCCTACGGGTCGCAATCCACAGATTGGAAAACACTGTCCTACAGGCTACAGGACTTTCCCTGACGCACGCAGTTACTCTGGGGGCAGGGGGGTAAGGGGGAGGACCTTCACTTTCGCCGACGTGCGGGTTGCAGCGACCTTCCTCGCTGCACAACTTTCCCGATCGATTCCCCCATTAACGGTCAATAAAGCGGTTGGAAACAATGAAAATGGAATGGCAACACAGGCCACTGAAACATAATTGTTTCAATAATAAAGGCAAACAGCACTAATAGTGCTGTTTGCCTTTATTTTCTACAAAAAAGATTCGAGTCATGCATTTTTTTATTCGTTTAGCTTTGTAAACGGTCGAAAATATGTGTTTTCACAATCTGTATTGAAAGCCTTCCCACGCTCATTACGGGAATTAGGCAGCTATAAATAGATGATTGATGTACCGTCAGGTGTCAAAAAAGAGAATTCACACAGCATTTATGTGTTACGTTAATGAAGTTACTTTTGCAGTATCTATACTAAGATTTTGGTGGTTAGAAAAAGAATTTCGAAAAATTATGATCTTGAGGCACTTTTGACAAGACACTGTCTTGAGTGGCCGAGCGGTTAGGCACCTGCCCGGATAGCAGCGGACGCGGGTTCGATTCCCGCCTCAAGATCATAATTTTTCGAAATTCTTTTTCTAACCACCAAAATCTTTGTACTAATTTTTCTTACATTTATATAATGTTAAAATTAAAATAGAATAGTATCTATACTATCTATCTATCTAAATCGACATATCTAAATCAGAACAGAAAAAGCTTTGTCGAGATAATGTAGTGTAGTTAGTTAATGTTACATTTTGTTCCTCATTTTACACATAGTACACACACTTATTAAAGTAAGGAGTGACGGATTTTTTTAAAATTGATTGCTTTTTTTTTCTTAAAGGCAAACTGATTAATAATAATTATTGAGCTTTGTGATATTTTTCGAACGATTTGTCGTCGGGGCGATGTATTTGGAAATTGGGAAATCTAGTCTGTTGAACACTATTCAGAGTACCCAGACCACAGATATTGAAATTCAGGAAATTGATTGGCAATCTTCAGTAAAATAAGTAGAACAATTCAAAGTTCGAACCCTAGACCATCGTAATTTTTAATCAATGACCCATTAATCATCTATCGAATAATAATTATGTACATTACCTAATTTCGAAACTGGTACAAACGAACACCGTTAATAATTCCGTCAACCAACAATATACATTTCGGAACAATAGCTTTGAGCTTTGAATAGATTGTTCACCGAAACATTCGGTTTATCGGGGGCTTATGTTGGCGGATAATAATAACCGCTGGTCAGCTAAAACCCGTCGCTCCATTATGGAAATTGACAAGTGATAGGTGGGGAAATCTGCTATACGGATATTTACCACAACACTTAATTTTGATTGGCCGATAAGATATTTTAGGTATAATTGAATTGCATGGCGCAGGGTTTTATATCTACGCATGTGGTCTACACGATTACATTATTTTTTTTATTTCAGCTATATTTTTTAATGATATACAGAGTAGCTTCATTTTACCTGGTGGCCAGTGACGATAATGGCCGAATATGTAATCGAGCTTTACTTGGAACCCTCAATCTCAGAGGGGCTGGTTATCTTATCACAAATCGTCGGAACACATAATGCTGTTAACATTATTATTATGATGACAGATTTTGATAAGATGAAGTGTATGTTCCATTTTAATAATTTATGTTATTTGTATAATATATAAATATATAATAAATATTTTTACACTCACACCTATCATCTAGCCCAAAGTAAGTAGCCTAAGCACTTGTGTTAAGGATACTAGATGACGGACATATTTTTAATATAATTATGTATATAAATGTTGAAAATGCACTACATAAACATATACACAACCATGACTCGGAAACAAACATTTGTGGTCATCACAAAGTTTGCCCCTACCAGGATTCGAACCCCGGGACCTCTTGGCCAATACCCAGCAATCTGAGCATTCGACCAAGGCGGCCGTCAAATGTGTATAGGATGTTAAGAGAAATTTTGGAAAAAAATAGTAAACTTTTACTGAGCGAGACTAGATTAGTTTTTAAGCTTTTGCAATGTTCATAATATTTTAATAACTATTTATTTTCAACATAGCCCTGGGATTTTATTTATCTAGTGCAAATCGAAAAAGTCTACACACATAGGACGGACTTCAAACGATTGCTTGTTAATGCTGTCCATTGCCATTTAAAGCTTGTAGCATTAACAGAAAATACTTTTATATAAAAGATTTAAATTGGTACGACATCGTCGCGAGTGAGGCAACATCCCAGATCCTAAACAAATTCACCAACCCCTGCCTACCAGCGAATATTTAGAATTTTTATTGCTTTTTCCTCTCTGCGTAAACAGGAATTTCCTCACTTCCTATTTTTAGCACTCCTATAAATGTTCCTTCCCCTTCTGTTGCATTAAATCTGGGTTACTTCGTATAAGCACCTACCTTCTTATAAGAAACGAATAAATCCTTTTGTATTTATATTATTGCTTTTTGTGCCAGTGACCCTATTAGATTATTTACATTTCATAAAAATCAATAGCCTGAAAAATGCAATATGCATAGAAACCGGAACAGAATTCAACAGATTTAGAAAGTTATGCAATCTATAAACTTAATTATAAAGCATTGTATTATTTATTTTCTTAATTTCTTAGTTTGCTAGCTCGTCGATAGCACTGATTTTGTAAACCCTTTAAACCTCTTACAAAGTGGTAGCCGAGCGTCTGCCTGCTCTTTTTAAACCAACGCTCCGATAGTTAGCGAACAATTTGCATAATTTTTAACGTGAACAAAAGAGTTGATACTTAAACTGAATAAGATATTTGGATCGCTACGTTGTCTCTGAAGGAAGGTTTTCGTTTATTCTAACCGTCTCCGTGGTCTAGTGGTTCGCCCACCGAAATGAAGATCCAGAGGTCCCGGGTTCGATCCCCAGGGGGGTACAAATTTGTGCTCGGTTTGGTTGGTGGTAGGACTTCTTTGAAATCCGCCTGGCTAGCTACCACTATCTTATCAAAATCTGTCGCCATAATAATAATGTTAACAGCATTATTGTGTTCCGACAATGTGTGATAAGATAGACAGCCCCTCTGTGGTTGAGGGTTCCAGGTGAAGCTCGATTACATTTTTAGCCCTTATCGTCACTTACCATCAGGTGAGATGAAGGGCAAGAGCTTCCCTGTCTAACATAAAAAAATATTTCATTTAAAAATCCGGGAATACTTTCATTTATGTCTACTATGTCTTGACTTTGAATGAAAAAAGGTGTAAGTGAAAAAAAAATTGTTTAAAAAACATCAGTGACAGAATCTGACCTGGATTGATGCATATTTTTTAACAACGACATAAGTGGCAATGTAATGTAGCAAAAATCGCGTAGCTAGCCTATTATACAATCAATTTTCGAGTAACCTTCTAAAACATTATGTACACACAATATGACATCACGGTGACAAAATTGTGATCATCACTTTTCTGCTCGGCTATGAGTTAAGCAAATATTGAGCTGTGTTCGATGTGAACCTTGAATAAATACGCTTATCTCTACATACACAGCGTTGCAGAAATATTGGTAAATTGATCTGGAAAATTGCTATCAGACATCGGAAATCACTTGTGCTATTGGTGGGATTGGAACCGGTCTGAAACGTTGATTTCGACGGATTATAGGGTTTTGCGCTTATTTTTCATGTCAGGATATTCTGAGAATAAATGCTTTTACTTGTTTATCCATACGCAATGTTAAAAGTAATTCTAAAGGAAAATAAAAATAAATTGTTTTCATTTCACTGATATTTTAAATTTTATATCAGTCCAAAAATGTATAGAAAGAAAGAAAGAAAAAAAAAACATTTATTGACCAGCACAAAAACAACACAGACAACAAAATAAGAAAAAATAAGTTAACAACAAATTACAATAGGCAATATACAAAAAAAAACAAAAAAAAAAGAAAATTAATGCCTTGTGCATGGCCAAAAGGTATAGCGGGCGGTATAATGATAAACATTGCATAACTTGCTGGACTGGTAAGATTTATTAGAGGTTTGAAAAATAATCCCTTGCCCAAACATATTCTCAAGACAAATTAAGTTACTGCTTACCCTTTCGGGGATAGAGGGGCGTGATTTATGTACTAAATAGTATGTGTGACAGTGATTCTATTTAGAGAAGCGGATATTGAATCATTCTAAATGTGCCAAAGACGATTTTATCGTTGCTAACTTAACAAAATTGGCGTGGTTTCTGCCTCACGTATCTAAGCACTTTAAGTGGGATCGTTAAAATTCCGATTGGTTCATGGTGTGAAAGACGTGAAGGGGTTAATGGCAGTGAACGCCTTCTACGGGGCCAATATTTAATACTGAGGGCAAGGAAATATAACCAAAATTACTAAGGATTTATGCAGTCGTATTTTTTTGAAAATATCTAATATAGGTAAACATACTTTAGTAATATATTGTAAGTGTAACGTTTTCGTTTTTTTTTTTTAGATTACAAAAGTTGAAAGAAATCTGCCAAATATGAAGAGAGAGAAAATGCGTGTATTAGAACACCTCGGCCCATATGGAAATATAGAAAATGAAATATTTTCACAAGTTTTCATCTTGCTCACTATATCCATACTATACCCGCTCTCATCTACTTATATAGGTATTGATTAAATACGGCTGGAAGCGCGGGCTGCCTTCAGCACTTGAATCTATGATATTCATATTAATGTACTCGTGTCACGGTTCCTATTTCTTGGTTGATCAATTTCTCTCGGATTTATGGAAGCCGCCAGGCTATCAAGGACCCGGGAGACGGTCGCTTGGACCCCGTAATTGCTTTCCGGGTGACTCGACGGAATTTGCATTTCCTGTCTTCTCCGTCACACGTAAAAGACAGAGTTTACGTAGGTATTACGAAAGTGGATCGATGATATTATTAATTGCAGCAAGCGCTTCATATGCCGACGAGCTATTAGACAAGTTGAACGCGGTTTAGTATGGCATTATTAGTATTGCTTTGTTAAGGAATATATGGAATGATTAATTTTCAGTATTCTAAGCTGCATTGTAACGATCACTAGAGCGGGCTAGCAGTTACACAGTCGGCTTATGGATTGTAGGACGTTGCTCGGTCACCATCTTATCTGAGATACGTGTATTAGAATATTTTTCGACAGAATAAATAAATTCTGATCCAATAAAAATCAAGTAATGATTATGATATAATGTACTATTTTACAGTATTTCTATTTGTGTGACCACTAATGCATTTAAGAGATTGTTGAATTTAAATCGTATTTAATTTTAATCGTATTAAATTGTATTCTACTCTGCCGTGTGGTGACGGCAGAGTAGAATACAATTGTCACCACCCCAAATCTCTCCCGTGGGTGTCGTACAAGGCGACTAAGGATATATTAGCGATGAGGAATGGGCAGCAGCGTTCCTCTTATACCACCTAGCAATAGCAATGAACTGCGACTTTTGTGCCCGATAAATGGCAATAGGCTCGCCACCTATTACATGGGACCTAACATAATTGGCGAAACGTGGGTGCTAGTTCACCTCTGCCTACCCCTTCGGGGATATAGGCGTGATTTATGTATGTATGTATGAATTTAAATGGAGCCTTACTACAGCTTTGTAATAACACACAAAAAATCCCGGAACAAGTTACGGACGGAAGCCACTCGCGTGCTAGATTAATCGATCGTATTAGATTTAGATTAGGAGCTCACACGTGTTTTGGATAACGTATGTAAAATTTATATTACAATCATTGCCACACAACGGATGAAATGCTCGCGTAACAGATATTTGTATTCAAAACGTGATTTAAATTTAATATTGAGTAGGTACAATAAATTCACTACAATATCAGACTGTCAAAAACATTAATGGGATAATTTAAAATTTAACCTTGTTACAGGATAGTGTTACCAATTCTCTTTTTGATCAAGACACCATGTCATTTTGAATTCATCATTGTTAATATTATCATTCAATAATGTATTTCTGAATTCCTTTCTATAAACAAGGTTATCTTGTCTATCTCATGAATAATTTGTATAGTGAAATAGCGTGAATTTCAAAGAGAAAGGAAAACAGCAATATAGAATAAAATGTTCTGCATTGCTACTACTACGGGTTATACGGGTATTTCACTCGTAAAGATTAAAAATGATACAAGATTATGCTATTCGGAAAACAAAATCATTCCTTTACCTAATTACAACGGGAGTGACAGGATGAAAGAATCTAACGAACACACGATTTCCGAAGAACCCGAAGGAGCACTTGAGGCAGCTTTGATAATGTTGTACAGAAACCAACTATCGATTCATGGATAGCTCCTTCCCGATATCACTCATACTATCGCCATAAGTATCCATTTTTTTCAATATTATCTAAAGTATTGATTGATGTTGTTCACACTATCGAAAAAATTACACTTTTTCGATACAAATTATAGTATTGACTTCAATTAATAATACTATTGATAGCTATGGGTGCTTATACATACCGTTGCCTGCTGCTAATGTAATACATATACATACATAAATCAAGCCTATATCCCCGAAGGGGTAGCCAGAGGTGAACTAGCACCCCCGTTTCGCCAACTGTGTCAAGCAAGTCCCATGAAATAGTTGGCGAGCCGGTTAATAGGTGGTTTGCCATTAATCGGGCACAATAGTCGCAGTACATTGCTAGGTGGTATAAGAGAAACGCTGCTGCCCATTTATCATCACTCATTTATCCTTGTATGTTTGACACCCACGGGAGAGATTTGGAGAGGTGACAATTGTATTCTACTCTGCCGTCACTACACGGCTAATGTCATGGTTATACATATTATCATATAATCGATAGTGGAAAGTTTAGATATGTTAGATACGTTACAGTTTTGCGTAGGTACTTTCGATCGTATTTTACTGTGTGGTGTTTCATTCGTATGACTGATTTCCAGCTCCTTGATAACATATCGATGCTATCGATTTTCAGACAACACTACTGGGATATGATCCGCCTCGGACCTTGCGATAACTTTCACGGGACACTGACCCACATCTAAACGATCAGTAAAAGTAATCTATAACGAGAACTACGTCTCGTTGCGTAGCTGGAGGAAGTAACCACCAAAAACAGATTGGAATATGGGATAGTTTCCATGTTTCCAGAAGCGTAAGGGCAGAGTTAATTTAAGCGTGAAAACAATAAGGAACTTATTACAAAACGATTCTCAAAACGAACGTAGGTATAGTACAAACAATGTGATGTAGGAATAGTACTTGTACGGTTGCATTGTAAAAATTTGGTGAGAACTCATTTAATTTAGCGCAAATATTAAATACCTTGTTGAATAGCCACCCCTGTACTTTCTGTAGGTAAATTTATTTGTTGAGGAGAATTTTAGAGCCTTATTACCATAGGCTTAGGGGATTGGCTGAAGGAAATTGGCATTCCGTTCCGATGATGATCCGATTCATTGGATAGGTACGATAACAGGCATTTGGATCTCGGACGTTTTGGAATATTATAATACTCGCGTTATATTTTTAATATTCTTATTTTATAAATGTATTAAGTACTTTTTAATAACTTCTGGCTGGTATTGAGTCTCATATTTTTTATTCAATATGCCTTCTATGCTGGCCTGGGAGCGAACAAATAACGTAGAATGGGCCAGCCCATGGATGTCGTAAAAGTGGACTAAGGGAGATTGCCCGGTGTAGACCAATAAGCACCTTGGGGCACCCGAATGGTGGAGGGCAAACCACCAACAACAGCATACCCAAAGAGGGTTGGTGTCAGGCAGGCGGCCGGCTGTAAAACCTAAGCCAAAACCTTGAGCAGTATGGATTGGAATGTTGTCATTCTAATCACTCTCTCCGTTCATAGGTCTCTCGACATGGTCCGTTCCGTCTCTTTTCCATTCATCAGTAGCACCTTTACGGTGTGATGGATAATATGAATCAAAAGGGAGTGGATGGCTTGATGACGTCTGACATATGAATGGAAGAGGAAACATACTGCGCCGACCCCAGATAGACTGGGAACAGGGCAGGAAGAAGAAGATTTTTTATTCAATGTGTTATATAAATGGGCGACTCATCAAAATGTCATGCCTTAATTATAAAATACGATCGAAATAATTTGTCCATCTGCGTATTTTGCTAATAGTCTTGTATGCAAAATGATTGCTGTGGTACTACACCAGGTTGTTTAAATGTATTATAAGAAGGCAAATAAACAGTTTTAAATTAATACAGTTTCTGTCTGACAATTTCTTACCTAAACTTGTAGCAATGATTGAATAATTAAAATATGATGTTACTAACATGTTCTTCTATGCCTATGGTAAGTACCTATGTACCTAAGCTATTTCAATCATCGTTAGAGACAGGAGCCTTGATCCACATTAATAATATGGCCAATGCCCAATACAACGAACAGTCTCAAGTAAATCGGATAAACCTTTCTAGACCAGGATGCACTGTAAAAAAGATGTAGTAGAAACTTAATTATGCGCTTGTGAAAAAACGTGTGGCTATAGCTCTTCAGAAATAAACAATTAAGTCCCATATTGGTGCGATGTTTTTTACTATTATTCGATTTCCGCCTACAGCCGCCTTTTGTCGGGGGACCGCGTGTAGGGATAATTGAACGGATTGCCCAACATTTGTAGTGAGAATGTGCTTTACTGTTAATGGATATTCTAGAACGTACAAATTATATTTAATGATTATAAGCAATAATCAGTTTCAATGAATAAAAAGTCAGCCTGTATATAAATGGAAGCTAGTGTTCTGCGTTCTTTGTGGTTGAAATAATAGAATACAATTCCATTTGCTCATACGTGCATTGTTAAACGCGACGCATTGACCCACAAATGAGCTACTAGTGAAGGTACGGCCTTGCAACCCGAAGAGGCCAATCAAAGTTATGAGCTATTTCCTTACCGTATAAAAGCATGGTACGGATTTACGACAGAGGCTCCCAGTCATAAAAATATTGCTCGACCATATCGTGGTTTGATGCCGTACTGAATATAGAAGACATCGCATTCGAAAATGAATATGGTGCACGAGAATCCGAAAATTAGCATTTCCGCAACGAATTAATATTTTATGGTTTAATTATGATTAGGCAGACACTAGAGCATACTATTGGATATGAAATATACGATATATTTTGAGTTTTACAAAAGGGCTTCTCGGTAATCTTTATCTATTAATTTGCTATTGTTTTTATAATATTTCGAACTTGAGTGGGTATTCAATTCAGAACAAGCGCATGTAATCTCTCTGTAATAAATCCCGGACATCTAAGCACAAAATTGACAAACGACATATTATTACGTGGAAGTATATCCTCATGTTCTTTGTATGACGGATAATGACGTTTAATGGGAAAACCACGTGAGGGGGCAATGGCGCGTGACAGATCACTGTACGAGATGAAATCAAATACCGTTTTTCCTGTGGATTATTTATGTCTATAGCTGTATTAGCGGGACGCGACCTATTTTCCTTCTTTATGCAACCTCAATACCTCGCAGAAATATCAAACGACCTCCGTGGTGTAGTGGTTCGCCTACCGGAATTAAGATCCAGGGGTCCCGGGTTCGACCCCCAGGGGGGTACAAATTTGTACACGGTTTGGTTGGTCGTACGAGTCCGCCCGGCGGGCTACCACCATCTTATAAAAAATTTTCGCCCTTATAATAATGTTAACAGCATTATTGTGTACCGACAATTGTGATAAGATAGCCAGCCCCTCTGTGGTTGAGGGTGTTAGGTGAATTGGGTGAAGCACGATTCCATCTTTGGCTCTTATCACCATGCACTTACCATCAGGTGAGATGAAGAGCAAAAGCTTTCCCATGTCTAGCATAAAAAACGAACAATACGGGTACAAGATATTTTCATTCAATTTCAATAACCTGTACAGTCGCTGTAAACGTAGATGCACCAGAAATACTCTGGCACGCGATGGGAATCTTAATGAAAATATTTAAATTGTATTCCAGAAAACTGTCATCAGAAGTTAGTGGCGGTATGCCATGAACAAATAAAGTTCACTCAAGTGGAAACAGGAGTTGCAGCTAACAATTTAAAGTTGGTCTAGCTAGGCGGTTGAGTGCGAGGCGAGGTGAGAAAACGCAGAGGTGGGGGGCGGGGGTCAGCAGCCGGCCACCATTGGCACTTGTAACTGTTATAAAGTTGCACTTAAGCTAGGAGTAAGTTACTTTAAATTAATAACATTCGGACACAATTTTACTATTAAACTAGTGCTATTTGACGTATATTTATTCCCGAAGGGGTAGGTATAGGGTTATTAACACATTCCCGGCGTAAGCTGGGAGGCCCTGGGGAGAGACTGGTGAATTGCCAGATGGCAGATCTCAGACTCTCCCCGCTGAGAGGGCTTGGAGGAACACCGGAGTGGCTTAGTGGGTATTGCCGGCGCTTCGTACGCCGGGCGAGTGCCACACACGCCAGTCGCCTAGCTAGCGGCTGGTATATGGTGCATAAAGGCACTCCGACAAAAAAGGGGTTATTAACACACATTTCGCACACAACTTTATTCGGTCCCATGTAATGGCGAATCTATTGACACCTATCGGGCACATAAATTGCAGTTCATTGCTGGCATAACAGGAGCGCTGTCACTCATTTCTCATCACTGTCTCTTAGTCGCCTTGACTCGACACAAGCAGGAGAGAATGGGGCGATGACAACTCACGGGAGAAAAATCGGTGACAATTCTGTTCTGCCGTTCCCACACAGCTTTTAAAAAAAACTGCGGTTAATATGCACGAGGGTAGAAATATATTCATACGTTAATTTTCAGTCAAGTTCAATATGAAATCTAACATAAACAGAGACAGTTTGGATATGCCTTTGCTCAACCTTCGGCGTGAATCAAGTATGTATGTTTTAATGTAGACAAGGGCACTCGTGACGGAGAATCTTGGATATGCATATAAGATGTTAGAATGAGCTTATGAAAGTGTCGACAGAGTATAAAGTAAGCAAAATAGTTGGCCTGTAAATTTCAATACGCCTTGCACCCAACCAAATTACTTCTCTCAAACTTAGACAGATGCTTATGATTAAACACTTGCCTGAAAAACCTCTTAGGGAATGCTATTTGGGATAATATTCTCACCACTGTGCGAGATCGGGTACAATGACATGTACCTATAGATCCAGAAAGCATCCCTAGTTCCTACAGCACCCATTAGATGTGAATGAGGGTGGTGAAAATTGCATTTTGCTCATGCCTCGCCACGCGGTGGTATTGATTTACCAGGATATTTAAGGCTATTTTTTATTTATAATATCAAGGCGATTAAGGGTTAAGACAGCGATTAGTAATAGACTGCAGATTTCCCCTTCTACAACCTAGCAACACTGCGATTTACGTGCCCAAGATAGATGGCAATAGGCTCGCCACCATCGGACCTACCATAATCAGCGAAACGAGACGGCTTCGTTCGGGGATAACTAGGCGCGATTTATGTATGCATGCGTTATTTCATGCCGACACAAATCACTGCTCACTCGTCTGTACTGTGGTCTCGTTCTTGCAATATTAAGCTGTCTGTCTGGGCATCGCAAATTGGCACCACTAAAATCCCTAATGAATGGTAACCGCGGCAAAGGGCCGTAGCGCCGCCGGGCGTCGGCAAAGTTCCCCGAACAAGATAGATGGAGTCCCGCGGCTTTGGCACGGACTTCGGCTGTCTCTGGTTGCTGTCTCCGTAATTTATACCTTTATTTGGATGACTGTATGGATCGGAATGCTGGGCCACTAAGAAGCCGGATGAAAGGCGATTGCAAGCAGCAGAGATGAGAACAACTGAAAGACGATTGAAAGCAGCAGAGATGAGAACAAATGAAAGGCAAGCAGCATAGCTGACTGCCGCACTCAGAGACGTCAAATAACGTTAATGAGTACTTAATGTCAAAAAATAACAATTCAAATCTAGTCGCTATTTTTGCCGGGTCTATGGTCTAGATTTAAATGAGATTTTTTGACATTAAGTACTCATTAAAGTTATTTGACGTCTCTGAGTGCGGCAGTGAGAGTGCTAAGATTGATGTGTGGAGTAACATGAATGGACACGATACGGCATGAGTATTATAGGAAGAAACACGAAAATAGCAACCGTGAGAGTAAATCGCAACCTTTTTTCTAGACCAGGAACCCTGATGCACATTTCTCCTAATATCACTTGTACGACGCCCGCGAGAGAGATAATTGTATTCCGCTCTCACAAGACTAATAATTTTATAAAATTGATTAAAATAACAAACAACACTTTTTGTGTTGTGATTGTCTATTAAACCCTATGAAGATATTTAGACGGCCGGCGGCATAACGTTAATTGGCTAGCGTCTTCAATACCAAGTAAATTATTGTCGCATCATAATAATAATAGCAGTACTTCACTCTAAGGCAGGAAAAAGAGACGGCTTCGAGGGCTGACGGTAAAAGTATTAATATAAGTAATTGCTCTATTAGGGCAGCACCTGCGTCCCTCCGTCCACGGGCAGTCACGGCTCTTTATAATTGCCGAGTATTTTTTATACAAAATGACACTTAACTGAACGTCTTAAGTAATTTCAATGTATGAGATTGAAGCGTTTAACGTCCATGTAAGTACCTACTTTAAGATAAGAATGACATTGCCAATGTTTCTGCTCCAGCACTAACGCCTTTATTTATAGCCTCCATTACACTTAAAGTTCTTTGAAGATGCCTAGCTGTGTAATCTGTGAGATTAATGCGATGTACAACAGCGTGTAAAAGTTTACATGTGCAATATTTCGTAGGTATAATAATACACCGAGGGACAAGGGCGAAATGTGTCGTTATGGGACGGGAATATTTGCGTCTATTAGGTTAAGTGCTAAATCATGTCTGGCGAGGAAGTCGGACGGATGAAGGCCAGCTATTTAGTGGGATGTCATATTACTTGTCACAGTCCACTATTCTCTTGTAACAATAACATCAGTCCATATTTATTTAACTCTAATGCACTCTTTTTATGTGGGCCCCTTGCCTAATGGGTTCCCTTTGTTACGTTCTTGTAAGGGTATTTATGGTAGTATTTTGTTGCACAACATTAAATTAACAGAAGAGGGTATCGTTTGAGTGTAGGTGATTAAATATTTGTGGTTGAAATCTGAATTTCGAGACATTAATTATGATGGAAATAATTGTTGTTCAAATAAAAATTTATATTGATCAATTTATTGTCCTTGATCGCAGCGATACAATCAAGTGAAACCTAATTATATCAATAAATATTAGAAAAAATATTACAAAGAAAAAAGGGCAGAAAAAATTCGATTAAATTGATTGTCCTGATGCGGGAAATAAACTAGCGTCGTCCGCGATCCAGGGGGCTGCTTCTACCACTTAGTCAAGCAGGACTCATTAAGACAATAATTTTTCAAAATATTTCAAGTTAAGAACACGAAACTCAGGAGGTATCTAATTATTGAAGTAATTGTAAATTTTTCGGTAAGAATACCGTAATGTGGGGTTCAGATTTTAATATCAAAGTTTTTTATTTATTTGTTAGTTGAATATTAAAAAAATATAGAAAAGAGTCTGTGCATCACGAAATTAATTTAAAAGAATTATCTTATCCCCATTCTCTTTAAAATAATTTTTAATTATTCAAACATATTTGAATTACTTTCACCCATAAATGCGTTATTGAACGGTTAGGCTGTATGCTGTAGTATAACTCGTACTTACTCGGCTCCATTTTTTCCGCCCCTGTGTAGCATGCCCGCGCGTGCCATCTCACGCCGTCGGTCTGCAAAAAAATAAACCATCCATTAATGTCCGAGCCTCTTTCGCGTCCTTACACCCACTAAATACGGTTTACGAAGACCCTTATTTATTAGACGGATGATCCGGTAAATTATATCAACGGACCTCGCCGTTCTATTTAGTCGAGGAACTTCTAATTTCCTTGGAGTTCGTCAATTATATCTTGACGTAATGAACCATGCAGTGATGTGTTTTTACGATCAGTAGGCCTATTCGCCAACTTTTTTTGACAGTTGAAAGTGATAATCACCGAACTATTTACTTATCCATTACTGTTTTCACAGGACAAGTGTCACAATAGCGTTATAGTAAAGTAGTAATGGATCAGTAAATAGTTCAGTGATTATCACTCTCAAGTGTCAAAAAAGTTAGCGAATAGGCCTGCAGGTCAGTTTTGAAGACAGCTGGCTAAAACCAAACTGACATAATTTTTTTTTTACATTCGAGAGTAATTCAATATAGAGAGTGTTTGGCGCGTTTCGTGGTGTCAGTCAGATTTATTTTCGCTAATTCAAAAATTGTTACAGAGTGGATTTTGTGCAGTGAAAGTGGTGTTATTTTGATGCACAAGCATCCGTGTTGATGTGCAATTATGCAGAATCATTGAAAACAAGTCTTGTGATGGTGTTTGATGTTGTGGTGAAAACCACGTAAAAAGTGGTTTTGCTCACTTCATCAGTCACCATCATGAACTCTGTTACCATTCAATTCGCGCCAAGCACTCCCTAGATGCGTTAAAATGTGTGACACCCATATTTTAACGTAAAATTCATTTCATTCATAATTTCATCCACTCATTATTTCATAAAACTATAGATAAAATATACACTAAAGACATGGCTGAATGGGCTAGACCTTTTGCCTTCCCAAAAATATAGGGAGAATTTAACCAAAAAAAAAAGTAATTCAATATAATTAAATATTATTACACTATTGTAGCCCAACTTATTTACCAAGCAGGTATATGAATAGCTAACATATTTATTGCAGTTTTTCAATGACTTTAAGGTCTAGCTAAATTTTAAGGTCGTCAGTAAATTCGTCAGTATTTTTAGAATGATCGCCGATACAACATAGGTACCTAAAGTAATTTACTTCAGGTACTTATGTTGTATTGCAAATAAAAATAATATCCTTAGAATTTATAACCCTTAAAAAAGTTCTGTATAAACTATGTATATTATGATCTCTTGGATAAGGTCTGTGCTCAAAAGCACTAAAATAAAGCTTAGGTATACAGTCTGGAGCGGTCGTCTGCTTAAGCAAAGAAAACTTTAAATTTGAATAGAATTGAAGTAAATAAATTTACGTGACGGAATGAGGCACCTGTGCGCAGCTTGTAGAGCGAAAATAAAATATCATTCATATTTGGAAGGCACGTATTTTAATAGTGCTGCAAAAACTATGTAGCAGAAAGAAATACAGTGTGTCCTTGATTAAGTGTAATCTTGCAAGGGGGTGAAACTAGATCATAAATTATTGACAAAAAACAGAAAAAAATGTAGATTTTTTTTATTTTTTTAGTTTTAAATTCTCCCTATATTTTAGGAAAGGCAAAGGGTCTAGCCCATACAGCCAAGTCTTTAGTGTATATTTTATCTGTAGTCTTATGAAATAATGAGTGGGTGAAAAGTATGAATGAAATGAATTTTACGTTAAAATATGGGTGTCACATATTTTAACGCATCTAGGGAGTGCTTGGAGCGAATTTAATGGTAACAGAGTTAATGATGGTACTTGATGAAATGGATAAAACCACTTTTTATAGTGATCTTCACCACAACATCAAACACATCATGAGACTTATTTTCGATGATTCTGCATAATTGCACATCAACACGGATGCTTGTGCATCAAAATAACACCACTTTCACTGCACAAAATCCACTCTGTAACAATTTTTGAATAAGCGAAAATAAATCTGACTGACACCACGGAATGCGCCAAACACTCTTTTATTTTTTTATTAATTAATTAAGATATTTTTTACTATCTATGGACTCTATGTACAAAAAACTCGATTCCTTAAAAGTTGTTGTTCTATTTATTTAAAATAAAAACACTAATCATGTCAAATACTTTGTATTCATGATGAAATAACAAATGATAATTTCAAATGCATTATGGGCGGGTTTTTTTCTCTAAAACTCCCCGATTTCCTTATAACTAATATATTTTAAAATACTCATATATTTTTTTATTAAAATGTTTTTTTTTTGATCTTTCGTTTGTCAATAGAACAAATTTGTGTTATATTCAACAAAAATTCGATAATATACGATATATTGCAGTATTCTATATTACACACTCGTCTGAAACTGGAGTTGAATATTGTCCATAGTACTTTGCATGTAAACACAATACTAACCAACAGAACGAAACGCCCAAAGGCGCATTAAAAACGGCACACAAAATCTGGTATCAAGTTATCTATTTACCAGCACCCATTGTGAGATAATAAACAATAGTGACGCGTTTTCACGGTTCCTGGATAAAGGCAGCAGTTTAACAATTTAATCAGCGAGCGTTTTACTAAAGCGGCTGATGGATGGTCACTGGAGAGTATTTCTCTTCGACGAGCGTTGCAGCATCTAAATTGCGACGTTAACGATAGACAAAGGGGCTGATTCGGTATACTCGCTTATTGAAATGAACAGTAACGAGCAAAATGTATGACATGTCAAATTTTAGTTTCAACTATGAATAACTTTAGTCTATGTTTTTATTTATTACAGAAAATAGCACTAAATGTTTTTTGTCCATGTGTTATTATAATAAGGGGGATGAGGCTTAGTAAGCGAACAAAGTACTACTATACCGTAGATCATTCATCGTATTTTATGAGACGATATTGCATGGAAACCCTTACTTTTTGTTCTATTATAGAGGTATACTGAACAATAGCGAGCAAATTTTAGAATAGTATCCAAGGAAAGTCGATAAATTTCCAGAAGCTGGATCCGTGCAGCTGAACGGCAGAGACGGAATGGCTTATTTAGTTGCATAATACAATTATTGGCTGGTTCTATTGGAGTTTAATGGATTCCACGAATGCATCGTCTATTGCTCTTAAGAGCAATACATTATTCTTATACTGCTTTAGGTAGGGTTGCAATTAATTTAAGTGACAATTGCAATGTTGGGTAAGTCTGCTGGTTGAGCGGTATTGATTGGCTTAACACCGTTAAAAATCAATTGAATCATTAGAGTGCATAAGCAAAGCAGCTGGTAGCGTAAAGTAGCATAGTTTTCCTGCATAAAAAAAGTAATTACTTATGCTGACAAATGTCATTGTTATTGAACATAAGCCGTATATAGTTATAGGAGCCGTAATTCCAAATATTTAATAAGCACAAAATCCAACCATTTTACTGTTTCAATTGGTGTCTATAGTATCCGTAAGTTGCGGGAATTCAAAACAAAAACGTTGTTAAATAACTGACCCATTACACGCACTACTAGAATGTAGTGTTATATTTAATTCTCTTTGCGCACCACAAAGCCGCGTTATAATTGTGACACATAGCACACCACGACTTTGGATCCCCATAACAGCATTGTAAAACCTTTACGTAACCAACCAAAACAAAGAGGTTAAAACAAATTTGCGAGTAGAAAATTAATATCGCCCATAAGCCCAACGGGCGTAAGTCGTTACATGAATGCGAAGGGAGACATGGAGTTTTAAGTGGATTACAAGCGGCGTTAGTCACAGGCTTTCATTTTGGTATGTAATATCGCGTAAAGACCTAGTGATAATTCGGCCATGCACGCTATCCAACCATTAAATCCACTACTATGCGTTCGGAGATATGGAAATTTGGAATTAAATACATAAAATCAAAGGTTTTTTAAAATCCATCTTTTTTAATATTTTTTTTCGTGTAGGTATGCAATAACTTGAAGACTATATATAATATTCCCGTAAGCCTCATTACCTGTTCCCTTGATGGGCCCGGTGCAAAATTAAGTTTCAAAATTTGCCTTCGGGTGTATATAAATTATTTTACACTCGCTTTAGACAGTATGCCCATTTTGGGCTACCTTCCCCTAGTTAATTGTTGAAACAAAAACGTTTATCAATCTATCTTCATTTGTTTAGTGATAGAAGCGGTAGAATAAAGTGCACTATGGTCCAAATCGAAACATGTTTCCCAATGAACCTCAACAGTTTTCAATAGTAGGGGCACCTTCTAGTGATGCAGTTGTCGACACAGATATACGGACACCGCTACGATAATTTAACGAGGTGCTGATTTAAATTTAATATTTTTAGTGAAATTAGCACACACTGAATCTATACTGCCCTTAGTCACACTACGCTATTACGATTAATCACTTTGTTTTAATTTTCACACGATAATATATGTGTTGAACTGTTGACGGCAGAACAGAAGACAATAAAATTGTCACAGCAAGACAGCGATGAGCAATGGATAGCAGCGTTCAGCTTATGCCACCTGACACTGTACTGCGATTTCCATGCCCGATAAATGGCAATAGGCTCGCCGCCTTTACATGGGACCTAATCTAATTGGCGGTGGGTGTGTCAATTCACTTCTAGCTAGGGGTAGGTAGATTAAGTTTCAAGATTATATTAAGATTAGATTAGGGGTTCGGAGAAGAATAAGTATTTGTGGAATATATTCATATTCAATTGTTGATGTTTTCAAATGCTTCACCTTAAATGGTTTGGCACTTTAGCTAGAAACATTTGATGTTTTATCGGCAAATACACTGTTCAATACGATAAAGTATTAGATGTATTAGATATTTATCCATCTTTCTTTGTTAACATGAGATACCTCTCAACCCACATCACGCCGGACAGGTAGACGTATGAGTATTGTTGCACGAAATTATATCTTTTAAGCAGCATCGGTCTCCATTACTATATTGAGAACAGAATTATTTTCTATCACATTTTCGTTATAATGTGTAAATAACGTGTTTAGTAGTTTCGTCGATTTTACAGTTAGTAGACGTCAATTTTATATCACTTCCATAACAAATAATATGATAGGTACGTAGTAATTTATACAAAACAAATTGAAAAACAATGTTTTTATATTTGGTCATAGAATAAATGTCATAGCTATATTGCTGGGGATATAAATATTTATCACGCCCTTAACCATCTCACTGTGACATATACACCGTTAGGAAAATAATATATTTGTTGATATGAAGTTGTAAAGAGCACATGAACACTCCGCATCAGCCACAATGTGGGGTGTACATTACGTTTCCAAGGAAACAGAGGACGTTCAAAGCCTCCCCGACGAATGTTTAATGCAAGTCGGATTTTTATATTGCCTATGAAATGTTAGTGGACTTCATTTTTATTTCGCATTGCAAAGATCTCATTCTTGAACGTTTGTTATGAAAACGTCTTTTGAAAATATGTCTTAAACGGAAAAACCGGCCCTAATCGTGTGACCTGTGTACACCATCATCATCATGATGTGTCTGTGTTTTTGGCGAGAATTATTTAAAAAAATAATGCTTTACGTTATTTCCCAATTTGAAATTAAACAACTTATCGGATTTAACTCACGTATGTTTATATTTTATTTAATTATCCTGATGTTTCGACAATCACTTCTCAACGGTCGTGTTCACGGGATGACTAAAGATGACAGGTGTCTTCTTACAAAATAATAGTTATATAAAATATAACCTAAATGAACCTAAACCTAAATATAGCCTAACCGAAAAATTTTGGTTTGTCCCAATTTGTCATATGTGGTACATTACGTCAAGTCAAACATGTTAAGGATGGACATATAAGTAAAAGATGACTTCAGTTGTGCTGCCATTTAAAGACACATTTCATTCAATGCCAGAAATGTTGTACCAATACAAAGAAATGTATCAGTTTTGTATAACGAACCGCTAATTTTACAGACATACATACATACATAAATTACGCCTATATCTCCTAAGGGGTATGCAAGGCATAGGTGAACTAGCACCCACGTTTCGCCAATTATGTTAGATCCCATGTAATTGCCTATTGCCATTTATGGGGCACAAAAGTCGCAGTAATATTGCTAGGTGGTATAAGAGGAACGCTGATGCCCATTCCCCATTTATCCTTAGTCGCCTTGTATGACACCCACGGGAGAGATTTGGGGTGGTGACAATTGTATTCTACTCTGCCGTCACCACGCGGCGCGCGGCTAATTTTACCTAAGAATAATAATAGAGTGTAATTAATTACCTGGACATCCGATCAGGCGGCCGAAGCTGCTTGTTTGGTTGTTTTATCATTCCAAAATTCTGAAACAAAATAAAAGTGATACTTCAGTTTTATGTCTAATAATAAAATACGTACTAAGCTGGCCTCCAGTTACACGAAACCTTTCGGGGATAAACAGACGTGATAATATATTTATGCATGTCATAAAAGTACTAGAAAATTTTATGTACTTGTGACACGTTGTATAGGTATACACATGTGTCTAAATAAAAATATGTAAAGGAGAAAACGTAAGTTTTAAGCCTACATCAGTGTACCAGGGAGGCCTATTACAAATATTCCCGTATTTCGTCGGTTTTCGGATATTGAATCAACGTTTGCAACACGGCTTTTACTAACATGAAACTGTTGTTTTAGGAAACCCCAGAGAGAAAATAGGTCATTCAGGTCTTTGGGATTTGTGTAGAGATGAAAATTTAAACACGTTTTTACTTTTAAATTATCAGAATCAGAATACCACTTGCTGATTTGATTCCATACGCAGATTCGGACAAACGTTTATCGGGCTTTGTTTCTTTGGGCCAGAAGTTAATAGTGATAGTCAACTAAACTACTAAATGACATAAGGAACAATTTAAGAGACTCCGCGTGGCTTCTTCCTCTCCATAAATTAATGCGTAGTGGGGATGCTAGCATATTATTTTTATTAAATGTGTATTTCGCCAAGTATGTTTGATACCACATTTTAGGGGGTAAGCCTATTGCCATTTATCGGGCACGTAAATTACAAAGCATCGTCAGGTGGAACAGGAACGGTGCTTGTACGACACCCATGGGAGATATCAGGGGTAGTGACTATTGTCTTCTGCCGTCAACAAACACAAAGCAAGTAAAGCCTTTATGATAGCATCAGTGTGCATTTGTGAAATGGGAGCGACCATTAGCTGTTGTCCCAGTAACACGAATCCCGATGACCTCGCCTGGCCCGGTGTCAGATCATTGCAACCGCATACAACTCATTCTCTCTGATTGGTTCCATAGCAAATAAAATAATATATAACTGAAACAAGGCAAAATGCACTTATCATGAGATCTATAGGAAAAAAGTCGAGCGGTGGTGCTGTCACATTCCCAGTCTATCTGGGGTCGGTCGGCGTGGTATGTTTCCTCTTCCGTTCATATCGGTCAGACGTCATCAAGCCATCCACTCCCCTTCGATTCATATCTTTCATCACACCGTAAAGGTGCTTGTGATGAATGAATGTATATAGATTGATAAGTAATATTAATAATAAAAATCTCACGGCCCATCGCATCGTTATTCAGTATTACCAAATGTATTCCCCCAGATTACTGGCCGTAAGTTTCCCTCTGTGGTGAAATGTTTTTTTCATTATATTGGCAGTCGTTCACCGTTTCCGGACGTGCCCGCTTGATCCGGTCTGAGCCGAGGGATTCTCTACATAAACGCCGTTTACGATCACCTAGCATTGCGGCACCTCACATCGCACCTGTGGCTGCCATTAAATCTTTATAGCCTACAAAATAACCGGCCAACTGATCTTTTTGGTTATAAATCGCTTAGGACATTTCGTGTCAAGATTCATTCAAAGATTAATCGTAACAATTTAGACGGAGGTTCTCTTATATTCAAAAATTGGCTTACTCATAATCTACTTTATAGATAGGCCGAGAACTCGATAGTTGATTGCAATTTCCCTGGAAGGAGCCTCCATCCTTAAATATGCCTTATGTCATGCCAATGCACATTAGTCAAGAATCTGATCACTGATGCTCAGAATCTAATTCACATGGTGATTCATATGAATATCGTCGTGAAAATTTAAGGTTTTGCCTTCTGTAATGAACACATACAAGTTATTAAGCAAACCGAAGTATACTATAGTGACTATATTTTCCTTATAAAAAAGATATAATAGATACTCAAAGAGTTTTGATCATGCTGTGAATCCTAAGCCAAAACTTGATATGGATTGAAATGTTGTGATCCCAATCAGTATTTCCTTTTCTCGAATACTCGACATGGTCATTTCCATCACTTTTGTATACATTTATTTCTTTCCGGTGTGAGGTGTGATATGAATTAAAAGGGAGTGGGCTGGCCAATAAAAATGCAAGAGGAAACGTACTATACTAAGTTATACAATATTATATGAACAGAGTAGAAAAATGATGATTTATTTATCTTAGCCAAGCTATAAAATTTATTGATGTTAATTGGGACAGGGCAAAAGGTTTAAGCAAATACGAAGGTTCACCGACCTGCAGCTGCCTACAGCACGAAAATAAAAACTTCCTCCACATGTGCACGTGTGCAACAATGGAAAATATTTTTTCATTTCTACTCCGGCGTATGGCCTGTTTCGATACAGAGTTATGAAGAGAACAGGAATGTAGATAAATTACGACAGCAGTCGTAACAAAAGCACGCCTGGCACGCGACCCACATCCTGCAGCCCCCACTCGATATGAAATAACGCCACATAATGTAACAACCCCTAATCTATACAGCACCGTCTATGATATCCAGAATTCTGCTAATGTTACAGTAACAATTCTGTCTCAGTGGCGTTTCAAAGGAACTGTGTTGGTATTATCAGAAGAAGTAGAATATCTAGGTACTTGATAACACAGCAATATTGTTAAAACACCAAGAGAAGAGACGACTGTTACATTAACATCGTCAGAATCAGGCATCAGATTAAGAATATGTATTTAAGTAGATTATCTTATGGAAAGAAAAAAGTTTCTCATATTTGAACATAGAATTAATGTTGCCTCTGACAATTTCATAAATACAATCATTGAAGCATCAAAAATGATTATGTAAAGGCATTTTTAAAAATAAGTTTGTTATAGTAGGCAATATAGTTCTGCTTAACATTAAGCCCATACCTAATCTGATTCAAACTTCAACAAGAGGTCGTAAAATAAATACGAGTAAATGTTGATGATAATTATTAGGTATTAATTTGGGACTTATGTTTGTAGTCAAACAGATTTAGGTTCATCATATTCATCATATAAGATTCTTATACACGCCAATAAATAATTCAGTTTGATATAATTACATTAAATGTTTCAAAACATTTACACACAAAAAAAAATATAAAAATTAAGCATATTCAACCATTTTAATTACTTAACTTGAAATAGCTACTTATATTAAGTTTCTCTTCGTTTTCTAAAATGAGCGCCCAGTTATTTCAGACTTTGGCATGCCAAACAATTTAAATTGGTTTTTAATAATTTCTTGTTCAATAAAGTGCTGCATTAATTAAATTAATTGAGCTTCAGTCTGTTGTCTGTAAGGGACTTCCAATTTACATCGTAAATAATGTTTCAAAGGTCGTCAAGCACTTTGGTTTGCCTGTTCTCGCTAATAATATTGACTTAAGTTTTTACTCTCTGTAATATATAAAAATCAATTGTGCTGCCACCATATCCACTGCTTAAGTCACTTAATTTACACTAACTTATTTCATAACTTTACCTAAAATTAAGTTAATCATAATTATAGCAAATCCATTATTTGGCCGTGTGGTGACGGCAGAGTAGAGTACCTACAATTGTCACCACCCCAAGTCTCTCCCGTGGGTGTCGTACAAAGCGACAAGGGTATATCAGTGATGAGAAATGGCTAGCAGCGTTCCCTCTTATACCATCTAGCAATGTACTGCGACTTGCCCGATAAATGGCAATAGGCTCGCCTATTACATGGGACCTGCCATAGTTAGCAAAACGTGGGTAGTTCTAGTTCACCTCTGCCTACCCTTTCAGGGATATAGGCGTGATTTATGTATGTATGCATTATTTGTGGATTAACAAATATGGTAATTTGTAAGTAAATATAAGTAAATTGCCATGATCGTTATCCATTTGTTCAGATACAGGCTTACTATCTCTATCTCTTTCTCTCTATCGGGGATAATGGGATTAACATTAGGTGCGCATCCATCCACGGAAATTCTTCGAAGATGAAACCAAGCATTGGGCATGAATTTACAAATTAATTAATAAATATTTCAACAATCAAATTTTATCGGGTAAAATTCTTAACATTACAGAAAACATATTCTACTAAACTCTTACACCACCTGAGATTTAAGCACTTATTGATACTATAAAGATATGAACGAAGATTGGTTTTGCAAAGGAAACGTGTCGTTTGAAAACCTTTTTTTTTAAAACCGAACCATTTAATGCAATATTTAACACAACGTCGTTTATTTTTAATTTAGGAATGTATATATATATTTTTATTTGAATTCCATTGAACCGAAGCGAGCTTATTTTTTCAGTACAATGCCGTTAACTTTTGTTTGCAAAAAGTGCAGTGTATTTTTAGCCATTGTTCGATTTCGCAAAACAATAAAGCCCAGTGTGAAAGGTGTTTAACCCGATGCCGGGAACGGCTACCCCGTGGCCCACTTCCACACAATGCAGTGGCCTATTGGACTCGACCATGTGTGTTAAACAGCTTCACTCCTGTTGCTTGTTTTAGATCGGCGGTCCTTTTGCAATGAATACAGGTCAATATTAATGTTTCGATACCATATACATACATTGTATATCTGACCTTGGCTTGTCTATAGCTTTCGTAAGTTCTTCACTGGAACGTGTGTCTAAAGCGGCTCTCGCATAATCTTACCTGGCTGGATAAACATAAAACAAGTATTGTCATAACACTGGGTTTCTGGTTTTGATAACAGAAGCGTTTAATCAGCTTACTTTGGCCTAGATGATAAACGTGGAATAGCGTATATGTAATTGTATGTAAGGTATATGCTTTCGGCTACCTATAATGTGTTTTTTTTGATAACACTAACAAAAATCCGTTTGAAATTACCACAGAGGAAACACGCCTTCTCCATTGAATTGAGTTGCAGAATTATGGCAGGTAATTTTGGCGATTCTATCGGGCTCAAATCAATTCTTGGGCGTAACTCGAGAAATAGGTGAAGGTTGTTTTTATCTCTTTCACACAGACTCGACGTCATTGTTCCCGAAGGTCATCCCGTATCAGCACTTATATGAAGAATAATTATTTACTTACTCGTTACATTTAGCGTTATTAATATCTATTAGTGATGTATAACATTATAGCGTGAGGTGTTGATGCTTACCGTAAATAGTTCATAGTTATCTCAATAAGGGTTTCATATTATGAAACACGAAATGAGGTTTTGGTACTGTATATTTCGATTTTCCAACGTTTTGATAGCAAAGTTAAAATAACAACGTGAGTTAGTGGTTTGTTTGGTTTACAATTTTACATCGCAATATGCCCCTAAAAGTAGGTTTGAAATGTCAACCTACTACAGTCGTAACTATTACGTTTACGTTAGGACTTTTTTTTCTTAGGACGTATTTCCTTACCAATAATGTCTGTAATAATTTTATATCTTTAAACTTAAACTTGGTGCCTATACAAGGCACCAAGTTTAAGTTTAAACTATACTAAAATTAACATCTGCGGAGAACATTTTCGGAAACAAATGCTCACAAGCATTATTCCTGCTTAACTATATATACATCGCTCCCTATTGAACATGGGACCTAAGATGGTTGGCGTAATGTGGGTACACCTCTGCCTACCCTTTCGAGGTTCAATATGTGTGATTTATGCATGAGTACTACATATTTGGTAACTAGGAGATTAATATCTTAAGGGATACGTGACCTCTAAGAACTGCCGCTGATCAGAATACCAGTTGATTATGTAACAAAAGTTTTGTACATTCCCCTTTTCAATAAGCCCAGCAGTACCATTACATACGATTTTAATCTTAGCTTTCTTGCAACTTCCAATTGATCTTTCCCCTTGTGTAGCGGTTAATCTTGTTGGCTATGCTACTGGGTGTACGATCTCGTACATTACGAGTGGAGTGTTATAAATGTCAAATGTTTTAGGGGTTTCCTCCCACTGTTATATTTAAAAGAACGGAATTAGAGTCCTCCTAAATTTACACAAGTGATGGGGAAGGTAATGCGTTATTCTAGAAAAGGCAAAAAAGCATAAAAACGAAATTAGAAAAATGATCAGAACAAATTATTTCGACAATTACCAAAAAGTTGCCAAGCTGCAAATAAAGGAAAATATGTATTGTAGTCAGCTCCGTTAATTCAAGCTGTACTTTTTAACATTTATTGTTCATGGAGCAAAACAAATTTTGCATTGCATATTGCACTCAAATATACAAAATAACCACAGCGGCAAAAGTAACCCATGCATGCACACTAGCAAATGCGCAAAGGTAATTAACAAACATGTAATGTAACCTAATATTTGCTGTTATTGGGCTTCCTCATTGGATGTGGCGGGTGTGCGGATGGTTCATTTGGTAAATGAGTACGTCTAGACCGGGGTGACCAGGTGGGCGGCGATTTACACCGATAGGGCCCGATAAAATTGAACGCTGTATTTGTAACTGTGTGGCTTTCCTCTTTAGGGTTGAGCTAAGGTGGAATATTTTTTGTAGAAAAAAGGCTGTCTTAACTGTGACTACTGAATATTTTATTTGTATTTATAATTAGAAAATATGTGGGAGTATTTATGTAATGTAGTATTTGTTTTAATAAATTTAATCTGGATTGATCTTTTCGTTATCTTTTATTTTCCGTTTCCTTTTCCGTTCTTTTCTTATTATTTTAAAATATTGTTTTTTAGCAGGCATGCTCGCAGACATGCCCGCCGGACCTCGCGTCTATTAGGTCTGTGCGATGTTTGCCTACAAACGAGGTCCGCGAGGGTAATTGTCTGGCGGGCATGTCCGTTTAGTGAATTCCCCGCTTTATTGTCTGATTCATATTAAAGTTGATATATATATGATAAAACCTAATCTAATTATAGTATGAAAATAAACGTAATAGAATCAAAAAACACGACGCGACCCGATGTGTTCGAGTCGAATCAAATGTATTGGTTTTCTAAGACCACAAACACACTATGAACATTCGTCGCGACGCCCCGCCGGATTGTTCCGTGTCTACACCTGAAGTCGCGTCGTGTTTCAAAAATGTGCCGTGGTCATTTGCCCCGTCGCTTCAGCGAGTAACAGAAAGCAGGCTTACTATCCTCGTGGCTGTATTTAATGGAGATTTAAATAAACTGAACATTAGTAGTTTCATGCCTAGTTCACTAGAGAGACCTCTAGACCACAGAGCTTGCCGCCCCTATAGCCTGAGGTCGGCTCGCCCACAATCTGATTGCCGGCCGGCGTGCAACTGACCAGAAATTGTTCGCGTAATTCTGGCAAACAAGCTGCCCTCGGTAAAAAGGCAATAGAGGTATTCTGATGTAATAAAAGTTATTGTTACCTACGTATTATGATTATGTTATTTTAAATCCGTGTGGACACGGCAGAGTATAATACAATTGTCACCTCCCCAAATCTCTCCCGTGGGTGTCGTACAAGGCGAGTAACGTGGAGCAGCGTTTCTCTTATCCACCTAACAACACAATGCGATTTTCGCGCTTGATAGCAATAGGCTCGCCACCTATTACAGTAAAATAATAAAAAAATTAAAGCATTACAATTCAAATGTTATATATCTTTGGAAGTCATCATCTTCCTGCCTTGTCCTAGACAAAGTAACATACCGACAAAGATAACGAAGTTCGATAAAGCAAAATGTATGGGATTTCATGTAAGTCGTCGTGAAATCACGTGACCAAAATCGTCTTCGTAAGTTCCTAGTTATGTTGGTAGCGCAAGCTAAGACGCTGTAGATACCAAAGTAATATGGCCGATCGTGACGAACTTCGACACGTTTTCGTTATGAAACGATTGCCACTTGGCTACGGGCCCTGATTACCTGGGATAGGCGCATATGTGTGTTTTCTCTTCCATTCATATGGTCAGATGTCACCGTCCACTTCCTTTTGATTCATATAATTATGCATCACACCGGAAGTGCTTGTGATGAACGAACCTATAGAAAAGTGATGGAGGGGCCATGTCCAGAGACCGATGAACGGAGAGACTGATCGGGATGAAAACTTACCAATCCACAACGCTCAAGATATAGATTGTGCTGTGGTTGGTGGTTTGCCTTCCACCATTCTGGTGGGCCAAGGTGAAGGTTTATTATTGGTCTACACAGGGTAATTTCCCTTAGTCGATGTTTGTGACACCTTGGGCTGGCACATGTCATTTCTTCGCTTCCAAATGATCTTCACACTCGCACAGTAATACATAAAAATATCTCCTTCAAATTGCTATGGTAGGTAGGCTACTAATTTTCTATATTCATTATAAAACACAATAGTTTAACATATGAACTCGTTATGAAAGTATTACGAAACTAAAGCTATTTCTGAAACCAATTTAGTTTCGGAATGGTTTCAGAGCCATTAAAATTTTTATAACCAACCCGGATTGCTCGCAACAGAATCTATTACAGTCTTTTAAAGTCTATGTTGAAATTAATATCAACGCAATATTTTATTGTCAACTTTTAAAATAATGCTTTTAATAGAGCCTGCTTTGCTTTTGTTCGCTTGGAACGCAATAAATATGAAGATTTGGTGCAGTTTTCTACATAAAATGTAAATACTGTTCTCAGGAGTCGAGACATTTAATCTGATGGAGAAAATGAAATCGTATGCGCCTGCGGTGCCAACTGGAATTTACTTAAGTGTGAAAATGCAGCTTTTCAAGACTATTCTGGATCTTGTTGATAAAATAACAAAGGCTTTAGCCGTCTTACTGCCGCACTCAGAGACGTCAAATGAGTACTTAACGTCAAAAAATGACAATTCAAAACTAGTCGCTATTCTTGCCGGGTCTATGGTCTAGATTTGAATGAAAATTTTTGACTTTAAATACTCATTAAAGTTAATTGACGTCTCTGAGTGCGGCAGCTAGTAGTTTATCTGCAATAAGAAAGTAGTGGATATCAGTTAGTTCTTTGAAATAATTACGTCGCAGAAAAATCCATGTTATATTTATCTCGGATATAATTCGTTGGGAGGGAATAGTAGATATCGATCAAGATCACCAGGCTTATAATTTTCCGAATTTTCTTCTGGGCATTGTGTTTCTCTATGGATGAAAGAATATTTGGGACTAGTAAATATTTATATATGTCACAGCCGACCATAAAGTGCACTGTCGTAATCTACATGGGTGAGGTCCATCCAGGTTGGTATGGTGTAGCGGGTTATATTATACCACAAACTGAATTGAAACTATTATTCTCAATAATGTTGTATAACTAACTACCAACATAGATAATAGTTGACTTATTATATATCCTGATGTGGTGTTGCCCACAAAGTATAATAAAACAAGACGCGAAAGTTAATATCAGTCAAGTTGTTAATGAAAAAAATCCCTTTTGAAAATAACTCTCTAAAGGGCCGTAAAACGGGCCGCTATATCAAAGCAACACGTACTAAATAGTAAAAGTTTTTATGAGATTAGATAAATGTTAAGAAGTAAAGTGGAAAAATTACGACCCTCAAGTTTGAGATTAGACGGGACGCAAGTAGGCAATGAAGTTATTTTCTTTCCGCATTTTTCGGTCACGTTAATTGGACAAAGATCTCCACGGTTCATTTGTAGCTAATCTTATTTTGCATTATTGTAAATTTGACTACGGCGACCGCTTCCTTTCCGTGTGGTACAATATAAAGTAAGCAGTGTGCTATGGGTAGCTGAAATGGCTCGGCGAACCGATGACCGTTGGAGAAAAAAGGTTCACGTGTGACAAGATTTGGGGTGGTGAAAATTGTATTCTGCTCTGCCTTAATCACATGGCATATTATATTTGTAATAACAATAAAATAGTACATTATGCTACGAGTATGCTACGTTGGTCATCACATACGAGGCATTATTACAAGCGCGAGCCGTAGGCGAGCGCAGTAAAGAAGCCGAGTGTGTAATGATCAATGCATACGAGTTGCATACGACGTTTTTCAACACAATTGTGAGGAAAAAACAAACTTGTACTGTTCTCATCTGTCCTCATCTGATGTAGTCTACTTTCTTCAGTATTAATCGCATTAAAACGCGGATGTATCACGTTTTAATGCATTTTGGGAGCGTTTGGCGGCAAATTAACACTAACAGCCAATCAAATAGTTTATTAAGCAAACCCAAGCTTAACCGAACGCACGGTATTTGTAAAAATATCTGCTTTGGAATGTTTGAAATTTATTTCTACATTGCGAGGGTACCCGTTGGCTTACAACGTGAAGTGTAAAGGTTAGAAGAATTTCGCCAAGTTAATTAGTATCTTGGGTGGCCGAGCGGTCAGGCACCTGCCCGGATAGCAGCGGACGCGGGTTCGATTCCCGCCTCAAGATCATAATTTTTCGAAATTCTTTTTCTAACCACTAAAATCTTAGTCAATTTATGTTTATAAACATGGAATGAAATGTTTATTTGTCATCTTAATTCTAAAATAATTTAATATGCGTAAAAATATTCGAAGTCCATAGACAAATTAAATTCAAATTCAAAGACAAAGTCAGATTTTTTTCATAAATTCAAAAATTGTTTCAGAGTGGATTTTGTGCAATGAAAGTGGTGTTATTTTGATGCTTAAGGATCTGTGACGTTCAATTATGAGGAATTATTTTAAAAAAAGGGTTGTGATGTGTTAGTTGTTGAGAACGTTATAGTGGTTTTCACCACCTGATCAGTCGCCATCATGAACTCTGTTACCATTAAATTCGCGCCGAGCACTCCCTAGATGCGTTAAAATGCATGCATCCTTCTTTTAACGTAAAATTAATTTAATTTTTATTCATTTCACACACATGAATACAGACTAAATATACTAAAGGAATGGCTGTATGGGCTAGACCCTATGCTTACCTAAAAATATAGAGAGAATTTACCAAAAAAAAAAGAATTAAAAAATATACGATTACGCACTAGTATGTAATATATTATGCACGAGTGCATAACATACTGCATTATGGACCTAAAAACGGTGTAATAAGAGTTAATTTACGAGCAATTGTGTTGAAAAAAAAGTTATGGAAGAAGCTAAGTAAGTTTACAAAACTATTGGTATCTGCAGTATCTATTATGTCATTAATAATGACAGTGAAAATTTTACTTCTAATAATTATTAGGCCGCCACTATTCAAGCAAAATGTCACAGTTACGCGGTGGGCGGTGAGAGAAAAAGTGAAACCATTTCTTAAAGGCCAGCAAAAATGAAAGTTATCTATTATCCTAAACTCACGTGGGTGTTGACGAATTAGATAGATAAAAAAAGTTATGCCTAAGCTATTTTAGGTCGTCTCTGATGTAATGTCCTAATGAGCACTTTAATACGAAAGATTTTACGCGTAATGTTGATTTATTATATGCTCTACACTACACTTAAGTGTCTAACTTTCCTAATGGTTATCCCGACATTATTTATAAATTATAGCAGCCACTGTCACCTAAACATACATGCTGTTTACATGTAACTAATTATATCATGCAAAAGTAGCTACAGTAGCTGCTGATGAACCTGCCCCATAGAAGGCAATAATATCGCCACCTATTAAACGGGACTTAACATTAAAATTAGGGTGTTAATATAACTACTCTTTAGGGAATATACAGTGACTTATAATGTATAACGAATTACGATTATCCTCAAAATTAACTATCAAAATAACAGTTACAAGTCGTCAATAAATTATCGCGGTATATTTAAAATTTAAACTTCCAAGCTGAGATTTTTGTATTTACAAACAGTACTGCACAATAGAATCCACAGAAGTTAAAATATATCGAGACTTTAACTTACGAAGTAATTAACACCTCTCGGAGATAAACAATATATGAATAAAACTATACCCATAAATGTTTTCAGATACCACGCTTATATTATAGGAATTATATTATTAGGAATCTCTTAGCGGCCTTTTCTGTTGTTCTTTTCTTTTCTTGGTCACCCATCTTTTAGGTGCTGAGGATGTTAAAACTCTTTTAATATATAATACTTTTTTAATTTGAAGTTGCAACAATGATGGGATCTTAAAACTCTTTTGTTTTATAATACTTTTTTAATATGAAGTTGTCAACAATGATTACATATTAAAACTCTTTTTAATTAATATTACTTTTTTTATGGAATTGTCAAAACTGATTAGTGCAATAAAAGAATTGGAATTTTCCCTCGTCATAATTTGCCAATAAAAGCAGTCTGTCGCAACTTCATACAAAAAAAACGTTATATGAAACAGAAGTGAATTTTAATATCTGTCTCGCTCTATTCCTCAACCTTTCTCGTTCTTTAGAGAAATGACATTCATCTGTCAGCGCAACGGTCGTTTATTTGTATAGTGTAATTAAAAAACAATTAAATTATATTAAAGTTTGTAATGATCGGCAATTAAATGTAGTTGCAAATTCTTAAGCGGCTTCTGAAAGCTTAAACATAAATATTGGTAAATGATCTTTAGCATGAAGTATAAAAAGTGTGAAATTTGTGGTTGGAAATCTGTTTTTATGGCCCAGTTTCCTCTGGATGAGCTTCGGTGAGTAGTTCATTAACAATTTTACATTCTTATGTATTTTTTTATGATAGAATTGGATGTAATATTAATAATTTCGTTCAAAACAATAACCTGTGCAAAAATAGTGATGTTATGATTACATAGTTAAAAATCAATATCGATGCTTTTAATTAAAGTTCTAAACTAGAATAAAGTCTTGGTAGTAATACATAATAACTTATTCATTTTACGTCATCAAAGCTCAACTTAATGCAATTAGATTTAAATAAATAAATAATTTGTTTCATTACAGATGTTTTGTGCATTTTTCCGGTTTCTGAAATTAGAGATGAATCGAAAAAATTGACATATGAAAAGAGAGTAAGGTGTTGCATGGTCAGTTAAAATCTTAAATATAATATTTATTAATTATTGGTATTAAATATAGTTCTTTAATCATTCATTTTTTGTTTAATTTCAGTTGTAAGAAAGCGACGACCTAAGCCAAATTCTAAAAGTTGTAACATGCAGTTAACTCCTTGAAATAACAAAGTTATTTGAAAATTAATAAAATACAAACATAGATTGAAAACAGTACAACAAAGGTTTTTTAATTTCAAACATCGAAGTGAACACATACTCCGTTTTTTAATAGAAAGTTCTGCCCATAGATTATGGTTAGCCTTGATAATTTATTTCTAACATCTACTTGTTTAGTTCCGAACTTTAAAGTTAAAAAACGAGGTATGTGTCTCGGTAGAAATTTTAAAATTATTGTCTTCTAATAAAGCGCAGGTCGATCCATTCATCGATATCGATAAAACTTTGAATAGCATGTGGCACATCTCTATTTTTCTCTTTAGGTTGGCAGAACTCTTTGTTTAACAGTTTTTAGGTTGCCTGCGTTGAGGTACTTGCATTTTGACATTTGGTCGGATTAATTTTGCTCTATGGAGTCCCGTCTCTTCTTACGTAGTATTGTATTCTCTTTGATAAAAGTTTTTCATTTTATTTCTCAACAACGAGTATCTCTAAGGGATTTGCAGAAGTGTATTAACATCCACATTTCGCCAATAATGTTAGGTCCATTGTAATAGAGAAGGATTATATTGCAATAAATAAATATTTCACAAATTATACTCACCCATGAATCAACCTACAACCATAGAGCTATGTGAAGAACATAGAATACATACGATACAGCTTGTTATGACGGCGCTAGACGTGCTGAAATAATAAACTTGTGTCCTGCTATGCGTTCACAAAACATAACTATTTGTTGTTCGGACTCGGAATCATGTATGTAACATTTCGGGACGAATGCTAACACTCAGTACTCTGTCCGCATTTGTTTTCACAGAGCTTGTAAAACAAACTAGTTAAATCCATAAATAGGAAGTTTGAACTACGTGCGTGGTATTTCTGAAATGAAGAAAGTTTTTTAACATGATTTTTACTTGACGTTCGTTATGCTTTATAGCCCACAGACATAGCTTAATTCATGTAAGTGCAATGAATAGGGGAAGGTGGCCCAGAGCGGGTATACTGCTCTCGTGTATAATTTTTGTCGCTTTACACTTTTTAAGATCGAACAGAAATAAAACAATATGTTGAGTTGATTATATTTTAGAGCTACAGGCATCATAATATTAAATGACTATTTATCTGTACTGTACCCTACGAGAATCTTACGCAGATAATAATTATCAGCGCCATTACTATCAAGAACTTTATTGATGTAAAATTTACTAAGCACGGGAAGAATTATTCAACTTCTTCAAGAGTGCTTGAACTATCGCAAGTGGGGTACAAGTTAAGATGCGGAATGTTCCCCGGAACTTCCATGGCGTTCCGATCGAGACCTTTTAAGGGAATTAGCGCTGAAAGGAATCGTGTCGGAATTAATGAAAGTGAGATACGAGCAACTCGCCACATAAATTCGCGGGAGTGAATTTCTAAGTGATAGATAACACTGGAAGATGTTCAGGGGCTATGGAAATGTGCAACGTAGATTAATTGTTTCAGCAGAATAAAATAACCATAACAGGAGGTAAAGCATTATTCCCGATTCTGATTGTTTCATAGTTACTCGGACTGATACCTAATAACATAGAAGGAGACGATTTCATAAAAAGAAAATGAATTTGATTATTATTTGTATGAAATGTTAGTAAAGTTATTTATAGCTTGATTTTTGTAGATGTGGTAAATGAGCAAAAATTTCTTTACTTAAGCGGCACAATAATGAAGCTCCCCCAAATGCCCAAGAAAAATGTGGACTTCCTGTTGGTCTTGAAGAGATTCAATTATAATAACGTTTTAATTAAGTTCTGCCGAGAATTTTATTACCACTTTTGTCTTTATTATCAATGAATGTGCCTAAATTATTGGATGTCTTAAATAAGGAGACGCGTTGAATAAATAAAAAGGCATGAGAGGCCCTCAGGGGCAAAAAAACGTAAAACTCCGTAATTCACAGTGAATAATAAATGGTGAATTTTCACGAGTCTCAAGTTTGGGAGCCTATGACTTGAACGTCAACCATGGTATATAATATTTAAGTATACCTAAAAATTAAAGAGAAAGGTTTTATCCGTATGCAATCTTTTTCTTATTGATAAGTTATTTATAGTTGTCAAATATTGATCCTAGTTTAAGCCTGATACTTTTCCTGTAAAAGTGTTGGTAATAATCAGGTTTTAAGCAGGTTTTAAGTTAATTCTACGTTTTGAAATAAGGCGGATTGTGTTCTATCCCTCTTTGGCGTGCTTATTACAAGTAGTTAGAATAAATATTAATGCTTAAGCGCTTGTTCTGTGCTGTGACAATGGGTGCTACGTGTCGAACATATCGCTTCTTAAATACAAAATCGATTCTCGTAAATTTAGAAAACAAAACGTCTTTAAGAGTTTTATGAGTTGATATAATTTAATATGAATGTTAAAAAATGCTACTAAATTGAACATTGACATTTTGAATCGTGAAAATATATGCGTGTTCAGTTGTAATGAACATTTATTTTACTATGGTTAAATAAATCATGACCAATGAGTCTGTCGATTCCTTCATATTGGGCGTCAAACAAGGTAGAAATTACATAGATGTCCAAATTACGCCAATTTAACACACACATTCGTCAAATAGTTAGGTCCCTATTGCCATCATACTATTGCACGTAAATGGCAGTATGTTGCTAGGCGATATAAGAGGAACTTTTAGTGGCCTTGTAGTTGTAGGACATCCGCGGGAGAGATTGGGGTTGTGACAATCAGCACACGGTAACGTAGAACTTATTTTTTTAATTCAAAAGTAATGCTTTAGAAAGATTTCCAACCAAGACGAGCTCATCAGTTGGCATCTTTATTGGCGCAGGCGAAAGAAAAGGGTGGTTAAGTCGTTCTCCACGCACAAAACAAAGCCGATACAGACCGTGCCGTTCAAACGGCTAAGAAACTTTCGTTTTACAGTGAAAGCGGTCGCAAATAAATCTGCCGCGAAACAATGCACGCATTGTTCACTCTAAATTGAACAAGTAATTCACCTATGCCACAACGAACTTTGCTAAAGTCCACTTTTGTAACGTAAAGTTTAATTTACTGTTACAAGTCTCAAGTTTGGGAGACTATAGACTTGAACGTCAACAGTGGTATATAATATTTAAATATAGGTAAAAATAAAAGAGAAAGGTTTTATCCGTGTGCATCCTTTTTGTTTCTGATTAAGTAATTTTAAGTTGTCAGATCCTAGTGTAAGCCTGATACTGTTTTTGTAAAAGTGTTGGTAATCATGAAAATAAAAAAAAAGGTTCTAAGTTAACTCGTGCTTAGTTCTAAGTAACTGTGCCGTGTGGTGACGGCAGCGTAGAATAAAATAAATAGTACAAATACAAGCAAGAGTACCTAGAATACAGAGTATTAAACAAAACGTTGAACGTTCTCTTCAGGCGGCTATCCAGGACCTCCATGTTTTTTTTCTTTGAGGAAGGTACGTTTTTTGCTTAAATAGTATGTCATATATGACGGTTTATGTTTAATAATATTTTCCGGTATTATCCAGTGTGAACAATACCGGAAAATAGTCCTGATTGGAGATCTAATGGAAGCAAATATTAAAGAACTCAAATACCATCAGTCTAGGGTCCAAAATTTTATTAAAAAGCACTGAAGTATTCGAATCACAAAGTTATCATTACTTCAATCATTAATGAAGTTGGTGGAACATTTTATTAACAAATGTCCCCTACTTTTTGTTCACAATCTCTACTTACGCAGAAATAAATTTACATAATTAGAATACTAATCTTCGAGTTCGAAAAGCGGCAGCACATTGGGCCGTAATTAATCGGCGCCATTTTTCCTTAACAACCTCCTAACTGTGAGAGGTATAATCGAGGACTTTTGTTTTCGTGTTTCTATAGTACCTATATGTATATACATTAGCGTCGGATTGATTTTGCAGAATCACGAATCAGAAGGTTAACTTTGTACTTATATTTGTATTTCCATTTGCTATGCAAACACGATCCTTTCAGCCAGATGGCTCGACTTAATTCAGATATAAAATTTATTAAATCAATTCAACTGCTTCCATTTTAGATTACACGGTGAATATGAAGTGACTCGGCAGATGGTATTCATGCAAATCTTATTACTCGTTAGATGTTAAACATAAGTCATACCTGTATATCCCCAAAAGCGTGGACGGAAGTTTATTTAATATTTATGTATAAATATCATGCGGTGTGGTGACGGCAGAGAAAATACAATCGTCACCACCCCTGATTCTCTTGTGGATGTGGTACAAGAAGACTTAGAGTAGAAATATAACGAGGAACGGGCAGGAGCGTTCGTGAAGAACCATCTAGGGAAATACCTGAGATTAAAGTGACACGTGAATGGCAATAGGCTCGCCCCTTATTCTATGGGGTCTGAAATAAGCTGGCAAAACACGGATGCTAAACACGTCCGCCTACCCTTTGAAGACATGAACCCTCCCTCGGTCAAAATAACAAAAATGTTAAACACAACACGTGTGACATCGATAAAGAGTGTTTAATTTTAAACTTAATGGGGTATAAAAAAAGTTACAACATTATATATTAACTTCTTTCCCTGTTCCAAATTATCTTCGGCTGGAGTAGAATTTTTCCTCGTCCAATCACATTGGTAAGACGTCATCAAGCTCCCTATTAATTCTTATTTTCCATCAAGAATCTTGCTAGTGATGGAAAGGACGATGTTAAAATATCGATGAAAAATGATGAGAGAATGATTAGGATGACTACGTTCCAATCTATAGTGCTCAAGGTTTTAGCTTAGGTTTTACAGCAGACCGCCTGCCTGACACCAAACCTTGTAGGTTCGTACGTTTCAATTTTACGAAATATTGCTTACGATAGCAGTTGTTAGTATCGAAACATCTTTATTTCTGACATAAAAACTTCCTCGAGCATTATATATTTTTTAAGTTTAACTAAACTGTATTATTTGACAAGAAAAACGTACAGACTTATGTTAGGATTTTAAAATTTTCTCATTTTGTAAAGTTTTAGGGGAGTGAAAACGTTATCGCTCAAGACAAGTATTCAAAAAGGAAATGTTGCCTACATTTCCATCCATGTAGGCATTACTCGCGCCGCATATCGGCACTTCAAAATCCTCATAAGTTAATCAGCCAGCTGCATGCCGCTGACACCAAGCTCATCTTTTTTTTACCACATTCATGATAGTTTTTTGGTAGTTGTTTTGTATATAAATAAAATATTAATCTGGCCTTGTGTTGTGACCAGCGTCAGTAAGGAAAGGAAATAACTTCACACCTACGTATGATAAGCTTTGTTAACATTATCGATTCCGCTATGGAAGCTGTAGCCCGACCCAGATACGGCAGCAGTGACCTGTCATGAGATTCTAATGCTGTTAGAGAAATCCAGCCGGCTTAGCACACCGCGCCTGGAGATGGCTGATGCGGATTAGCATTTAGGTTATACCTAGTTCTCTTCATTAAATGAGTTAAGGTTATATTACGCTTAACCTTTTGCTGACCTATCTGCAAAATTGATTTTATTATTATAAGTTTAAGAATTAAAAGGGTGGTTATAAGGAGCCTGCCAGACATTACACGTAAATTTATGTTAGTGGAGCCGCGTAGCGTAGGATCGAATGTCACATTTCAGACGTAATAAAGTATGAATTTTTATTAAGTTTTTTTTCCATCTATAGGGAAGGCCTTTACCCCCAACTGTGGGGACTGAAGGATATAATTGATAGTAACGTAGGTACTGTGATTTACGTGCCCCTTAGATGACAATCATAATTTTTTCGCTCCCAGGTCAGCATGGAAGCTTTATTAAATTCCAATAAACTGTGTTTTGTATGCCTTAAGTGACTTTTACTTCTTCTCGATTCTACTCCATAATGTTGACTCATGATATTCCATTTAAGAAAAGTTCAATATGTATTGTGATGTTTTCTGGCAGTCTGCACTAATGAACTCGTAATCATACATACATACATACATAAATCACGCCTATATCCCCGAAGGGGTAGGCAGAGGTGAACGAACACCCACGTTTCGCCAATTATGTTAGGTCCCATGTAATAGGTGGCGAGCCTATTGCCATATATCGGGCACAAAAGTCGCAGTACATTGCTATTGCTAGGTGGTATTAGAGGAACGCTGCTGCCCATTCCTCATCATTTATTTATCCTTAGTCGCCTTGTACGACACCCACGGGAGAGATTTGGGGTGGTGACCATTGTATTCTACTCTGCCGCCCGCACGCGGCTACCAATACTAACTCGTAATCAATGACAAGTTAAATCAAACAATTTTATTAGAAGCTTCGATGAGCGTTACGAGTTTGATTTTCATGGTTTTATATACAATTTAAAGAAACATTGATCTACCAAAGTGCTATATTCGCAAAAAGAACTTATTTTCGAAAATGATACTTTCAAAGGAAATTTTAGAGTCCATAGCTGGCTAATACTTTAAAAGGTTTCTCTATCAATTCAATTTTATGCTTGAGAATTAATAAAGTATATCGCTTGCTATTTAATTAGGTTCTCTTAATATAAATGAACAGATTTGAGAGAAGATGGTTTCTCAAAAATCCGTATAAAGTAGGTTCTCCATTCAATATTATTTAAACGTTCAGTTATTTAAAATATAAAAATATTCTTATTTCTTGTAATTCAACATTATCGATGTATATATACTTCAGCCATTATAGCAAAAGACAAAATGTTAACAATTCTGATAAGTATTTTAATATAATATACCAAAAAAATATATTTTAAAATACATCTTTTCCTATTTTTAAATGGGTGTTGTCGATAAAGGTTGTTTTATTATTTGTCTTTCGCTATAATGGCTGGAGGCGAAACATACAATTTTTAGAATCTGCGCCAGGGGCGTAATATGTTTTCACCACATAACACGAGTCATTTTATTCATTACTATTAGAGCATTCACTCAAGTAACTAGCTGTGAATTAAAGTAGATACTGTAGCGTCACGCGTAGCATAGTAGTTTAGATATATACATGTAAACATACGATTGTGATTCGCGTAGCGAGTGTATGAATGTTGTCTTTGAAATTTATTTGAAATTTGGACATATGAGCCTTTTTTAAGGCATATATTTAATCGTTATGCTTCGTATTTATTTTGATTGTTTTGCATTAGAAATAAATTAAAAAGATCTTCTGCTTATAAATGCAAATTAGTCTACGAGAACATTCGTGGGCTTAGTCAGAAGTAAACACGGAGAAAAGTTATTTTCCTTAAATAGCGCAGTGGATAATGCTTGGGCACTGAAAACTGCGTTGTGGTTTACCTTGCAAAATTTATGTACGGCCTTTATGGTGTGGTACTGATATACAGACTGTAGCTATTACCGGTATAATAAGGTACTGAAAGAAGAACGTACTGGTTACATAAGTATCATCAAGTGTTATGGTCAGTGTTAGGCATACTCGTTACAACATAAGTAATTCGAGAGATTACATTTAGTCATCCATGCAATGGTCGATCTTAGCGAGCATTGGTTAGTCTACACAATCGCAGACCGAGCATGCTAAGCTACTGCGCTTTCGAGTTCCTCTCGAACTGATAACCAATCCCTCTGAGGGGTCAATCTATCAAACGAATAGAATACAATTATGTCAAATCTTGACACATTCTGACACGACAGTCGCCATGTTGTCTAGAGGGGCTGGGTGCAGTATGGTAAGACGGTTAATACGGTCACTTATATCTCATAAAGTACAACGTTTATGCAATTGATAGATGCCACTGGTAGTAGATTTTTAACAAGTTCCTAGAGAATAGGAAATATTGCTACAATAATAAAGCTTATAACTAACATATGTATTTATTAAAAATATTTTTTTTATTACGAAAAGTCAGTATTCTCAATACTTGCAGAATCACACGTTTGAATAATATTATTTTAACACTTCATAGTAACAACACTCATTGTATATAATTAACCATTTAAAATTAAGCACACTTTGTCTTACTGCCGCACTCAGAGACGTCATTTAACTTTAATGAGTATTTAATGTCAAAAATTTTCATTCAAATCAAGACCATAGACCCGGCAAGAATAGAGACTAGTTTTGAATTGTCATTTTTTGATGTTAAGTACACATTAACGTTACTTGACGTCTCTGAGTGCGGCAGTTAGTTTGATAACATAAATAATAACTCTAAAATACATACAAGGTAGTAGAGCTGTTAAAAACCTGTAGTTGATATTAAAAATAAAAAATATTCAGAATGAAAGTAGATAAAACGTAGCGGTATTCGGAAAAACTGGTTGCCGAGTCAATTATGGCTTTTTATAGATCTGATAAGTTGTTTTTATAGATGTTGGCGAAAGCTCCAAGTATAGATGAAAAGATATTTCGCGACTAAAGAAACAAGGCGCAGAAATATATGCCTGTCTGCTGTACCGCATAGCATGATCACCTATTTATAAAACATTTCTAATCTTATACCGGTATTCTTAAGGTTCAATATTATGATTTCAGTTTTCTGATATTTCTCCAATCAGCAATAAAATTTCTCCAATTGATTGCCTGCGTAAAAATGTTTAATATATAGAGATAATGCTATTGAAAAAATATTACTTGTCATAACTGTAAACTTAAAATGTTAACGATGATTTTTAATAAGACATAAAAAGGTTACCTGGCTTTTGCTTATCTTTGATTTCCTTTTTCCAATCACGTTGGCCTATAACCTGTAACAAAGATAAAGATATATTAAAATACTATTTTATCATATATATAATTTATAATCGCCCTTGGTATATAATCTACTATTAAAATATAATCAAATATAAAAAAATATTGTTTATTTTTTTTACTTTTGTTGTATTTACTTCACAATCGCCTAACAGTAATAATAGTAGATTTTCCATCAAGTGCACAAAACGAATAATTTTATCCGAGACTTTTAGCAGCCCGAGCTGAAGGCGAGGGCTGATAGTAATGTCGAGGATAAAAATGGTTTTGTGGACGAGTTAGAAACTCTGCTTTTCACTTCGATTGCGAGGAAATAAAACAGTAGTTTAACATACAATTTCTTAAAATTCAAACTAAAATGAGTACAGTTTTGAATAGGTTCTGAAGGAAATTGTTTTTCCCATTGATATAAGGCTTGGGCTGCAGACCTATACACCCTAGTATTAAATTTATTTTGTAATAATAATTTTCTTAAATTAATTTAATAAGTGCAGCCTACATCCTGCACAAATAAGCACTTTCAGAGCATGAGAAGTGAAAAAAGGTTTTATTGCATTGTATTATTTTACTAAATTTACTAAATTTTAAAACCTGTTAGATGTTATTGAGTTTATTGTTAGTGATACTTTCTAAGCTTTTAAGTGTAAAAATAAAATAAAGAAAAATATATGAAACAAGCTCACTTAAGCTTTACTGCTTAATACATGTTTCAGACGTTCTTTGTAAATTCCGAGGGTATTCTCATCGGCTTACAACGTATGCTGGTTATATCTAACCCTTGGTAACCTTATTTAACACCTGCTACTACAGGTGCTGACACTTATCCTCTGATGTCATAACATTACGACATAATATATGTCTTACCATCCTTTTTGCTAGAGTCCACCGTTACTACCGCCTATGTCCTATATCTACAGCGTGAGGTATTTAATTGTTATAAACCAAACCTTAATATTGTCATACTGTCACTAAATTAACTCGATCCCGCAATTTATCACCCACACAAAGCGAAACTAAAAGTAATAAACTCAAACTAGGACGCTTTAATCGCTCGGTATATTTTGACGAGGGTACCATTTAGTTTCAATTTTATATGGCATTTGTTAGTTCGCGACGGCTTTCACGAGCTGGCCCTTCTGGAATTACGTTGTTATCATTTAAATGCTTGTGGTTATTACAATAATAATGTTAAAAAATAAATGGACACTCTTCACTTATGAATGTTTATGTATTAAAGACGTTAATGTTATATAATTATTGTTAATTTTATAAGCCCCAAAACAAAAATATTGTATTTTTATTCAATCCGATTACGTACGAGTATGAATACATCGATTGAAGTCAGTTGACAATTTGCTTCAAATAAAATTTTACTTGTGACGCATGAAAATAAGTCACAGGAAAAAACATTACGAATTTCTTTGTTTTTTAAAAAAAATCTGCTTATAAGTAATCCTACGTGTTTAAGTTAGAAAGCAAGACTAATTTGAAAACAACTTTTAACTAGCTCTACCTAACGGCCGGTTTTTTGATCCATAGTTAGCTCAAACAATTGTTAAATATTATTACTAGTCTAATATCAGACTGATAATTAACCATTCGTAACAATTTTTGTTACTAATGTTATGATATTTAACAATAAGTAACATTAGTAACTACTATGTACTATGCATCAAAAAACCGGCCCTAAGTACCTGCGCAATTACATTTTAAAATCATTAATTGTTCTTAAATACTACTAATTACTTCAAGCTTTTCTTTCGTGATTAATCTTAGTTATATCAACATATGGGACAGTATCTGATTGCCTTGCTTTTGAAGTTCTACCCAGTGCCATTCTGCGATGAAGTTGAAAAGTCAATTTTGATCGTTGCGAAAACAATGATGTTTGACTTTCATCGAACGGGCAAAAAGCCCGGAGGTGTACCAACATGTCCATATTGAGTGTGCAGAAACAAATTAGCATATCACAGACACGCGACAAAATGCCTCTGCTGGGACTTAATGAACGGGGTACATCCTCATTACTCCTTTACGTGGATGTAAACTGTATCCAGAAGGGAGGTTCTTGCTTGAACTCAGCAATTACGGCACGTCAGATGCCGATATTGATTAATCTAACGTGCAGTGCAGAGGAGACTAATCCTTAATACGTTTACCGTGCAAACGTAAACAGAAAATGTAATTTAGATCGCATCGCATAATCTCTTTCGACGGATATACCTACATTAGGTTTTCAATCTGAAACATTCTTATCTTAATTGAAATGAGTGCAGCAAAATTATAAACAGTGGCACTATATTAATGGCAGATCGAATTAAAAGATTAAGAATTTATATTTATTTTAAGATGAATAGTTTATATAACGAAGTCAAAATAATAAAGAAGTAATTGATATATATTCTTTAGAGGGAGTAGCAAAGTGCTAAAAAGTTGTTGAAGGAATGTTTGTGATTTAAAAAATATGTCCTCTTCTGCCATTCGCCACTATTTCACGTCTTCCAACAACCCCTTTCATTCGCACCACTCACGCAGTCAATCCGCTGTGCTTAAATGTAAATGGGTATTTATGAAAACCCTTTCCGTTACTAGTCCTTTCTATTCACCCCACGTGTTCCTTTGAAAATTCGCACCTTCTGTAGGCAGGTATTAGGGTCGATTCTGACGATTCTAAACCTTAGACTAATTTGACAACAGTGTTTCTCTGTCATTCTCAATATAGAATGAAAAGGAGGGACTGATATTAAATTTAGTTTTAAGTTTAGAGAATCATATCAGAATTGACCCTATTACTTATCTAACTTTATAATGAAAGACGTTATAGAAAGATAAGTTATCCTTCATTTAACTATTACACAATATTCAGATCTGTGGTGAACCCTTTAGGTTGCGTGTTTTAAAGCGATTTTAAGGTAACAATATTCCTCGGCATCGCACGATTCTCCCGAGACTTGCTGGTATTTCATAGGGAAGCTTAATTATTAAATTAGGTCACATCACGAACGTAACAGCTGAGATAGTTGCTTTGTTTCTCTTGCAGACGCCAGAGTGCTACGTGTAATAAGTACGCCGGTAAAACAAGATGATTCAATATTTCACCACCTTATTTCGCACGAGTTAAGAACTGACTATAAAATTCTATTTTCTTTTCGGTAATTGAAATCCAAAAGTGAAGGCGGGTAACACCTCGTTTTATTTAATTATTTATAGCAGCCTCGTGCAAGGAAGATGCAATTTTTGCTCAGCTAACTGGTTAAACTACCAGTGGTAAATAAAAGGTAATAGTGTCTGCAACGATATCACTGAATAACAACATTTTCTTTTAAATTGCACTCGTAAAATTTCTCTTTGAATTCGTCTAGGACTTTTAATTTATGTATACGCTTCATTTTATGACTCACCAATCAACTACAGATGTCTGGTCCTTGTTTTTGTAGTAATACTGAACGAAACTAAACTAAGTTTCATTCTGTATTCTTCCATATGAAAATGAAAATCATAACTTTATTTTAGCCCCTGGATTTTAGGCATGGATGGCAAACAGTAAGAAGAGATATTGCAAAATATTCCTCTATTGCAAAACATTCTTCTAAATAAATAGGTACCAGGAAAAATCTAATGAAGTGTTTTTAAATTCTACAATTAAGAAATAAAATAATAAAAAAAACACATCGCTACGTCCGGTTTCAATGCGTGTATAAATCTTCGGGAAGCACTAGTCTATATTTAATATCATAATAACCATTCGATTTTAATTTTAACATTATATAAATGTTAGAAAAATTAGTATTAATTTATAATTTTTCGAAATTCTTTTTCTAACCCCAAAATCTTTGTATCATAATAACCGTCACCTTTTATTACCAGTTAGGTATATTATTGTTACGAGGGATTCCAGACCATACTATTACATTTAATGGTAACAGCTATAATGTACAATATATTATAAGTTACTTCAACTTGAGCAAGACAAACAGGGGCCATTAAAATGGTTTTTATTACAAGTAACTTCTAAGCCTGTTCTGGAAAGTTTGTTTCAAAAACAATTTACTCAGTTTGGTATCCTATGAATATTCATTAGAATTGTTTCGGTAATTTATATTCTGCTAATACGATGATATTCTTTCTTTTCACAGTGGTAAATACATTCAGAATGTTACTTTAGAGACGGGGACATATTTGAGAGGTGTGTACTATTTAAGAAAAAAACAACAAAACATTTTACGAATTAAGTTACAACAAAGGTAGCTCGGTAATTTATGTAAATTGTATTCTAACGAGACTCGAACCGGGGTTCAATTCAATATACGCATCAGTCTGTTCCGATTATTACTCTATCATCATCATCGCTATATAGTCCAATGCGACAGACACTGAGCCACAGGCCTTCCCTATGAATGGAAGAATATAGGGAAAATTAACCATAACCTACCACGCTACACCAGTGAGGTTTGGTGGGTATTAACGACTAGAGATGCAGCCGGGACCAACATAGCATAACGTGCCTTCCGTAACACAAATAAACTACATATAACATATTTTTGCTGGTAATATGGTTGCTTATTTAACGCAATCACAGGCCGAGCGTGCTAATAAGCCACTTATATTTTATATCCATATATCCACATAAAAAAATGTATACTTAAAAACTAATAACTAACTACCTAAAAATTAAGATTAAGCGACGTTGCCATCTCATGTGATCTAAACGGTGTTAGCTTAGCACAAGTCACAATCACGAAATGTGTTGTTTTTCCCAAATCAATTTGCGAAGCACGTAAAAGTAGAACATCGTGCCTGCTAAAGAAAGATAGGAATGAATAAATCATGTGTAAGTGACGTGACTTCGAATGCCGACAAAATATAAATATCGCAATTGTTGTTACAGTTGTGTCATGTGCAGCGAAGGTTGTGTTTCCTGGTGTCTGTAGCATCTGATAAGCCATTGTCAAAACTGAGCCGAATATATTGACAATTGGAAGACACAATACAAACAATAAAATGGAATACTAAAGTGTGCGTTTTTGTACGAGTGTGAATGTGGGCTTACACACACCATCCATGAGTGGAGTGGCCAAAAATATACTTTAGATTATGAAACTTGTATTTTGCTTTGCTCTCCACACTGCAAAAACAGAGTCATACTTAAATTATTTGTGTAACTGAATATATGTACAGTTTTTATGATATACGAGAATGAATGTGCTGTTGTAGCTTTGAAACCTTAATGCGAAAGAATTAAGGTTTCAAAGCTACAACAGCACTCACGTAAATCAACGAACAAATTCAATGTCGAGCAGTAAGTTTTATAGGACGAAAAGCCCATATTAATTCAGACTCCATTCGACGAAATGAGAAATCAATTCTAGTACGTATATTTACTCTGCCGTGCTGGTATGGATTCGTAAAGTTTACACATCCACAGCAAGTTAGAACACATATCTATCGGAGTGGACTAATGGAAGTATTGTACACGATACTGTGATAAAACGGAGTATCAAAAATGTCCTGACTCGGAGCCAGGATTGGCTTCCGGCTGGCGCAGCGCCAAGCTCCTCGGCGGCTCGCATTCTGGTATACGACCAAGTAAAAATTTCCATGGAAATTTATTAGCTCAATCGAAATTCCGACGAAATAATACCCCACTGGCTTTATTAGGGACAACTTCGGCAACGGTTCTTGCTTATTTATTATGTATTGTTATGACTGTGCGTTGTTATGTATGAGTATTATAAGCGCTTTCTGCGTTTATGCATAGTATTAAGTTCTGCTATGGAATCACACTTTTAATATGTGAAGCAACTGTGTTCAACGTAAGAAATTCTGAAAGAAATAGACCAGCAGAAAGAGGTCAGATACCAAATATAATCTGCAACGTTTTAAAATTGTCTCCTGCAAAAATTGTTCGAGGTTCAAAATTGTAGCTCCAAAGATTTTTCTCTCGGTACGATCAAGTATCAAGATTTTCTTCAAGTGCTATCCGCTCCAGTCTTTGCTATTTGGAGGGGAGCAAGCAGGGCTGTATATATTGATATTTCCAAAGCACTCGAGAGGGTGTTGCGATCTCCAGTCACTCGTTGTCGAGCCTCCTTGAAGCTCGGCAGTTGATTGTAATCCCGCTTTGTCAGAATCCACTGCGGGGACAGGAAGTGGTTAAGAGCTACTCAAATTTAATACAGAGAGTGGCGTACCCACATTGTTTTGGAAATCAATTAATTATTCAACATCATTACGCTATTGGCAAGAACCAACTGGGAGCCTTGGTGTTTTACGGAGCAAAATTATTGATGCGTGCCTCTTTGTAGGCAGCAGCTGCGCCTACAGAGGCCGTAATGGAACGCATGTTTATTAATTAAACTTATTTCTGCAGAAATCTGACTCCAACCGCTGCGCAATAGGCTTTTGTTTAAAATTAAATTAAAACACAAGAATGGGAATACGTTGAGACTATTTTTAGAGGCTTGTCAGCCGCACGCGCGTTGTGTCGTGAAACCAGATCTTATGGGCAGTGCCTATGAAATTCGATATATTTTTTTCAATTTCTAATCAAGAATGCAGTTGCTTATATACCTATCGGTAGAAGTGTAAATCGCACTACGAATTGCTGAAATCTGTCGTAGTGAGATAACTCAAGCTCACTTGAACGACAATCTAACACTCGCTTAAATGTCAGTACAGATCATTATTGCCCAACTCAACCTCTTCACCCCTTAAATTTACAACTGAGTTTCCCAACTATGCAGCGGACCCTTACGTACCCTTACGCACGGACAATCCATGGATTACTAAACATATTCGCGTCTAAAGCCAATCATAATTGTATTTACATTTGACATCTCGTAAGTCCAACCACAAGCAATATATGGATGACAAGATATTAAGTTCCTAAATGTGAGTAAAATTCATAAACATAATACAAATTACGTCCGCAATCGTTTACTTAATGTAAACAGTTAGAGCAAACAATAGTTGTAATATTATACCTGATGGCGCTCCTAATCTCCAGACGGGTGAACGACCTGATTGAATTGGGTAATAATTGGTAATTGATCCGTCATTGTTCACTTCTCAAGATGAGCTTGATTTGACATGGTGGTTATTACTACGCATACATATAAATTATTAAAACGGGTTTACAAATCTGTAACCAGCGATAAAGGCGAAGGGGCCAATTTGAGCCAGAATTGATATTCTGGCTCAAATTGGCCACTACCGCGACTTTGTGCTGATGCACAGAGTCGCGGTAGTGGGCAGTTGTAATGTAGGTAAAATAAGGCTTTAAGCCTCACTCAAACAGTAGCAGGAAGGTGGCGGTGGCGAACCCGAACAAACGTTGACCGCGTCGTTGGTTTGAATAATGTCCTTATGTTACCTACGTTACAACTGCCCGCCACCGGTGCCGCCAACGCTGATCGCGTCTGTCTGTGAGAGGCTTTTTTAACCTACTTTGAGCACGCGCTGCGATTACCACAAAGTATAAAAGTACACACGGCATTGTTTGCCGATTTGGGTATGGGGTCAAGATTCTGAACTGCTTACAAAACAGAAGCTTTAAATAAGTAGAATAAAAACGGAGCTTTGGAGCTGCGATAAGTACACAATTGAATAATTTATTGTAATAAGTAAAAGTATGTCTTCCACTCTATATTTTATACTACTGGAAAACTACTGGAAAGTATACAAACATATTTTTATATTACATCATTACTTTTTTTACTTTAGATACATATGAATGTTTAAATTATGTTTAGACTTTGGAAAAAACATACATACATACATAAATCACGCCTTCATCGAGGGGTAGGCAGACGTGAACCAGCACCCACGTTTCGCCAATTATGCTAGGTCCCATGTAATAGGTGGCGAGCCTATTGCCATATATCGGGCACAAAAGTCGCAGTACATTGCTATTGCGAGGTGGTATTAGAGGAACGCTGCTGCCCATTCCTCATCATTGATTTATCCTTAGTCGCCTTGTATGACACCCACGGGAGAGAATTGGAGTGGTGACAATTGTATTCTACTCTGCCGTCACCACACGGCGAAAAACACTTTGGAAAAAACATGACAAATTATTTATGTACACGTTTTTGCATATAAACATTTATTACTTACAAACTTTGTTTACAATACTTTACTACTCTTCAATTCTTTTTTATATTTTGTCATTGTGAGATCTGCGACTTTGCAGCCATCTGCATAATTTGTATTTTTTTATTTAGAATTTTTCCATATCCTCGGAACTACTTCTCAAAAATGGAACATTTCTGGCTAAGCATTTAATTTTATATACAAAAAAGAAACAAATACAACTCTCATAAAATGTTGACGTTGCATAGAGCAACAGATACAGGAAGACTTTAATTGTGTCTATTTTAATGGCATATCGACACAGTTTGTCCGGAATTGAGGCCGATGCCGCCATTAAAGACGCCATAAAAATTAGACGCTCTGTTATTTCTACCCAAAAGCAAACCTCAAAGATGTGTCTTGACTTAATATATACTAATAGTTATAAATCGAATCAAAAACTCTCTCAATCAAAGGAAAATCGACTTGTGTAGATAACGTTGGTGAGATGGTCAATTATTTGGATCTTTATAACATGGTATCTAAAACAGGGCTGATTAGGTCAGATGCTGAATAAGACAAATTTAACTGTACACATACATAAATCACGCCTTCATCGAGGGGTAGGCAGACAGAAGTGATTTAACACCCACTTTTAGCCAATTAAGTTAGGTCCCATGAGTGGCAAGCCTATTGCCATCTACCAGGCACATAAATCGCAATATATTGCTAGGTGGTACAAGAGGAATACTGCTGCCCATTACTCATTGCTGTCTTTATTCTTAGTCGCCTTGTACAACACCCACGTGAGAGATAGGGGTGGTGACAATTGTATTCTGCTCTAACTCACACGGCACGGCTATTTTTAAATATAATAATGTAGAAAATGACAACACGAACATCAAAAATTAGTAATAAGCAGAATCGTGTATATTCACGACCACCATCCGGAAATTTATATTGATACTTAAATCCTTCGTGATGAACACAATACAATACAATGAATACAATGGTATTCATCACCTGTAAAGCATCGAATATAAACAGAGCCAGCCGACAAAGCAACACAAACTACTAAACTTCCAACATGTTACTGCTCGACTTTTCGATCGTATTAAATATTTACTAGAGTTGAGAGTGCAAAAATAGGATTTACTACGCCAACTCTAGTAAAGAATATAACTATAGATAAAATGAACTCTCCACTCCGTATTTAGCACTACAGTGGCGGTTCTGCTAGTAGCTATTCCGGAAGTCATCCACTCTCCACAAATAGCTTAAACCAACAACTAAAGCTGTCGAGTTAATATTTGTTGTAAGCCAAAACTTAGTTTTATAGACATTCGGACTAGCACATCAAAATGGTTGCAACATTGGAGATATTCCCTCGTAAGGATTTTACTGGTAACTATGATAATTGATTCAGTATAACAATATAATGGATTAATTTATCTTGCCAGTTTCATCACAATTTTTAGTGGTCTGAGACTTCACTTTCTTTTAAAACATAAACTCAAGTTTATTATGTCCTACGTTTAGCTGATTTTGACTAAGAATCAATGAAAGTTATCAGTGATGCATTTATAATTATGAATTCATCAGTCTATAAATACTAAAATGTGAATTTTGTTAATTTTTTAATAAAACCCCTTTTACCAATGCACTGACTTTACAAGATTTTATTTGAAATTAATTTATCAATGATTTTGCAGTGCAGCAGATTTATTAACTGTAATATTTACATTAAAATATTATATACATGGTTGTATATGCATAGTCTGTATTTGTTTAAAATAACTCATGTAACTATGGTGTTGAAATAAATAAATGTGCCTACCAGCCATTTTTGAAAAACATTGATCTCTAGTGTCCGCTCTACCTATCTACTTTATGTAAGGAACTTAATAACTCTTCAACAGGCGGCTAACTTACTGACACTAAAGTTACTACAATTGCTGGTTACAAGGTAGCAAAAATAGATTGGTGCTTTTGACTTTAGCTACGAATATCTATTCTCTTTCAAATGAAACCCGAAGAAAAGATAAGCTATTTCATGACTACTTTTCAAACAATTGCAGATGTTATTACTTCCGCAAAAGGAAATGCACGGTGGTGTGACTCCAGTGACGTCACTAGTCGTTCCCGGATGCAGCTGTCGACGCGGCCTGGGAACAACGGTCCTCTCCCACTGACATTGGACGTCAATTATTATGAACTTGACTTACTTTTTGTTATTCCATAACAAAACAAAGCGACAGGGAACAGACCGCGAGGCGCATTCGCACGTCTCGACGGCATAAGGTGGCGTGAATGCAGTTTCAATGTCAGTTACGTAACGACGCCTTTAAGGTTCTCTAGAGGTTTGCCTTGCCTTTTATCGGTTTGTTTTTGCTGTCTCACAAACACAATATTTCAATAGTGGTATATTGGTAAATACGATATGTTTTTTTACTCACAATTTTGCAAAAAGTTTTATAGAAAAACGTCGTAAGTCCACAATCGGTTTACGCTATTTTTTGTGGAACTGTCATTGGACTTTTGACCGCCACCGTACACGTCAAATAAAAAATTTGGTTGCAAAATTATGATAACTAATTCCTATCATATATGTATCAAAATACAACATGAGATAGATTAAGAATCGTTATTACTTTTACCTTGTAAATTATGCATAATTATGCATTTACGAAGTCATTTATTAAAGCACTGATCCGTGAAGTAATTTTATCAAACAAAATTAAACTTCTATTCTAGAATGTGCTGTTTTTAAGAGAGATTAATATATAGATATAACTAGATTGGAAGCCGGCTTGATAAGATAAAATAAATAAATTCTAATAAGAAAGTTTATCCAGCTCCTAGATTGGAGACAAAGGCGGGAAACAAAGACGTGTCGGATGGATTGACGTACTATCGTAGCTTGATGAAACCACAGTTAAAACGCAGACTGTTAGACAATCCCTCAGAAAAAGAGAGTAAGTAAAGAGTGTCTCAAAATTAACGCAAGATTTGGATTTGCCACAATTTGTTCTGTAAAGTGTTGTCAGCCCCAAAAATAAACAATTTGTATTTTCTATTTAATTCAAATCTTGCGTTAAATTTGAGATACCCTTTAGATGCAATCAATTGGTTACACTGTTCCAAAATCAGGAAAGATCAAATAAGCCAAATTTCATAGCATGGTACGTCGTTTCTCTTATGCAATGCTATATTTGAACTAGGATACTGGAGCTAAGCTTCTGTGAGCCGTCTGGAGACAACTAGTGCCTGTGGATTTCAATTCGCTTTGTCAAAAGCGGGCTGAGACGCTGCAAATGCGTTTAGAGACAAGAGCACTTGCGGCGGCCGATATCTTCAACTGCGCTCCGAGAAACCGCGGTAAGCCTTTTTTAAGTAACTTTCTCGACTGAAACGGAACAGTATTTTTTACACTTGCTACCTACTTAACAAAAAAGCGCGCGGGAAATCCATAAGAGACATTAGCTGAATCTACTTCGCTCTGCTAACCAGAACCATTTCGATGTACGCAAATAGAGCAAACATAATTGTAGTTGGCGAAGCCAGAGACCGCGTTGCTGCTTCAATGGGAACTGCAACTAAATTGGAAGCCAATATTGACCGCGGCCGAGGATCCTTAGTCGAGTGTTTTTCCCCGATACAAAGTGAACGCATGTGTAATGGCTCATTGTTTTTGCGGTAAGTGGTCTGAGATTGCTCAAATTGATGCTCGTGTATTTGAAGTGAAAGGAATTGTTCAGTTGCAGATAATGGATTCACTTGTTTTGCTCTAACAACTCCCGGGGATGGAATATAGACATCCAATTTTGCAATAGATACGATATTGGTTTTATTGCTACTGAAATTGATTCATAATCAAATCTTTCTATTAGTAAAAGCTATAGTTTGTAAAGTAGTAAACAAACTCGATAGCGTAAAATCTTTCCCAAAACAACATGAAAGCGTGAATGCATTAAGTCTAAGTGAGGTCTATTTGATTATCGTGTCTATTGCACGAACCGGGAATGCCACTGAATTTAAATCTTCGTCTGTCACGAATAAATCTCGGGGGATATTTCATGCGCCGCCAGCTCGCGATCGTATTTCTGTATGCCCTGATAGGATGTCAATCTACTTTAAACCTAAGGTGCTCTTACGTTTGTGGCACAGTGGCGTCTTCAGCCTACTGCTCTAGGCGCGAGTGGATCCTCTTAAAATCACGCTCTAGTTGCATTACTGTCTACGTTTTTCCGACAGACTGGTTGTAGGATCGATCTGGGTAGTCGCGCAACCCGTCGGCTGTTTAGCGCAGAGGTTGTGAAACCAGTCTAGCTCGTCGGTCGCGTCTAGACGGCGCGTCGGATCCCTATCGGCTGCCGTAAAATTTGTAACGTGGCAGAACCGTGCGTCGATCTGGGATATACAGGTGAATCCAATATCTATAAGCTTTATTTAATTTATAGTTCAAGAATTGATTTCAGAATGAGAAATTTGGTATTTTACACTTAGGGCGAATTTGTCGACAGATTACTCAATGATTCGTTTTATGCAATGAGTGTCCCGTTTTACAAATAGCTATTTTATTTTGCTGGGATTGATACCTTCAAGTTTGACTTTTAGTCAATAGTGTTGTTAACACTTGAGCAAGCAAAACTTCTTTAGGTTGCCGCTGATCGCATAAACAGTCCCGACAATCGTAATAATGGATAGATAGGATAAATGACGAGAAAAGGTACTCACCAGAGGGTTATTTGTAGTGATACCCGCACATGCACTAGGTACTTTCAGAGATCTCGGTTAATTTTCACTGGACTTTTGAGAGACGCTCGCGCCATTGCATTGCTGTCAATCAGTCTTCCTCTTCTCGCTTGACACACACGATCCGCGCGCCGCGCGCGGTCGATAAAACGGACCAAATAACTTGCAATCATGTTACAGAGATGGCGCTAGTATCGTGTAACCATGGTGATGGGAAGTTTGGAAATGGATAAGGGGAATAGGAAAAGGACTTATTATTTGAAAGTCGGAACATTTTCCCCCCACTTGAAATCCTTGTAGGATTTCACAATATTGAAACAAATTATCTTATTCATTGAACTCCATAAACAGTTTTAACTGTGCTCGATAAGTAACCAAAATTTATAAAAATTAAAATTAAAATTACCAAAAAAAAAAATATATATATATATAAATAAAGTCTGTATGTAAATATATAAAAAAATAACCGTATATACATATATATATATTCATAGAATAATACAGTATCTACCTAATTCCACGACCTGTCAGTAATCAATGGGCAGAGGGCATAACTTCGTAACTGGTCGCCGAAATTGTCCTTTAGCAGTGCGGAGAGTGACGACTCGTATTACGTTGTCTGCTCCAGGATGAAGCTGTTCAACTCTACCGACGGGCCACTCGAGAGGTGGTAAATTTTGTTCGACTATAGTGACTACATCCCCTATTTTAATATTGGCTTGATCTTTACACCACTTTACTCTCTGCAAAGTATGCAAGTAGTCCAAATGCCAGGTTCGCCAAAAACTCTGAGTGATCTTTTGTAACATCTTCCACCTGGCGACAGGGGGAACATAAGTGTCCACTAAGTTAGGTTCTGGCAATGACACTAATGGCCCGTTAGTTAAAAAGTGACCTGGCGTTAGGACATCAACTTCCTGAGGATCGGAAGAAATTGCACACAAAGGGCGAGAATTGAGGACTGCTTCTATTTTAGCGAGGACAGTGAGAAATTCTTCATACGTCATAACTTGATTGCCAACCACACGTTTCAAATGATATTTCATGGACTTGACACCGCTTTCAAAGATCCCGCCGAAATGGCTTCCTGTTGGAGGATTTAACCTCCAAGTGATCTCTCGTTTGGCTAAATCTGATTCAATATTGCCGTTTTCCGACCGAAGGAATTGATTTAACTCCGTTAAATATCGTTTCGCCCCAACAAAGTTGGTACCGCAATCAGAAATTACAACCTTACACAGTCCGCGCCGCGATACAAATCTATCTAGAGCTGCCAAAAACGCAGACGTCGTTAATTCCGTCACCAGTTCGAGGTGGATAGCCTTCACAACTAAACAAACAAATACACAAACGTAGGCCTTGTAAGTACGAGCATTTCGTCTTCTGCTTTCTTTTAATGTGAAGGGGCCAGCGAAATCTACACCTACATTTAAGAAGCAACGCGCGGCTTGTACTCGCAACGACGGTAGATTACCCATTTTAGGTTGGCAAGCGATAGGTTTGGCCTTAAAGCACGATACACATTTTGCTAGACGCGAACGGATCAAATTTCGAATGCCTAAAATCCAGTATCTTCTTTGAACTAACGAATGTAAGGTTCTAGGTCCACTATGAAGGTAAATGCGATGATAATAGTCTACTATTAGTCGTGATAGGAATGATCCTTTGGGTAAGAGCAAGGGGTGAATAGCCGCTTCAGGCAATCGTGCATTTACTAGTCTCCCCCCCACTCGTAGTAATCCCGATTCATCAATCTGTGGATTTAGCCTTTGCACAGGTCGCCTACAAGTTTGACCCTTCCTTATTGCATCAAACTCCTCCTGAAAGTTGGATACTTGTTCATGACGAACTAAAACAAAAGTGGCGCGGGTTAATTCCAAGGTAGTAAGCCCAGATTTGATCCTGTGTGTAGTAGGTTTTCTTAAATTAGCTCCGAATCGCAAACACCACGCTAACACACGTTGGACATGAGAGAATTGAGAGTAATTTGTCAATAATTTATGAATTACGTTATCGTTAGTATCGACTGTTGTGAGAGCTACACGTAAGTTAGGTTTTAGTTCCGGAAGGTTGTCAGCATGAACAATTTCATGTCTAGTAGGCCAGTCAATGGTAGAGTATTTGAGCCAGCTCGGACCTGACCACCAAGAAGGGCATGCCAAAAGTTGTGAGCAGCTAAGACCTCGACTGCAATGATCGGCAGGATTGTCTTCAGTAGCCACGTGATGCCAGTTCTTGGCGTTAATATCATCAGTAATTTTGATTACTCTATGCGCGACGAAAGTTTTTAATTTATAAGGTTCCGTGTTTATCCATGCCAAAACGGTAGAACTGTCTGTGAATGCGTATACTTCACTTATTGTAATTTTTTGGCTGAGTAGTTGTAGCATGTGCTTCATCACGCGAGCAAGTAAAACCGCTCCACAAAGCTCTAGACGATTTACCGTCAGCATTTTCAGTGGCGCTACTTTAGATTTTCCTATAAGGAGATGAATATCCACTCCCATATCAGTAACTGAGCGAAGATAAATACAACAGCCGTATGCCTTAGTTGATCCGTCACAAAATCCAATCAGCTCGAACTTATTTGCATTGAAAGGTATAACGAGACGAGGAAGACGGATCTCCCTGAAGTACCTCAATTCTGACACAAAGTTTTTCCATTCAGATGCATATCCGGGAGGAATAGTTTCGTCCCAGCTCAGTTGCTGACGCCACAATGCCTGTAGGAGGAGCTTTGGTAGTAGGACTACTGGTGTGATCCAACCCAATGGATCATATATACGAGCAACATTTGATAGAATAGCTCGTTTCGTACACTTAGGATTCGATTCTGAAATGGAGTACGTAAAGTAATCATTTTCTGGATGCCATTGTACTCCTAGTATTTTTATGACGCTTTGAGTACTTTCGTCACAAAACGATTTTGGAACCTGACAATAATCTGAAGGCAATTGTGCTAAAAACTCTGGGGAATTACTGCTCCACTTCCGCAATTCAAATTTTCCCGCGTTTAATAGATGGATGAGATCAGTTTTAAGTTCCAGTGCTTCTTTAATGGATTCGGCACCCGCAGTAATGTCGTCCATAAACGTATCGTTTAATAGAGTAGTGGCTGCGCGGGGCCATTTCGCACCGTGATCATTTGCTAGTTGATGTAACGTCCGAATTGCTAAGTAAGGGGAACTGCTTACACCATATGTTACGGTGGTTAGTTCAAACTCAGTGACGGGGTCTGCAGGGGAAGCTCGCCACAGCACGTGTTGCAATTTTCTATCTTCAGGGCGGAGATCTATATTTCTATACATTTTGCAAATATCTGCCGTAAAAACTATTTTATCAAGGCGAAATTTAGTAAGAATATCCACGATGTCATTTTGTAATTTTGGACCAGTATAAACAATGTCGTTTAAGGACCAGCCGTTGCTCGATTTGGCACTTGCATCGAAAACTACTCTAAGTTTAGTACTCGTGCTTTCGGGTCGCAAAACACAATGATGTGGAATTACGTATTGGCGAGTTTTTTCAGCTTCATTGTTACTCACGGCCTCCATGTGACCTAAGCTTTGATATTCAGTCATAAATTCAGAGTAATCATTTTTTAATTGGTTGTTTCTATTTAGACGTTTTTCTAAATTTAATAATCGACAGAATGAGTAGTCGTAAGAGTTCCCTAGACAGTTAGGTGATTCTTTTAGCAAGATTGGAACTACATATCGGCCATCAGAATTTTGATAAACTAACTCAGAATAAAGCTGTTCGCATTTGATATCATCCGGATTTCTAATGTTTGGTTTCGGGGGTTCCTCGAGTTCCCAAAAACGTTTGACCACATTATCCAAAGCCAATGTGGACGCAAAGAGAGAGGTTACTGTTGAAGGTGGTCGACAGCTGAGATCAAGTTTTCCAGTAATCACCCACCCAAAAGCGCTATGTAACGCGACAGGTAAGCCGGGTCCAAAATCCACGCGCTGACCATCGTAAATATTATGAAACAACTCCGCTCCAAGTAATAAGTCTATTTCTCGAGATTTGTCAAAATCATTATCAGCAAATTTCAAATTTTTATAGGCTTCCCGCACTGAAGGAGGAACTTTAGTTGTGGGCATTTTACTCGTGATTTTATCCATTACAATTGGTTGAATTTTAAACTTAGGGCCTGTAGCGTCACTTGGCTGTACGCAACATGACGTAATCCCTGTAACTTTATGCACCGTATTTTGACCAAGACCGGCTACCGTGATATTACAACGACGAATAGGCAAGCACAAACGTTTAGCGCAAGCCGCTGTCATGAAGCAATCTTGGGCGCCGCTATCGATAAGTGCGCGAGCTAATAGTGGAGGGCTATCCGGGGAATCCCCTCGTACTAGCACAGTACACGTGCCGAGTAAAACGAGCGCACGCCCATGCTCGACGCATACGTTGGTGGCGTCCTCGCGAAGTGAGTCGATGCTGGAACACATTTCCACTGCAGGGCTAGATAAGCTACATAAGTTTTCACTATCCACTAACTGCAAATCCGAACTCTCTACTTCCTCGTTATTATAATTCATAGGAAGTATTTCATTTTCAATATTGTCAGATGCTTGATGATGGTTTTGAGTGACGCGCCACATGCTTGGCGGATGTTGGTTAGAGTTAATTCCACTCGAGTGACTTTGACTCGCTTGATCCCTATGCAACAGAGTGTGGTGTCGAGCTCCACACAACGTACAGCTAGTACGTGAAAAACACTGAGACTCGGTATGATTCGGCCGCAAACAATTTGCGCACATATTTTTTGATGATATAAAATTCAATCTATCTTTAAGAACGAGACTTAGAAACTTTGTGCACCGGTAAATAGTGTGCGGCAATCCACAGCAGAAACATTCGAGTGATTGGGTGCTCGTGGGGAGCGCGGCCGCCTTGTATGCATTATTGTTATTAAAACGCCAATTATTACCCGTCCGATTTGAAGGTTTGCTTAAATTTTGTTTTTGTTGAATACTAGAAGCCCAGTTGTCAGTTGTGCCTACAGTCCCGCTCACTTCGATCACTTTGACATAATTATGCAAAAACGATAACAACTCGACAATCGTAGGTATTTCAGTTTTGTTCTGCGTTTCAAAACGTTTCCGAGTGTCAGAATCCAAGTTTCGTGAAGCTAAATAAAATAATATAAATTCCCCTAAATTTTCTAATTTCATAGCCTTAAGAGCATTCACCGATTCATTTAATAAATTCGTATATTTACGCAACTCATTGAAGTTGTTTGTTTTTACTTGCTGAAAATTATAAATCTTATCGAGATAAGTAATGGCCAAGATTCGCTTATTTTCGTACCTATCGACGAGAGCGTTAAACACAATTTGATAATTGTCCGCAGTCACTGGAACGCCCTTAGCAATCGATAATGCCGAATCACCCAGACACGAAATTAAGTAGTGAAATTTTTCGATGGAGCTTATATTTTCATTATCATGAACGAGTGAGACGTAAGTGTCGTAAAATGTCTGCCAATATTCAATATTACCATGAAATTTCGGAAGTTCAATTTTAGGTAAGAGAGCTTGCGTCGATGTTGGTTTCGCAGAATAAGTATAAAGTTGCGCCGGAGGCCCATCGGCAGCTGAACGGTCATCGACCCCACTACCGCGCGTTTTAGGTAAATGTGATTCCGCAGCTATAAGCACCTCGTAGTACAAGTCGTCAAACGCCGCCAATGATTTAGTGCTAATATCAGTATCGGGATTAATTTTTAATAATAATTCATTGATGGATTGCGTCACTTCTAAATATTCGTTACGTATTGTATCAACACGTGAAAATCTAACTTTAAACGCGTTTATTTTTGATTTGTCGTTTTGTATTTCACGAGAAAGATCGTATAGTATTTGTATTTCACGAAACACATATTCCCGTCGATTAGTGAGCACTTTTAAGGTATTAGGATCCGCCATCTTAGATGTAATTCGTAAAATATGTACCTATTCGAGCACAGTATTCTGTTTAGGCACAAAATTATATAGTTCTAGTTATTAATTTAAACTGCACTCGAGTTTTCTTTTGAAATTGAACCCAGTTCCATAGGGTATTCGCGCTCGATGGACCACAAATGTTAACACTTGAGCAAGCAAAACTTCTTTAGGTTGCCGCTGATCGCATAAACAGTCCCGACAATCGTAATAATGGATAGATAGGATAAATGACGAGAAAAGGTACTCACCAGAGGGTTATTTGTAGTGATACCCGCACATGCACTAGGTACTTTCAGAGATCTCGGTTAATTTTCACTGGACTTTTGAGAGACGCTCGCGCCATTGCATTGCTGTCAATCAGTCTTCCTCTTCTCGCTTGACACACACGATCCGCGCGCCGCGCGCGGTCGATAAAACGGACCAAATAACTTGCAATCATGTTACAGAGATGGCGCTAGTATCGTGTAACCATGGTGATGGGAAGTTTGGAAATGGATAAGGGGAATAGGAAAAGGACTTATTATTTGAAAGTCGGAACAAGTGTTGTTTTAACCCTACAATATACCCTACTGTATTATACAGAACTATGTAGGTATTTATACATGTTAAGTAATTTGATTAAGTGTGAAGTACTTTATGTTGTCGAATGTTTTTTTTTTATTATTATTGTTATTTTGCTATGTGAACAGTTGGTTGGCGAGTTGAGTTTGTTAATTGGTATAATTTGTAATATTTAGTATTCTTTTTTTAGTATTATATATTGATTTCCCTTGATATACATAACAACTATACTATATACAATTATTTGCTATTATTATAAGTCCCATTTATTTAACTTAACCGGTCATATATTTTTATTGTATATTATATTATAGTTATTAATTTAAAAAGATTTATCGATTATTCCATATTAATTATGCTGGACCTCAGTGACTCATATCTTTCGTGCGAGGATTCGGACCTCTCTTATCACTCTATTGATGGCTCAGAGTCTGATTGTGATCTCAATGTGCGGCTTTGTGACAGCTTTAATACTTTCCCGAAAAATTTCAATGTATGTCATATTAATGCACAAAGTCTCCCTAGCCATTATTCGGATTTTCTTGATACCTTTATGGGTGTTTCCTCCCATGCTATCCTAGTTTCCGAGTCTTGGTTTAAGCCCTGCCATGCGTCTGTTTCATATTCACTCTCTGGGTACATCCTTATTCGAAATGACCGAGTATTAAGAAGAGGTGGAGGCGTGGCCATATATCTGCATAGCAGCATTCCACATAAAGTAATTTCTACATCCGATCAGCAAATGGGGGGAGTTGAATATATCTTCTTGGAGATATTGTTGTCTGGTACCAAAGTCGTACTGGGAGTTGTATACTGCCCTCCAACTGTCGACTACTTTTCTTCACTTGATTCTGCCCTGGATAGTCTATCAGTTGACTATACACATCACATTATTATGGGAGACTTTAACACTGACCTTTGTAAGAACTCTCCTGCTTCTGCCAGATTGCAATCAATCTGCGATTCTTACAGCTTATCTATTCTCGGTTTAAGTCCCACTCACCATAACATTGACTCTAGTGACTCATGGATAGACCACATTATTACCTCATGTCCTTATCTAGTATCTAGTCATGGTCAGTTTTCTGCTCCTGGTTTTTCCCGACATGACCTCATTTTTCTCTCGATTAAAATTAAATGTCCAAAATTTATCCCACTCTTTGTTAATTTAAGAAATTTTGCGCGCCTCGATTTAGATAAACTAATTCAAGATGCGCACGCTTTGGATTGGTCTGATATTCGCTCTTCGCCTTGTGTTAATTGTAAGGTTGACAATTTCAACAAATGCATATTAAACCTATACAATAAACATGCTCCTGTTCGCACAGTTAAGGTTAAACGTCCACCAGCGGCGTGGATCACACCAGGAGTGCGGATGGCCATGAGGAAGCGAAACAGAGCTTTTAATAGATTTAAAAGGAATAGATCTGATGAAAACTGGTGCCTTTATAAACTTTGTCGTAATCGCTGTAATCAGATGGTGAGAGCTGCTAAACGCCGATATGTTCACGACAGTATAGCGGATTCTTCTCCTACTAATATATGGAAATTTCTCAAATCATCAGGGTTAGTCAAGTCACAGATAAATGTATCTTCCTTTCCCCACTCTCTTAATGAGTTTAACTTTCACTTTTCAGGTCATACAAATTCTAACTCTATTGATAAACCTAGTGCCTTCCTTTCTATCTCTAAGTTCTGTATGCAGCCAATAAATAGTTTTTCTTTTACTGAAGCAAGTGAGGAAGACGTGCGTAAATGTATTAAATCGATAAAGTCTAAAGCAACAGGGTGTGATGAAGTGAGTAGACTCATGATTGTTCTTTTATTGGATTGTGTCATCCCTATTGTCGCTCATATCATCAATGCATCCCTTCTCTCTGGTATTTTTCCTTCTGTCTGGCGTAAAGCTTATGTTTTGCCTCTTCCTAAAATGAATAACCCCAGTTCTTTAAATCACTTCAGACCAATTTCTATACTCCCATTTCTGTCAAAAATTATAGAGGCAATCGTACATCAGCAGTTATCTAGTTTTATCCATAAAATCAAACTTCTCAGTCCCTATCAATCCGGTTTTAGAATCGGTCATAGCACTACAACCGCTCTTCTGAAAGTTACTGAGGATATACGCGAGGGTATGGAGGGGTCCCGGTTAACAGTTTTAGTACTCATAGACTTTACTAATGCCTTTAATACTGTTGATCACGATATACTACTAGCAATTTTATCACGTCTACGCATGTCTTCTTCGACGCTTTATTGGTTTTCTTCATATCTTCGCGGACGCTGCCAAGCTGTACGGGGTAAAGACACTTGTTCGGACTGGTGTGACCTTGCAGCTGGAGTTCCGCAAGGCGGTATTCTTTCTCCTTTGCTCTTTTCTATATTTATTAATATGATCACTCATAATCTTCTCTCGTCTCACCATCTGTATGCAGACGATCTGCAAATCTATGCCCAAGCTGAAGTTGCTGATTTGGATTCGGCGGTTAGGGCTATCAATGATGACCTTATGCAGATCTGTTCTTGGACTCAACATTTTGGCATTCAAGTAAATCCAAACAAATGCCAGGCTATAATTGTCGGAAGTTCTCGCTCCTTGGCAAAGATTGACTTGACTAACGTCATGCCAATCACCTACAATAATGTTACCATTCAGTTCTCTCCGCAAGTTAAAAACCTCGGTCTTATTATTGATAGCTCACTTTCCTGGCGGGCCCAAGTTGACGATATCAGTAACAGAGTAATTGCCTGTTTAAGATCGTTTTATATGTTTAAAAATTTCCTTCCCGTTTCCACAAAGATCCTGCTGGGTCAGTCTATCATAGTACCCGTATTGGATTATGCTGATGTCTGTTATACGGACATAACTCAGGAACTTTTACATAAATTAGATCGCTTGCTCAATAACTGCATTCGGTTCATATTTAGTCTTCGTAAGTATGACCACATTTCGTCATATAGAAGACAATTAAAGTGGCTAACCATTCGTCAGCGCAGGGATTTGAGGGTTCTGTCTACTCTCTTCTCTATTTTGTTCGATCCTCATACGCCGCAATACCTTAAATGTAAATTTGAGTACCTAGGTAGTAGTCACAACAGAAATCTCCGCTCTAATCACAACCTTCTTCTCCGCACTCCCTCTCATCGCACTAGTTTCTCAGCGAATTCTTTCTCCGTTCTTGCAATACGTCTCTGGAACGCTTTACCTCTTCACATCAAACGGGCCCCCAACAAGGTAGCTTTTAAAGGTATGGTTCGGAATCACTTCCTGGAGTCCTAAATTAATAATGTTTCTGTTAAAAATTAAGTTCGTCTTATTTCTATTATAGTATATGTACATTTGCTTACTGATGTAAATGTGTATAGTTAATATATTATGTATTATACGCTTTGTCAGTAATATAGTATGTATTAATATCTAGTATTTATATATATATTGCTTAGTCAGTTATTTATATTGGGTTTATGTCCATACCACCCTACTGACTCTTACTTAGCTCTCCGGTTGACTGGTAGAGAATGCCTTATGGCATTAAGTCCGCCATTTGTACTTTATGTGTGCAATAAAGTTTAAATAAATAAAATATACAAATTCGAATAACTGCAAATGTTACTTACTGGCAATAGTTAAATATTATACAAAAGTTACAACTTACAAAAGAAATAATTTGGTGCATATAATGTGCATGTTGAAAAGCGGGAAAAAGTCAATTGGGATCGATGACAATAAAAATATTAAAAATGTTATGCATCTATAAGATAATATTAACATACGAGTATGTTTGGAGGAATAGATCGAACTGTTCTTAAATCAGATAAGCTACAACTTGGCGAATAATGACCAATAAACAAACAAACCATAAAAATCATAGATTGAAACCTCAGTTATTAGAATGGTAAAAGTATATTTCATTCATATAGGCCTGTTGTGAATGGGAAGCATGGGAACTGCACCAACGCCCAGATAACCAATAGTGGATTTATATGGTTGGATCACTGACTTTATTAAGCAAAGCGTCACTAGTCACCTTACATATAGCCGTTACATACACATCAGACACAAATCCTGAGAACTAGCATTCAGGAAGCTTACTACAATCTACGCAGACTGCTATAATTCTGAAACTTTGCACTGGCT